>CP136868.1:15924615-16489615 GCA_033000465.1 Sciaenops ocellatus
ATTCCAAGTGTCTGTGAGATATGCCTTACTTATAAATTTTCTTGGTGCTGTCCGCTATATCTTTAGCTAGATTAGCATAGAATAGATTAATGCTATATATATATATATATATATATATATATATATATATATATATATATATATATATATATATATATATATTCACCATAGTTATGCAATACTATATGGGCCATAACCTGAGTGATGAACATACAACCACAAAGCAGGTTACACATTTCTGCTGCTGTAGATGTAGTATTGAGTAAAATTCAAAAAGCTTTGTCTATTCAGCAGTGCATCAAAAGTTAACATGGTTTCATTAATTGCTATTCTGTGCTTGTGATGGAATAATGTCTTTGGTGTGAATAGAAATCTATCCTATTTTATTTATATTACATAGATATGAATAATGTCAATACATGTTGGCAATGATAATGTAAAATATAGAGGTACCTGTTTTTCAAATACAATTCAGCAAAGTTTGACTTGAAGAATGAAGTACTAATCCAATTTTTGACAAAGAAGTAGATGCAAATGTTCCTGTTAGCAACAAATACTTATGTTATTTAATCATAAAATACTGGACATTTTGTGTGGGAAATTCCAGTGAGAGATGAACAAATTGACAAAGATACTCCAATTTTGTCTTTATTGTTGATTTATTCAATAAAGTTAAAAATAAAAAAGAGGTTAATGACACAATATGAGCACACAACAACTTTGTCAATTTGTTTATCTCTCACTGGAATGTTCCCTACATTTTTGAAGAATTGCTTTTCTTCTGGTGTTACTCTAAATCCATTGCTACTATTTTGGCACAGTAGTTATACGTATGATCATGTATAATCACTTAATTGCATAAATGTAACTGATGTTTCAAAATATTTGAAAAAGTCTGTTTCAGAAATCCTTTCTGAAAAAATGACTGCATTCAACTTGATAATGTGGCCTTACGGATACACGCAATGAGTGATGAGTAACACTGAATGCTAATATCACTGTTTGTTTTCACGTAAACTCCACAGGATTCTTTTAAGATATCAAAGCAACAACAAGAAAGGAATATATAGCAACGTAAATTAATTCATGGGCTTTTACAGAATAACCTACCGGTGGGTCTTCTCAGCTTTTTCTCCAAGAGAACTCTGCGTAAGGAGCCATCCATGGCCGATTCCTCGATATGAGAGTGGTCACCTATTACGCTCCAGTACATCATCCTACAACAAAGAGAAACATGTTAAGTCCTTTATGTTCTCTTCTTGTGAGTGTGAATGGTTGATTGTCTCTATTTGTTAGCCCTAAACTGGCGACTTGTCCAGGGTGTACCCCGCCGCTTACCCAAAGCCAGCTGGGATAGGCGCCAGCCCCCTGTGTCCCTGATAAGGACAAGCGTTTACAGATAATGGTCGGATGGATAGATGTTCTCTTCTTTTAAAATTGTAGATAGTACATATTTAAATAAGCCTTTCTACCCGCATAGCCAAATAGATGAATGCATATAATAACTCAGTACTGATCGGCATCTCAGTACAAATGTTTATAAATGTTTCTGTCCTTGGGTGCAATTCTAAAACTCATGAACATTTCAGACAAATAATTACATCTTTACTTGGCAACAAATTAAATGAATGAAATGGCTGATGAGAACATTCGGAAAGCCTCAAGATTCATTGCGAGGGTGATATATCACAACCACGTGGGTGTGGTGGCTTTGCTCTTGTTCCAGAGCACCTTTGATGGAGCTGTTCTGAATAATGTTAAGCAATGTAATACGTAATGTAACTGAGTAAGCTACTTCCACTGTAGCTAAGTGATTAATGATAAGCTGACATTTTTTAGAGATCATTAAGCAATACATAAGTGATTCTATTTCCAAATAACACAGTTTTTCCAAAATACTGAAAATTGGCAAAAGTGCACAGAAAACATGTCCAAATCTTAATGTTTTTTTTTTTCCTCCAATCTTTGATTTAGCATCTCAGAGCTGTCTTGATATTCAAGGGTGCACCTTCTGTTGCTGTTTCACGTTCCAGCACTTAGCTAATAAAAGGCTTTTATTATGCAACAGCAGCAACTGTTGATAGGAGTTGGTAGTTGAGGATTGTTAGCGTCCCAGTGAAACAGCTGAATGTGCTATCAGAACATCTGTAATGTAACACACCATACATGAAATGTGTCTTTGGAGATATTAGCAGAAAAAGAGAGTAGCTATGTGGACAACATACCCTCTGGCTGGATTGACAGCAATGGCATATGGCTCTCCAGCTATGTCAGTAATCAAGCGGGTGCAATTCGGTCCCTTTAGTTGCCCCACATTTATGGAATATCGTAATTTAGTCCAGTGGGCTGTATAATAGCTGAACCAGTGCATCCGAGAGTGATCAGTCCAATAAATGTTGCCTGTGATCCAGTCAGCAGAAATATCTCTGGGTCGACGGAAGTCCGAACACTGCAAACCATAACAAGTCAGTATTCACCTTTTCTGAAGACATTCACTTAAAATTATGTCTTATAAAAGTCATAGAAATGAGACATTTAGTATAGTGTGTGAAACAACTTAACGTTTATCTTAACTTAATGCTTGTAATCTATAATAATCTGAGATTCTATTATATAAAAAAGACAGATATACTTACAATGTTTCTGACATTTGTTTTAGTTTGACTTCTTTCTAGAGTGTCTTTGTAAAAAATTCCACCAGGGTTAAATTGGGTAGCCCAGATAAACTTTTGATGGTGAAACAGAGCATCCATCCCGATAATGCGGGCATTGTCCTCAATATGAGTGAGAAGTTTGTGTCCATGGCTCTGGTTAAATGGATACACAAAACTTCGGATTTCAGTATCATTAGCTATGTAGAGCACTCGATCTTCTGGTCCTGCCCGGTGAGTTATTAATATGTAAAAAAAGAAAACAAAAGAAAATTGGCTAAATTCCATTTTGGGTATTAGACAATCTAAGCACAGTACATGTAAACACAGTTAAACATTGTACTCAGGATGTTTGAGAAATAAACTTTAGGATCATACCTTTTGCTATGCAGTTTCCATTGATCTCCTTGTAATTTCGATCACATGTGCACTTATAAGACCCTTTAGTGTTTGTGCAGTAATGAGGACATGTGTCAAACTGCAGACATTCATTTATCTCTGGAAAAAAAGAAAGAATGATTCACAGGTTGCTTTAGAAAAGTTAGACAAACATCTATTTATACTTCCTATCATTGATTAAACACTTTAGACACACATAAGAGATGATGGTCAATAAATGACAAATACATTCTTTTTCAGCACAGAACAATCAGGCCGAGGCCCAAAGTGGTTATGGTCAGAACATGACATGCATAACCAATAAATACAGTATGAACCTTTTTCAATTTTCTCGATGAGAAGTGGTGGTGTCGACCCATTAGTAAAGAGGAAATTATATGCACAGAGTAAATGACAGAGAGGTGATAATATAATATTGAGGCAGAGGCAATAACTGCCAGGGAAAAAAACAATCAACTGGGAAACAAGAACCGGGTCGAAAGGGTTGACGAATAATCAAAACTGAAAACTTCAGTAGGAGTTGACATGGCAAGCAAAAATGCCTTAAAGAGAGGGTGTGGGAGGGAGACAGGATCAAAACTGTAAGATTTGGAAACCAAATACTTATTTTGTCAGTTAGAAATATTTTATTTTATGATTTTATTCAGCATTACCTTTATTTACAACACAACAGCTCTGTTGTAGCTCATCAAGAGTTAATGATAGTTCTGATATCAGCATAATACTATGGGGATTGTCACTGGGTATCCTGTCAAAAGGTTCTCCAAATAATGAGGAAGACTGCCAGTTTGAAACTAAGTCTGTTGTGAAACTTGAGGCTTTAGTTTGACATGTTTTGACAGGACTTAACACAACTGAAATAGCCACATTATTTGTGTCCATTTAAACCTTCTGTTATTTCCACACTGGCAACAATGTGAACGGAATGCATTTTGCATCTTAATATTAGCTTTAAAATGTCTAATTTTATATACACTCCTGATCAAAATCTTAAGACCGGGAGAAAAATTACTAAAATTTGCATTTTGCGCTGGTGGAACTTAACCAGGTTGTAAGTAGAGCTTCAGAATGCAAACAAGAAAAAATTAATCTGGATGGTCCTGATGGCTTCCAACGTTAGTGGCATGACAAGGAGATCCCACTGGAGATGTTTTCTACGCGGCACAGTGGAGGAGGCTCCATGATGATCTGGGGTGTTTTTTCCTTCAATGTAAAAATGGAGCTTCGGTTTGTGCAGGGGCGTCATAATGGGGCTGGTTCTGTGGAGATGTTGCAGCAGGGATCCCTCTTGACTGAGAACCCTCGTCTGTGCAGTGATGACTGGGTCTTTCAACAGGACAACGCTTCAGTTCACAATGACCGCCTGACAAAGGACTTCTTCCTGGGTTAGCTTTAGGCTCTTTTGGTCCATCCTGCGTGTCCCCCTGATCTAAATCCCACTGAGACCGTTTGGGGATGGATGGCAAGGGAAGTTTACAAAAATGGACATCAGTTCCAGACCATGGATGCCCTTCTTGAAGCCATCTTCATAACATGGGGCAATGTTCTCACCAACCTTCTGGAAAAACTCACATCAAGCATGCCTAAATTAATTTTTCAAATGATAAACAAGAATGGTGGGGCTACTGAGTACTACTGAGTCCATTTTTGACCATTTTAGATCTATTTTTGGGTTATTTTGGGCTGTGGTCTTAAAATTTTGATCAGCTGATAAACAGCCTGTTTGAGTTTAAATGCATTTTTCAATAAACTGCTGATTCTATTTTGCTGTCTCTTGCTCCTGTTTCTTCTTTTTGCATTTTGAAGCTCTACTTACAACCTGGTTAAGTTCCACCAGCGCAAAATGTGAATGTTAGTAATTTTTCCCCCGGTCTAAAGATTTTGATCAGGAGTGTGTATAATAGTTGACATTATTTACAAAATTTTAACCCCTGCCATATCTTAGCCTGGTTGATTTAAGAAAAAAAAATGTTAATGCACCAGCCCAAGGAAAAAAAATATTGCTCCACTGTTAACTGTTGTAATGGGAAAAGAGAATAAAACTGATATTTTACCTTCACATTGGCCCGTCTTTTGGTTCCTCTTAAAGCCAGCTTTGCACTGGCATATAGCATTAACATTTGTCTGGTTGCAAATTGCATCCTCTCCACATGGATTTGTTTTCTTCCCGCACACATCTCCGCTGGAAACTACAAATGAAGACAGGACTTTGATTACACTTCAGTCCTCTGCATCGTAGACACCTGCTGTGTTTTTCTTTTGATGTGCAAAAGCCAAGAGGGCATCACTGTCTTTCATATAGTACACAACACAACTCAAACATGGGCATACATATATTACCATAAATAACAAAACATCACATTTAAAATGAGGAAATTGCTGAACTTCCTGATAACATCGTTGTGACATTCTGTACTTTTCATCTCTTCTGAATTCTTCTTTGATCTGTCAGCTTGAGTTAACTGTTGCTGCACTTACAGGCCTTGCAGTCTTGCTCATCTGAGCCTCCATCTCCGCAGTCACTGAAAAGGTCGCACTGCAACTGGATTGGGATGCAGCGTTGGTTACTGCAGGTGAACTCTGTCTTCCCACAAGGCCGAGGTCTTCCAGCTACCACCTCTGCTTCAGTACACACAGTGTCAGTTGAAAAGGCAACAGAAAGGTTCATTTCAAAAACAGACATCTCTCCTTTTATTTATTTTCCTAAATCATGTTTTTGGTGCACTCCAAGGAATATCAAACAGATGTTGGGTTGTTTTGATTAGATATCTCAATTTTTTTTTTGCAATTTTCTTAAATCATGATTTTTTAATTTATTTTTCTTTTTTTTTATTGTGCACTCAGGGGAATATCAATAAAACCAGTGTTGGTTTATTAATTTTAAGAATGATGTTTTCCTGTTTTTGCCAATGAACTCACAGAACTGATATAACTCATGCAGGAACAGAAATTCAAGTGCAAACATGCTGCTATTTTTTTTATTTTATATTATTGTAGATTCAAAAGATGTTGTAGTAGAAGAAGAAGAATTTTGAAATGTCTTATTACTTTCTAATGTCCCAGATTACTCTGGTTACTTGCTGCAAAACAGCAAGACAGTAAAACAGCACTTTTCTTTCTGAATGTTTCAATCAAACCATAACTCAGTCAATTTGTAGCCATTTTCAAAATAAAGGATGTAAACTATCACAGAGAGTTTGCTAAGTGCTCTCCCCTTCTTGCCTGCAAATGCTGAGTCTGTTTGCTGATTTATTTTTTTGGTTATCCGTTTTCATCTTTCATAGCAAAATATACAGATAGAAAACACATCAAGCACAACAGAGAATGATGGGACAGAAGAGTATGTAGTATGAAAGAGAGGTAGATGGAGGGAACAGTGGGGACAGGGGACAGTGGATTAAGGTGAGACTGAAATGATGAAGAAGCATACAATGGTGAGAGGTAATGGACTGAGGTAAAAGATGGATGGATGTATCAATGGAATCAGAGAGGAAGATGAATGGAGGACAGGAGGAAGGAAAGAGTGAAAGATGAGCAGAAGAAGTGATTTGTCCCTTCCTCTCCTGTCTGCTCTATGTGATCGTTCAAGAGGACCGGCAGTGGTTATGCCTTTGGGAATATCAGAGAAAATAAAAGACAATTTTCAACTCAAGAATGTTAAGTACACCAAAATGTTTTACAATGAATCCCGTAAATGTCTCATTTACCCCCTGCCTTCCATTTGTAAACAAACTCACTGGTGATGATGCCCTTGCAGCTAACTTTTGGTATATAAAAAGATATGTTGACTCACACAATCTGTATGCAAAACATGTTTTTTTCATAATTCTCAAACTGCAGAATTTCATGACTCTAAAACACACTGTACATTAAGTATAGGCTCAAATTATTGTTATACATTAGAATTCAGGCATAGCCTTTGGGGCAATGCAACTTAAATACCCCATTTAACATCAGACATCATTTACAGACCTGTTTGATATTGCGTACCAAAGGATACCACAAAAATATAATGTTAATGGTCCAGCTTTTGTTGAATACAGCACTCACTTGCTGCTGTTTCAAACAATGGTTCCCAATCTGTGGGTCAGGACCCTCTAATGGGGTCACTAGATTATGAACAGGTTGAAAAAGAGTAATTCAAAAAAAATCTGCTACACTTTCATTCATAACTTCAACTTATAGACATGTGATGAAGGGTCATAAGTAAACACTGCTGCATTTAGGGGTCACACACTGCAAAGGCTGGAAACCATTGGTTTAGTTGTAAAATCTACAACCAGCAGTGGGTTGCACTTTTTTGTTGTCCCAGGCCCAATTAATGTTTTAAGCTATTTTATCAGAATTAAAAAAAAAATATCTGCACCTCTCTGGATCAAGGACAATTGCATCAGGGGAATACGGTTATCAAATAATAGAAGCATAAATCTGCACTCTATCACACTAATAAACTCACCATAACTTTAATTGCATTTTCGCATACAAATTCGCTTTGTGTAGATTCAATATCAGATCAATATTGGTGCATTCTGTGCTCACCACACTCTTCTTCGTCTGAGTTGTCACCACAGTCATCCACTTTGTTGCAGACTTGGTCTGTGCGTAGACACACGTGATCATTTCTGCAACGGAATGGCCTTGTCGGAGGGCAGGGGAGTTTTGCTGGAGATGAAAAGACACGAAAAGCTAATGGATATGTCTTTCAAAAAAAAAAAAAAAACCAAAAAAAACAACTGCTTGAAGTCTTATATGAAATGACAATGAAATATTCCCTTTCAGAAAATAGAAAAGTAATGCCTTATAAAATATGCATCAATTGTCTTCAAAGGAAACCTTGTGAGCGACAATTTCAACCCACCACACATGTCTATGTCTTCGTCAGAGTTATCCCCGCAATCGTCCTTGCCGTCACACACCCATGTGTGCAGTTTGCATAATGTGTTGTTGCAAATGAATTCATCAGCCCGGCAGAAGAAAGCACCTGCAATTACACAGATAAGTTTCTGAGACTTTAAAATTACACTCTGAATTGGGTAGAAAAGGTTTTAGGCCTTAGAAGATATGAGTCAAAAACTGTCTATGACAAAATTCTAATGACAGATCATTTTACATAATGATCCAGCCCTGATGACAGCCCTGCATCATTTTTCCTCTCAAAAGCAAAGTCTTTCATCTCATCTCAAATTGCTCATTCACCTTGTACGCAAAATCCCTAGCTCTGCCACATGCTCTGAACTTACCTCCCCATGTCATCCCGTTGTTCTGTTCTCTTTTTATAAAGTGATTTGAAATGGTTCACGTGAATTATCTGTTCAATGATAATATTTGCAGTGTAAAGATATGAGCTGGTAGATGAGAATCCATTTTTAACCTCAAGGGATCAAAACCCAAACATCAGTCATCAAAGCAGGTCACACTCATGCCTACCTTGGCTGCAGTTTTCCTCATCACTGTGGTCCATACAGTCCAACACGTCATCACAGCGCCAACGCCGAGGGATACAGTGAGCACGATTCAGACAAAGGAACTCATCTTCCCTGCACTCTTTCACACAGCCAATCTGTCAGCAGAGAAACATTGTAAATCATCAAACTTGTCTATTTTTGTGATGTTGTCAGCTGCAATCAGAGGAAACCAAAACACTGAATGACTCATGTTTTAACCCAGCTGATCCATGATTGGATAAGCAGCTCTTCACCACTGAACTACTGTTCACTGTGAAGCTGCACTAGGAATGAGATTTGGTTGCTTTTTTTTTTTATTATTTTAGCTTTTATGAATTAAGCTGCACTGACCTCATCTGAGCCATCCAGACAGTTGTCATGTCCATCACACCGCAGGCTGGCTGACACACACCCTCCGCTGGCACACACATATTCATTCACGGAACATGAAGGGACTGCTGAAGAAGGGCAAAGTATGTCAACAACCTGCCTTTTCTCAACGAGAAAACACTAAGGTGAGACCTCTTTGGTGTCTTGTTCAATAAACAAGTGGAAAACTCCACATCAAGGTAATGTGGACTGAAAAAGTGGCGCCTGGAAAGAAATTATTAGAACTTGTCACTCCTAAGTACAGTATGATGTTGTCCTGCAGGTCAAAGAGCTCACACTGTGTACTACCTGCTGGTGAACAAAGTGCCTCACAGTACTTGGACAGTAATGAACAGCAGAACTCGACAGAGCAAATCAGCAGAACTGAGGCTATTTCTACCTCTCTAAATGATGTCATATTGTATTGTAGGACATTTTATTTTCAAGGTATTTTGAAGTACACAGATAATTTAGTATGTTTCTGAAAATCATGGTCACATACACGATACATTTTTCTTCACACTTTTTATATGCTGCAGTGCAACATCCGATCTTTCAATTTATTTAACCGATTCTTATTAAGTTTTCTTTTTTTATAGACAGAAATGCATTTATGCTCTTGTGAGAGGTGCTATGTTCTTTTAAATACTAATTCTAACCTTGATAACAGGATGTTTTTACATTTGTCATGACTGCAACTTTGGCACTTTGCAATGACCTTACACACAGCAACAATGAGTCTTTCACCAATTCATACACAGTACCTTTCCTAGCCACAATGACAAGAACACGTTTTCTTTCAGCAAAATCAATTGTATGAACTCTGCCCATATGAAAAAGCCAAAAAATAAATAAATAAATAAATAAATAACATTCCAGAGAATAGAAACAGGCAATCTTCTATGTACCATTTGGTGCTCAGTAGTACTTCTCATGATTCTTTTACAAACTAGACTACATCTGTTTTGCACCTGTTCCCTGGCAGTTTCTCTCATCTTCCCCCATCTTGCAGTCTTCTTGGCCATCACAGAGCCACTTCAACGAGATGCAAAGGTTGTTGTGACACCGAAACTGGTCATCTGCACAGTGTTCCTCACAGCCTTTCTGTAAATAAATACAGTAAAAACATAACATAAACATACGGAAGAAAGTCACTGTCATAATAAGATTATTATACAGTCCATGATCGAAGAAAACACTTTTAATCTGTGATATATTTTGACTGGTATCTGGAACGCCTTCATCTCCATCATTATCAATGACAATCTACCCAATGACGGCCACTATGAATAAATAAATGTAATAACCACTGTGTATTATAATGCTGATTGAAAGACAACTTTGTTTCCTGAAACTATCTGTCTGCACTGACCCAGAAAGCTGGCACTGGGGAGACACATAATAAAGGGTTAATTAGGGTTGCACTGCTTTGCATGGAGAGGGATTATATATAAAATTGCTGTGCAAATGTTGAACAGAGCAATAAATTAACAAGAATAATGAATCATAATAACAAGCCTTTGTCCTTGAATTATGCATTGCACTGTGTCATTACCACTGATGGGGCATTCTTTGTATGGCTCCTGCAAAAATCTCTTTACACCATGCAGTGCTAGATAAAGGCACATCTGGGTTAATTTCTTCACATCTTACAAGAGAGTATCATTACAATGGCAATTTGGAGCTTTACACATGAAGATATTCAAGCATATTTATGAACAAAACAAGCAGTTTTTGTTTTGTTAAGAGGTATGGAGGATTAGGATTTTGAGGAACAAATGAACACAAGGTATTTCTGCCCAGCACTGTTTTCGAATGTAGCGACCGTGACGAGGAGATTTGGATCAGTACAATGAACTGTGCCTAGAATGGGATTATTTTCTTTGCAAGCAACAATATACCCATTCAATTTCATTTCCATTTTTAATTGGGATATTTATTGTGTGCTTAGGTTGCAAGCTTAGATACAAATGTACATTTTCGATCAGTTACATACTAAATTACAGTATCCATAAGTATATACTGTATTTTTTTGCAAGTGTTAAGCACATCTATGTATTCTGTATTGTCTTCACAATATTTCATTTTTGTGTAAATCGACCTGTAATTTTTATAATAGCTAGTATTGACTTTCTAATTATAGGATACAATGGCTAGCACATGGTTATACAAGATAGGTGTTGGATATGATTTCGATTCACACTGACAAAAAGCAAAATGTACTCAGTGTTGGTGTTTGCTTTCAAAGGATTCTTCTTTTGGAGCTACTTTGAAGTGTTCAGTATGTGTGCAGTATTTTATTCTTAATTTAGTGTCTTGCTAATATCTGAGCCTCATTAGCAGCACTCATGTGGGTTTACCTTCCTCTTTGATTTATAAGAAAGTAGTACACATATCTCAGACACTGGCCTCATCTGAATTATCCAGACAGTCATAGTCTCCATCACAGCGGAATCTGGAGGAGATGCAGTCTCCGTTTGCACAGGCAAAGTCCTTGTGGTTACAGGTGACAGGCTCTAAGCAGAGACAAAACAAACAAAAAACAATACATAATATGCTAAACTGATTATTTTTCCAGCACTATACACAACAAACATACATCCCCTGGTACAGTTATCAGCCAAATGTTCTGTGCTTAGAATCTCATGCTAATGCTTTGGCATAACCATCGTTTCAACTAATTAGAGTCATTTTGTATTAAAAAGTTTAGAAACTGGCAAAGCTGATCAAGATGTAAATACATTAATTCATGCTGCTCTCTCAGTGGAGGGGCACCATCCTCTCTGAAGCCAAAAATCTTGTATCTGCCATTTAGTGCAAGTCTGTCCCTAAGGACGATATTAGGGCGCAGCTAAACAGCTGCATCAGATTCACTGTCTGGGCCCTCCCCTTGTTATCATGGACTGTTAGCTAGCGAAGGGTGTGTGTTATGAGTTGTGCTGCAACAGAGACTCCCAGCAGGCATTGCAGCAAAATCTGATTTGCAAGGCTCTCCACTGTCTGTTGGTCCACCTGCTTAATTCTTTGCCATCCACCACTTGACTGGCTTTTATTTGCATTTTAAGTGACATTAATAGGTATGGGGAATATGCGTCTAATAAATCACACAAATGATGCATACACAGCAAAAACACACAGAAGGCATACACACACTCATATGATGTACAGGCAAACAATTCCACTCTCTCTCTCTCTCTCTCTTTCTCTGTCTCTCTCTCTTTCTCACACACACACACACACACACACACACACATACATGCAAGGAACTCAAAAGATATGGAATTTAATGAGGTGGGTTAACAGTGTCATTTCATGAGTAAATAAAAAGTTTTCCTCTGATGTGATGTTGAATATCTAAACAAAAGGGGCTATGAGCTTAGTAAATTACAAAGAAGAGATGATATCAGGAACTCAAGAGTCTCAGAGAAATAGCACAGATAATAAGAGTAAACTTTAAAGAGAGAGTTGAGCCTGGCTGACTTGATAGTGAGAAACATTACCCAGGGTGTAAAGGTACAGGAGTGTGCGTGTGTGTGTGTGAGAGAGAAAAAAAGAGGTGGTGGTAGGGGGTTATGGTGATGGGAGCTACTCCCAGGTGTCCAATTCTTCACTGCCTAAGTGTGCGTAGAAACGTCAACAGTGTATATAAATGAACAAACTGAGCTGACAAAAAGTGAAGGAGTCAGATACTCACTGCAGTTCTCCTCGTCTGAGTTGTCTCCACAGTCATTCTGGCTGTCACACCTCCAGTGGTCTGGGATGCAGTTGTTATTCTCGCAGCGGAATTCATGAGGTCCGCAGGTCTTTTCATCTTTTTCATCAGGAGCAAACAAACACGAAGATGAAAATGGCTTCAAAGAGCATGAATATTAATAGTATGCTAGCTATCATATTTTCTACGTGTAATCATCGTTTCCTCAGGATTTCCCCAAGCAACTCTGACACTGAGTTCAAAACACAGTGTGCACTCCTGAGGCTAACACACCGTAAGATGAAATACCTGACTGTGCTACCAATCATCCTCAACAGAATTTGTGGCAGGAAGTTGGCAAGATTGAACTTTCTTCGAGAAAACATCCAAGAGAATTTCAGAACACAACAAATTCTGGAGGATTAGATTTTGGTTTTGTTATATACGGAACCCAAGCTGTGTTTCTGTGTGCCGACAGTGATGTAATGATATTTAAAATGCCATCTCTTTCAGGCAGTGACAGCAGTTGGTCAAGATGTAGTAATAATTTCATTTATAGCAGATAACCACTTCTTTGTCTTTAATTTCCCTTTGATTTAGTTAGTATTATTCAATGTCTGTGGTTCCTGGGGCAAAACGATTCTGATCTCTACAGTTTACAGTAAAATATATCCTCTTGTGATGAGGAAACAGCTGAAGAGAAAATGGGAGAAACAATTACATGAATATAGATTTTTTTTTAATACAGAAAAGTCAAAATCAATCTAATCATCTAGTACACAAGGTGTGAAAATAGTTTACACCTTTAACACATAAGCCAGAAGTAAATATGGTCGCAAGATTTGGGTCAAAACTGAGGTAGTGCCTCCTACTCAAAATGTCAAGCATGGTAATCAGACTGAAAAATTCAGTGATGTGGGCGATTCAGAGATTCAGAGGTCTGGATACCGGCTACAAAATGTCACCTACAAAATGCAATAAATGGCATTTAAGAGTCTTCTTTTTACTCTGTTTATTTACTGTATTTGCTCTTTAAACTGCTTGGGATAGAGTGTGTGTGTGTGTGTGTGTGTGTGTGTGTGTGTGTGTGTGTGTGTGTGTGCATCACCAGTTCCAGCATTAATGGCCAGGTTTAGAAGAATGCAAAATATCTGCATTTGTTTCAGAAGGATGAGATGCAAAGATGCTTTGATATTTGCTCCTGCAATACTTCAGCAAAATATGTTTTCAAAGTCAAACTAAGAGCTTCCTTTTAAAAAGTCATTTCAGTACAGACATCGTCAGGGATAATGGCCAAGGTAACGCTGTTATCAGTTAGGGAAGAGATGCGTCAAAAGAGGAGGGTGGCAGATTCTGCCTGAATCTCTTTCCAACATGACAGCAGGAGGAGAGAATCAGGAGGGAAAGCTGAGTGCAGCAGCGGAACACACGAGGCAGCAATTCATTAGGAAGCAGCTCAGTCACTTACAGCATATAAAAGATGTGACACAGGAAAAAAAACAATATTTTCTTGCCAAGTCAGAGCTCATTACGGTGCTAACAAGCAAAACTTCCTTTAACAGTCAGAGGTAATTCAAAGTGAAAATAAAAAAAGCTATAAAGCAGCATTAGCTTTTTCATCTGCTCCAGAGTGGGAGGGAAGTTTTAAGGTGAATCAAGACTCTGACAAACACTGCAGATGATACAGTTCGAGGGGCCAAAGTCAAACATCAGTAAACTACACAGAGTGGAATAAACATTTACTGAACATTAGGGTCTCCTCAAGTTTGACATTATAGAAAAATATCCACATGAAACCAACATAACATTACATAGAAATCTATTGAGAGGAAGTGTGAGACCTCAAACATCAAAGTATATACTCTTTTAGTCTTTTAATTATTAACAATCAGGCTGCAATTTTGTGCAACCTGCGTGACAGCCAGAAATTCTGTTTTTCCAATGTCACACTTATGAAGCAGCAGCACCTACACCAAACACACACACACACGATTGATTGATTTGTCTCATGCCTGTGAAAGCTTGTATTTGTTTGCTTGGTGGGTGACACAAATCACTCCCTAAAAACAAGCATACATAAAAAAACAGCTAAAATTGACAGTATTGTATAGGATGAGCAATGTTTTATTCATCTGCATTGTTTGGTAGCCTACGTGTTGCTGTTTTTCCAGTTTTCCTTATATTTCCTGCAGAATTCAGTTTGCACGAATCCTCACTTAAGTTGGGAGGATCGTTTATGTTCTGCATATGACTCCACAAGGAGAGAGCATAAAAAGCTACTTTTTTTTAGATGATGAAGAGTTGTATATAGTGGTAGTTGTATAGAGGCATTTGTTTACAGTACAGTGTTTGAAAGCAGATTGGCAGCAGCCTTATCAAGTCTTACGAAAGTTGCATTTTGTACTTAAATACCAAATGTTCTTTTCAAAACTCAATAACAAATAAAGACCTTGATGGAAAGGGGTTAATTCACAAAACAATATTGACAATCAGTCCTCCAGAATAAAAGTCCTGGAATGATACCCAATTCCATATACAATATTTCATATACAGAATAATGTAATATTTCTTTTTTTTATTTTATTTTTTTTTAAAGATATTTTTTTTACCTTTTTGAGCTTTTTTTGACAGAGACAGCTTGAAGAGTGACAGGGAATGTGGGGACAGAGAGATGGGGAATGACATGCGGGAAAGAGCCACAGGTCGGATTCGAACCCTGGGCTGCCGCGGCAAGGACTAAGCCTTTGTACATGGGGTGGATGCTCTACCAACTGAGCTAATTTGTATTTTATTACATCTACATCATTTTGAGACAAATGGGATTAGACAAATAAGAGAGACACAATGGATGCTCTCTGAAAACTTCAGACAGAAAAGTGGTTTTATCTAGCTTATTTCTTTTGGATTTCAGTGTGGTAAAATGTTACACAGCTTTGTACAATTGTGAAGTTGTTTTGGTCAACAAATTCTGGCTCTTTCTAGAGGCATGTCAAGTAAATAAAATCCCTGTGGGTAGTAGTGAAAAGGTTGTTTACCTGCCCAAGTAATAAAAGCTTAAACCTAAATACAACATTGGGAAGACCCTCAGTTTGATTATATATGAATGTTTGTGAAATCAGTACTCAAACAGTGACAGCTGTTAAAAATGTGAGGCAACCTATGATCATAGTGCTGAGCTCTTATTGATGAAAGGGACAGCTGTCCTTCATGGTATTCTCCCTCAGCAGAATGAGAGAAGCAGTGAGAACACGTAGAAGGACTGAGTCAGACTGGGGTGAAGTCAAGTGTAAAATTAATTCAGATTAAATCAGATTCTTCCCCCTTTAACCGAAAAATAAGTAAAGTGCTGTGATTTATGGTTAAGTGGGTTTCCACAACTCACCGCAATTAGCCTCATCTGACCCGTCTGCACAGTCAGGGTCCTCATCACAGACCCAGAGTTTGGAGATGCAGTGCATAGAGGCCTTGCACTGGAACTGGTCTGGGGAGCAGGTGCTTTCAGCTATAGGCAGACAAGCAGGTAGTGTGTGTACATTCAAGGAAAGTAATCCATATCATCAGCAGAGACTGGGATCATAAAATACTACAGTGCTATGAGAACTAGTGAGGAATTAGGCTATTAGTTGCTCTAAAATGCATGCACAGACATCTACCTCACTTAAGTGTTTTATTATAGTAAGATTACAGTAGTTGTTTGTTGCAAAACCTCACGTTGTTAGTGATAGTATTTTAATTTCAGTGGTGCAATGCTCATTACAAAAGTGCATTCAAAACCACATCCAATCATAGTGGAAGTCTAAGAAGGGGTGAAGTAATTAGCTTTACTTTAATTACAACATTTTTTCTAAGTCTATCTTTCTCCTCTTCTACTTTCTTGCATTCTCTCCCCCACCCTTTTTGCAAATCACATGCAAGACAAATGCAGCAGGCTCAAAGACTTGTGTGGGGTGTGATATTCTGATGAGTTGCATCGCAGCAGAGAAAATCTGTTCTTATCCTCTGTGCGACTCAATATCTAATCCCCGTTCACAAAACAAGCCATAACAAGGGTAGCCTTTGGAATACTTAATGAAGGCTATGTAATGGTAATGGCATCATACAGTTTGTCGAAGCACAGAAAATAAATTAACCATGTCAAAAAAATACAATTAAGGTGATTTATCATGATCCACCAGATTATGCTTTTAAAACAAAAATATCAAATACTTTCGAAATTCTGACTTTTACCTCGCTTTACCTCAGGCTGATTGGATGGTGAATATTCTCATTAACTACCGAGACTAAAAGCTCAGAAAAGCCATGGCTCTGACAATGACAATGAGTCTGAAAGTAATAATGCAGGGCCTTACGGCAGTCTGTCTCATCCTCTCCATCACCGCAGTCGTCCTGACCGTTGCAGCGCAGGTTAAGAGGGATGCATTTCTGTTTCCCGGTGCACTTGAACTGGCCTGACAGACAGATGTATGTCTCTGAAAAGGAAAATGGACAGGAGCAGTGGAAGGTTTCATCAATAAGAAATGCTGCGAGTCCACCAAAGCAAAGCACCTACTGCTACTAGTGATTCAATCAACAATTTATCAAAACCTTTATATTTACCATTAAGTGTTTTACATTTGTAGGTTTTTTCCAAGTGGCAACCTCCAGTGCTGGGAAATTAAGCCAGTGTAATAGTGCTAAAATTTGTAATTCCTAGAGTGGCCACTTTAGACAGGCTGCAGAAGTAAGTCAATCTCCATAAGTGCCCATATTAAAATGTCTGATGTCACAGCAGAAATAAACATGTTTAGCCTGGTACAGACAACGGTTATGTTTTTTTTTTGGCTTCAAAACAGCGCTTTGGACACCTACAGGTGATATCACCCATGCTCTGTCTATTCTTTATATTGTCATTTATACAGTAAAACATATACATTTATATTTTTAATAATTATTTAATAATTATTAATAATAATTTATAATTTCCCCACATGAATAAAGCAGGATTTAGGCAGAAGGTAATTATTATTAAATAATTTTCTTCTTGAATAACTTATTTCATCAACTATTTGTTCAATGCAGTTCTGAAGACTAACATAGCTGTTTATTTATTTATTTAGTTATTCATTTTATTTTTTTTTTTTTTTTTCACAAAAAAAAAAAAAAAAAACATCCCAAAGCCCAAAGACTTTCAATTCAAACAGCAGATTCTCACATTTGAACTGGAAGCAGCAAATAACATTTTTGGATAATAAGGTATTCAAAAAATACAAAATGTTATCTTGATGACTTTCTATAATCATTCATTAATCAACTAATTGTTTTACTAAATAGTACCACCGAGAGAAAATTTAAAAAGAAACTTAATTGATTCTGCAAATGAGACAAGTTTATGGGAAATGCACAAACAGCCCACCAGATAACAAATAAACCTCTTAGACTTTCAACTTAAATGTTAATAGATGTGTCATCCATACCACAGTTGGCTTCATCTGAGTTGTCACCACAGTCGTTCTCTCCATCACAGATGAAAGGAGGAAGAGCACAAAGGCCAGTGCCACACTGAAAACGCCCAGGCTGACATTTGAATTCCGCTGTTGGAAAGGAAGTCATTCAAATCAAGTATATCTCACGGTATGTAATTTGGGAGTTCAATCAGAGAATATAGAAATCATTACAGAGCATTGCGTAAAAGAAGCAGGAATCGGTGTCATTAAATGCTAAACGTAAACAAGAACAACAAGAACAACAACAAAAGGCAATTACTCTGAAAGTAAATAAGCAGTCACAGACAGAAGACAGAAACATATGTCTCTTCTGTTCCAATTTAAATGTAATATTCATCGAAGCTCACGTAAATAGGAGTTGACTTTCTAGCACAATTTTAAAGCCAACCTCGGAAAAACATGGCACTCACGGCAGTCAGTCGGTTCATCAGATCCGTCCCCACAGTCATCCACCGTGTCACACTTCCACCAGAAAGGGATACACTCATCTGTCCCGCAGCGAAACTATTAGTACCATGGACAAAAGAAAACACAAAATTTGAAGTCAACATGAATACTTGACTCTCCGTTTTAGCTTCAACATTCTTCAAAAGCCAAAGTCGAAATCAATACACAGCCATTTCCAAGGACCTACAGTACTTGTAAAATGGGGAAAGCATGCGAAAGTAAAGCAATTTGCCTTTAGGGGAAAAGTACTGATCAGGATCGAAATGGAACAGCATGTTCAAACACAACTTGGACGTAGCAGGGAAGAGAAATGTAGCTGACCTGACTTGAGGTGCAGTTGGAGAGGCAGGTCTTGTTGTCAGCGGCCAAATAAAAATTAGTGGGACAAGCACATTTGTGTTCCCCACCGGGGGATAGAAGACATAGGTGGCTGCATCCTCCATTTGCAATTTGACACTGGTGTTTGGGTACTGTACAGGAGGACAGAAGTACATAACTGAGTTCTTACTGTATTACACAAACCAGCTCCTTCTTAACAACATAAAAGAGGCCCATAACAACTGCTCAACATGGGAGGATGGAATAAACATGAATGCCAGATGGACTTCATACCTTCCGGCTGGCGCAGGGAGTGGTAGACCTTGAGGGATTTGATGGCTTGCCAGGAGTTGAGGAGCTCCATCCCTTGTGCGCCAGTTGTCTTGTGAGCACGTCGTAATGATTTGGACTTCCCATCCGTCCAATAGATAAAGTCCTCAAACAAAGTCAGAGCCATTACCCCTTGGATGTGATCATAGGACACTGCAGAGGGACAAATGGCAATTGGCACACTTCAATTAAATTATTTTTCATTCCATTTAGCAACCCGGGTGCCACTAATTGTGTGGCACTTGCAGTAAATTTCCCTGATAAGTTACAGCAACAAGGGTTGAAACTTCCAACCAGTCACATCCAACAACATTTTATTTAATACTGAAACAGTAATGGTATTGACATAGCCACTTCTACATGACAATAAGTAATGGTAAATTAACTGTCATTCATTTTTGTAGTCTAAGAGTTTGTACAACACAATTTAAAAGTCAGATTTGGAGCAAGTAGAGCTGTTTCTTTTTTCAACCTTTGTGCTAAGCTGTGTAAGCTAACCAGCTGCTGGGTCTGGCCTTATGTTTAACAGACAGCTATTGGATTGTATCAATTGTCAAAAGTCTCACCTTTGCGTCTTTGGGTGCCATCCATGTTGGCAAGCAGGATGTGGTTGTCGTCTGCCCAGTAGATCCTCTTGTTGGTATAATCGATAGTGAGAGCAGTAGGGCTATAGATCTCTGTGTCAATGATAACCGTTTGCCCTCGGCCATCCATGCCAATACGTCCAATGTAAGGAGGTTCACAGCAGTCTACCCAGAACACGTACCTAGTCAGAAGTATAGCACAGTTCAAAGAGCTATGCACTACAGCAGGCATGATAGGAATAAAAAATACCACTCATCAAATGAGATCGGGCAGTTTCCAGGTTAAGCATCTCTATCCCCGTTCTCCCCGAAGCTATGAAATCAATCCTTATTGAAGAAACTCCAAAGCATTATTGTGAGCTTTACAGTAATGATAATATCCTTACCCTGTCTGGGGATCCAGAGCTAGATCCGATGGGTTCTTGAGGTTAGAACTGATCAGGATGGTAGGGTAGAGGCCATTGGCTTTGGACACTTCCAGTGTTTTCCTTTCTGCATCACACCAGTAGAGATTTTTTCCTATCCAATCCACTGCTAAGGCACTGGGCACTGCTGTCTTGTGGACTATCTATTAATGCAATGAGAGGAATACCAGCTTCAGTATACAGGTCCATCTGTTGCTCTTCCTAAAACTGATTTAAATTATTCAATGAATAGAATAGAATAGAAATAGAAAACACCAGAATCAGAATCAGATTTATTTCAGATAGCATTTAAAGAAATATATGGCAAAAAAATTTATGTCAAACTGGCTTGTACAAGGAATAGAACTTTCTCTGTCAGATAAGAGGAAGTTTTTTCAAGCACGGAAGTCATAAAGAGAACGTCTTTTAGGTCGAACAAAGCTCACTCTAGGAACATGGGTATGCTTTCAGTGAGACACGATCTTCTCCTCAAAATAAATACAAATGCTTCTATGTGTTCAGCTGCATTACACAAAGTCCTGTGAACATCAAAAGATAAAATGAACATTGTTGTGATAAGTAGGACAGATGCTTAATATTGTCTGAGATCTGTTCTACATGTGTTTCCATAGTAATGGTTACATTTCTATTTCCTCTCTGATGCAAAGCTGAATCAAGAATATCTCCTAAACCATAAGGCCTATATGAATATTTCTCATTCCATTTAATAGGTAGGAAGCTAAGAAATACTAATGCTTTGCAAATAAACTTATTTCTATAATTATTTTAGAGTAAATGGAGAAACAATTAGATTTTCATACTTGCCTACATTTATAAAGCAATATCACTATTATAATCAAGAGCCTATGATCAGCTGTTCAGAAAGCTGGGGATCACATGTTTTTCAAAATATAACATTCATATCTTATATAAATTAATAAAACTTGACAGCTTTGGTTACAATTAAATGTTTTTATTATTTTTATTATTATTATTATTTGTTTTAAGTTATGTTAAAAGCTAAAAATGTTGTGATTTCTTTGTTGGAGCTTAGGATTCTGGTGATGCTTGATATAACCTAAATGATTTCACTTGGACTGTCCATGACAGAGTTTATGAGTGGTGTGAAGAAAAGCACAGCAGGTTGTGCACTTATTGTGCAAGATCAAGGAGCTGTGTCTAAAGACTTAACTAATTAATTAAGGTACCAGTGTAGTTTGACCCATGCATAATTATGCATAGAACATTTCTCAAATTAGAGACTACAGATGGAGTTCACAAATCATTCCTGTCGCTGCATGACAGCTACAGTTGTGGCGCTGACATTAGTAAGAATATAATTAATCTAACTCAGTGCTGACTTGTAGTGGCTCTTAATCTCATTCCAATTGCATTTTGATGTGCGTTTACAACTGTGCTACCTGCTAATACAGATGTCTGTGACACCCCCCCCCCCCCCCCCAAAATAACCATAAAATGTTCTGCAATTTCATGCAAACATGATTATTAAAATTGCATTGCACCTGAAATGTGCTTACATGCCCTAAGCTGCACTACTTCATGCACTTACCAAACTGTAATTAAGCAGGTAGGGTAGTGTAGCCACTCTCATTAATGATCATATTCATCTAACTGTGCTAATCTTAGTGAGAGATTTGGCTAAAATATAAGCAAGGGTATTTAACTAATGTAAAGAAAATCTAGGATTTATCCAGGAGTCCATCAATATCCCCAAGAATGTTTAACCTTTTGAGTTTGCAAAAGCAGTTGTTTAGAATCAACATCATTGTGCCAGCTGGCAAACAAAAAGAAAAGAAAAAAACCTTAGCACCATTGCAGTCTGTGATTACAGAACACAATGCACTTTGAGGCCTTTTCTGTCATCATTTGCAAGAAAATACAGTATATAGTTTTGGCAAAAGACTATGGTAGGCTGTCCCCTATGCAGTAATTTGGACCAAACTGAGCTCAAAATACTCACTAAAGTGTCACTCCTTGTGCAGTATTTTCTATCAAGACTGACTCTTTAGGTGAAAAGAAGTTGATACTCATTACACAGTGTGCCCTTGGTTCATTTTATCCGTAGCACATCACTGCATTCATTACAAACATTGCTTCATCTGGAACTGGAGGTTAAGTAATGTTTACATTTGAATATGGCTCATCAAAATATAAAGACCAGATGAATGTAGAGTATGTTTGATAAATGCAGTAACTGAAAGTTG
This sequence comes from Sciaenops ocellatus, assembly GCA_033000465.1. Lineage (NCBI taxonomy): Eukaryota > Metazoa > Chordata > Actinopteri > Sciaenidae > Sciaenops > Sciaenops ocellatus. Next base: position 15,946,961 of record CP136868.1, read on the forward strand.
CTTCACCTTGGGCTGACACAAACCTTTTTCTTTGTTTTTTCTCTTTTTAAGCCATTTATAAGAAAGCATGTTAATACATAAGTTAAAATGTTTTTGGGAAGACTCAAAGGTATTTGTGGATTTTGTATTTTATTATTTTAATCTACATTGCTTTCCCATTAATAACTGTCTACTAGTCTGCATGTCATAGTCACACTGAGCATCAAGGATAGAGGCAGATACATGTACTTTTGTACAATGAAGGCACGAAAGGTTTCTATCAGCTGTCAAATGCAAAATCAGTGATTAAATAAACAAAACAAAAAGGAGACCAATATCTAAATTAACCTATATTGTTTAATAAAAAAATACATGCCTTCTGCAACTCAAGCCAAAGGCTTTTGTTTGAATGTACAATAGATCTATCCAGTTTATTTTCACACTCGCCCCAAATTTGCTCTATGGGGTTGAGGTCTGGACTTTGAGGGGGCCAGTCCATCATTTTCAATGTTTCAGCAGATTCTTTCTGTCACAGGTAGTTCCGGCAATAGTTAGAAGGATGTTTATGGTCATTGTCCTCTTGGAAAATAAATCCAGGCCTAATAAGATAACTCCCAGATGCTATTCTGTGTCTCACCATAATATTGTGGTATACTTTCTTATCCATGATGCCATCAATTTTCACTAAGTCACCTGTTCCTGAGGCTCAAATGGCACCCCACACCATAATACTACCCCCTCTATGTTTAACTGTTGGCAAGAGACACTCATTTTTATATCTCTCCCCCTCCCTTCGTCCAACATACACTATTCACTTGTTGCCAAACTGTTCAAACTTGGACTCATCAGTCCACAACACTTTATACCAATCTTTCATTGACCATGCTACTTTCAGGTGTTTCACTCTATGTTTCTCTTTCCGTAATGGTTTCTTTGCTGCTATTCTGCCAACAAGTCCTTCTTCACCCAGTTTACGACACGCAGTTCTTGAAGACACTGTTGCACCATTAGTCACTGTGGCGCTGATCTCGTCACACAGTTCTCGTGAGGTCTTTTGAGGAATTTTGAGATGCTTCACTTGTCTGTCTGAAAGTTTCTTTTTTCTACCTCTTCCCTTTTGGTTCTGGTGTGAATTGGTAGCATCATTGGCAGAGAAAAAATACAGAGAAATGTTTTTTGCTCCTCAATCTCTGCTTTCTCATATGGCAAGCTTATACTAGTGTCACTCTATATCAGTTGCTATTTTAATTAACCAAGCTCCCCGATCTGTTTCTCAGACAGTTTGTCCTCTTGCTAAGCTGTGGCAGTGGCTCAAGCAGAGACTGTGGAAGTAATTGAGCTGAATGAGCTAATGCCCCCACACACCAATGCTAATGAGATGTGGGATAGGGGCCCAGCAGGTGTTCTGCTGACGTGTCCCTAGTAACTGGGCTCCAATCCCATGACCCAGACAAACCTTGGTGATTATACCAGAGAGCACTGTTGTATCATTAGGCTTGTTACATTTATATGAAAGCCATTTATGATATTCCTATTATCACTAACACACATTCATTGTTGTTAAGCTAACAGGCCGTTGTCTGCAGACAGAAAAAAAATCCATTACGTTTACCACATAGAAGGATAAAGTGCACCCATCATCAGCTGAGCAGTGATAATGACCCACTTAAGCAACATACTTTGTACTCCAAACTCTAACAGATTACGTATCTTTACAATACAATAAGTTAGTGATAATTCAAATGAATTATTAAAAAAAATACAGCTGGATAAAGCAAGGAAATATTCATAAATAAAAGTTGGATAGGGAGCATGCAAAGTAAAGCCAATGAATCTTGAGTAAAGTGGCACAAGGCACCATATGGCATGCAGTCACAGTAGCTAAATCCTGTGGTACCTTGAGGTCACTCCCATTGAGACGCATTCTGTTGATCTTTCGACCACTTGGCCTGGTTGAGTCCACCCAATAGATAAATTCCTTCTTGTAGTCAAAGTCTATGTGAATGATGTTGTTGAGGCCCTGAGAATAAAGAGGAGAGAGAGGATAAGTACATAAATGTTTTTTTTTTTTGTTTCAAACAGTTACATACTAAGGGATCTTGAGTTACCTGTAAAGGTAAAAAGTAAATATCAAAATACATTTTCATTGGTAAGAAATATATATATATATATATACACATATATATGCATTTCATTTAGAATTTGGACAATAAAAAAAACATAATAAGCATTACATTAATAAGCTGAGTATTTTTAGACTAAAATGACCAGGTGAACATGTCAACACAGGTGATCTGATTCGGCCAACAGGCACTGAACTTTCAACCTTACTATGACTTCCCGTTAACTAGAGCATTTTTTTTTAGCATTAGCAAAGTTGGTGTATCACAATGCATAATTTTTCACTCCATAAATATCCAGGAGGACCAAGAATAACCAGAGGATGGAGATGTGGAAGGTGGCGACCCACTGGCATGGCTGTAGATAACATTAGCAATCAACTTAGATGGCCAGTTTTTCAAAAATACCGTGAATGGCCATCTGGGAATCAGTCTTAATAAGTCTTAACAAAACAAAGATGTCATTTGGATCCAGAATTGAACAGGCTCAACAACTGGTGAAAAGTATCAGCATTTCTGAAGAGTCATCAAGCAAGTGGCAGGCACAAATTTGCTATGGAGACATGAAGTGAGTTCAAATAAGAACAGACAAGCCACTCAAAAAAAGCAAACATGCTTGACATTCTGCGTTGATAACGGAGAACCAAAAGTGCATGAAGGTTGTGGTGGAAAGTTTACACTATACAACTTGCCAGGGGATCGCACAGTGGGGACACAGTGAGAATAATGAGACATCTAATAGGGGTAATTTTCGATAGTTTCTGCATGTCATTTGGATGTCTGATGTTTGCCAGCAATCCATCAAATGCCAAACACATTCACCATGACATACAAAATGAGATATTTACCGTAATGGTATGATAATATGATATGAAAAGAAATAAGTGATGAGGTGAGGGATGCAGAGCACTTTGCTGTTTTGGTGGATGAAAGTAAAGATTCTAGTAAAAAGGAGGAGATTATAAATGATTGTGTGATATTTGGAGCCAGTGTGAGAAAGTGTATGAGAAATTTTTGCAAGCATTTCACCCCAGCAGATGGGTTAGATGGGAAGGGAGTAGATCACTACTAGCATCAAGTGCACAGTAAGTCAGTGTAATATAGACCTAAATTTTTGTGTTAGCCAGTGGAACGACGAAGCTGGACTGGAGAAAAAGTTCAGGAAGGAGGTACTGCAGGCAATTTATTATATACAATTTATATACATTGCCTTACACATACACACAACTTGGTGTTAATAGGCTGTGTGCATAATATCACTGCTGCAGCAGAGTTTTTTTGAGACACCACAAGTTTTTTTTGGGTCGGTGGTGCACAATCTTTTCATTAAAAAAACAGAAAAACAACAAAAACAAACAAACAAACAAACAAACAAACATAAAACAAAAGCACAGCTCATACTGTAGAATTATACTGGCAGTATAATTCATTCTGGCCAGTTAAGAAAACTCTTCCAGCAATCCAGGATATGCTGCGTGACATCATCTGCCAGTCAAACCCACTCATCCACACACCCGAACAAAGGCAAGAGCTACCAGTGCAATCATCAACAAGAATGTTGGTTGAGAATCTTTTTTTTTTCTTTCTTTTGTAGCAGGAGACAAATTGGCCATCTAAAAAAAAAAAAAAGCCCAAATTTAAATATATCCAAAAGAAAGCATAAGACCTGCATGTGAAAGCAGGAATTGCATACACTTACAGATACGAACTTCGCTACATGTGAGAGGGCAGGCAAGCTGAACAGCTCAGTATCTGGTGGGTTTTATTGTCGAGCCCCTTTTAGAAAAAGCATACTTAGACAACATGGATGACCTTAAAACACACTTGTTCTATCCTGTTATAGAGAGCTTGTTAATGGAGATTAAAGTTTTGCACTTTTTAGCAGACAAATTACATACTGAGAGTCCCTATACACATCTTTCCCAGACCAAAAAACACATGCTGCCCATGGCATCATGGTAACAGTGAGGAAAGCTTGGCTGCAGAGCTCTATCAGGCTTGTCTACTGCAAAGAAAACAGGGACATACTAGGGAATTGCTAGGTCTCTGTAAATAATACTATTACGAGTACGGTCTAGACCTGCTCTATATGAAAAATGTCATGAGGTAGATTTGGTACTATATAAATAAAATGAATTGAATTGAACTATCACCAGCACTCAGGAGTTCCTATCCCTCACGAGGCTTTACAAAGATACATTTATGGACTTGTACAAACTGATATGCATATCTCTGATACTTCCTGTCACACCAGTAACCTATGAGTGCAGATTTACTTGTCTCCGTCATTTGAAAAACTACTTGAGGAAGAGAAGTGAGGACTCTTGAACCAGAAACCTGGCCCTGTTTGCTATAAACACAGAGAGAGCAAGAGCCCTGGACAGCAACAAAATGATTGATGTCTTCACACTCAATCACAACAGACACATCATTTTGTTATGAAAATGTTATGAAGAAGTGCATGACTGTTTTCTTCTGTTGCCAATCATAACCTCCTTATCTCTATGCAATGACCATTCAGAAAACATTAGGTCTATAGAAATGAATACTGTGGATTCATTAGGCGAGATGCTTGTAGGTGGCAGCATGAATTTGTGATATCAGCATCTGAGGCTGAAATGTGTTCAGACCTGCATCTATTGTTTTCTGAATGTGTGCTGTGCAAGCATGTTTGTTGTATAATTGTGTGAAATTTAATATTCAGAGGTGTCTTTATGTAGGCCGGCCTGTGAAGCTTATATCTATAGCCCATGAGCTCAATGTCTTGCCACAGGTTAAAAAAAATCACACTCCACCCAGCTGATATGATGTTGTGTCCATGTCTCATGTATTTCCAACTGCAAATCAGGAGGCATTTCACTCACTTTTTTCAGTCTTCTGTCTTTCGTATCTCAAAGATAAACACAATAATTACAGCTGTCTATACATGCAGTGAACGGTGAAATGGCTCATACTAATGCAACACAAAGCTTTTTTTTTTTCTTTTTTCTGAGAGCTGCCAAAACACAGGTGACCTCAATAGTGTACCTGAACATGTCCTGTGTAGGCACTGACTCTTGAGCCTTTCTTTTATTTTACGTTTCATGCTGAAAAAAACAAAAACAAAACAAAACAAAAAAAACAATCCAGTGGAGTTAGGTAGGTTTCATTAATTATTTGAAAAACCACAAGTTGAAAAATTAAAAAAAATAAAAATAAACAAGCTCAACTTCAACAAAATCTGTGTGTATGTGATGTGATATTTAGTGTACAAGCAATACTGATTTAACTGTTTTTTTTCCAATAGGTCCCAATGCTTTAGCTATACACGGAATCTCAAATGCTCTATGAAGTCAAAGTCCTATCAAAGCAAAGGAGTAAGGTACTTCCCTTCTCTGTCATGCTCACAGGACCCCACTGTCAGTCAGACAGAGTTGCTCACTAAACAAGTGCCCCCACCCTGCTGTCTCGCACTGAGGGTGACGAGAAAAGGTGTCAGATAATCTGACAGGCGAAATGAGACATCTTCATCAGATCATCAACACCCTCACAGACAAGCGCCAACGTGTCCTGGGGGAACCCTTCTCCACTACAAAGATCAACTACAGAGATGAAACCATCATGCCCCCTTTATCAGTGCCTCTATCTAGAAATACGTTCACCATTTATTTTCCCTGCAGACATTAACCGAGTGAACACAAAATGAATTACAAACTTAAAACAATAGATATGAATTTTTTTAAAATTGCATTAGTATAGTAGTATAAAAGTATGTGCAAGCAGTTTATTACTTGCTTTCCTGTTCCACATAATCAACTACTTTTTTCTCTAAAATGTGATATTGATAGTACAGCTTTAGTGCAGTGGATGCAGCCATCAAAGTTTTTTTTTTTTTGTTTGTTTGTTTTTGCCATCTGACTTAATTTGTTTGGCTTTTGGATACCAACCCAAGCTTTAAACAGAAATGATTTAAAGTGGGGATCATTTCTATAGCAACAGCTACCAATCAAAAAATATGCTTCACTCTGACCCCGAAAGCAGTTTCTCAGCACTACAACTGCTAATTTATCTAAGCACGTTTTGTAACTTGAATTTACATTTTTTGTTTTTTGTTTTTTTTCCCCAATTAGCTGTCATTTTATCAGACAGCTCAATGAAAGCTGAACTTAATGTCAAAATGTTCTCCGAGGTAAATAAGTTCCCTGCTATAAATCAGCCTGAACCTGATTTTTCAACTTTTAACAACGGGTTCCAGTGATAAAATCATACTGCCAGTGTTTGTGGTGGTAAGACAAATGAGTGCTAACAGCAAAAGCAACACACATGGTAAATGATTGGATCATTTGAAATTTACATAATATCATGAAGATATAATCTGAACCAGGTATGTAATGGTGAGGTAAAGTGCTATGAGGTCAGTTAAGTATCCACCACCACTTAGCAAAGTCATGTGCATATTTCCCTCTCTAGCTTCCATTAACGCTAACATGCAGTGATTAAAGTGAGTTGTGCCTGGTGAGAACTCCGATACAGACAGTAGAGTACATCGAGTCAAGAGGTTAATATGACTGTGAGAGGAGACTGTAGGATACCCGTGGGTTGATTTACAGTAAATCACAGCCAACCATTTGTGATAATCAACAGTCAGGTTTAAGCATTGCCTGGAGCAGCTGTAATGACCAAGGACTAAAAGAAACTGCTTTTACATGGGCTCCTCAGTGTGATTTCGCTCTCTGCTAATCAGAATGACCAGATTCTTCAGCCCATATGAGGGAAGATCATGGACAGACATGGACATCTCATTTCAACATAGTAATATTTTATAGTAGCTGTGCTACATCATGAAACCTGCTTGTGGAAGTAATTCCTTTAAGCTGATGAGTACATTCACCTCTGCAAAGATGTTTTACTCAGTAATACTGTATTAATTTAAAAAAAAAAAAATTGAAATATATGTATATTTAAGTGAGGATGTTTTAGCAGACTCCAATTTCAAGAGAGTGTCTTTGAAATATTGAAATAGGTCATTTTGTTTTGTCATAATATTATCTTTAGTGTGACTGCGAGTGTGTGGTTGTTGCAGTGATGAACTGCCGACTTGTCAAGAGCATACCCCGCCTCATGCCCTAAGATAGCTGGGATATGCTCCAACGGATGGATGGATGTTATCTTTATCCGAGGACATTATACCAATTTTTCTCAACATAACTTTAGACTATTTCTAAAACAAAACATTTTATTCATAATTCAAAAAGGCAGCAGTTGTCATGGCTTCTGATTCTTTCTGCTCCAATTCCTCTGTACAAAGCCAGTAAACATAATTACAGTCACAAAAGTTTATGTTTTCAAAGGTTTTCAAACAACAGCCATTTAAACTCATTCTCAATCAATATATATCTTCCAGGCTGGGAAAAAGACACTGCCGAGATTCAAAATTAAACACAAAAAGAGATAGCAAGTCAGTATAATAACGATAATCATCTACCCTGTGAAAATGTCACTACAGGCACAATGGTGGTGATGTAGATATCATTTACCTGTTTCAAGATGGTGTAATTTGAGCCATCCACACTCAGCTTCCGGATCTCATGGTGGTCTGCCATAATGAGAAAAGGCTCTTCAGCTGAAATGAGGAACATGCAGTGTTAGATGACTGCTGGGAGTTATACACTGAAATTCTGCAAGTTGCGGGATCAAAACCTTAGCTGACCTGACAGTGCCTTGCATATGTTGGGGTTGCGCTCCAAGGCTTCATACCCATCTACACAAAGGCACTTGAAGGAGCCATAGGTGTTGATGCAGCGCTGGCTACAAGGAAGGATAGTGGCACATTCATCAACATCCACACAAGTCTTCCCATCATCCTTCAGGTGGAAACCAGGCCAGCATTTGCACTGAGGACATAAAAACACAAAGAAATGTAGAAATTGTAGATTTGATCAGAGAGCCTCAGTTTAGCTGTTTAGTGCCTAAGACGTGTTTGAAAACATGAAACATTTGAGTTTTTTCTTTATACAATGATTCATTGTGGCCACATTATAAAACCAGTGCACTTAAACAGTGTGCACTTTTGCAGTAATTTTAGATCAATCTATAACACCTGAATATATTTCACACTCCGGTACGATTTTCATAAAGTGATGCAGGTAAACAATGCAAACCTAGCATCTAGCATACTGTCTATGACATCAAAGCCATGTTATAGACAAGCTATACCAGGTCTCAGAAATTCCATTGCACTTCAGTGACCAGGGACCACCAAAAATAACTCAAACTGCTTGTATCAGCTGCTCTGGACCCACTGCAAATCCCTTTCTTATCCAAAGTTATAACCTTGAGGGCCTTTCTGCTGATCTCCCTGTTCGGGCCTCAAATGGATGAGCTAAGGGTCTGCATTGACGTGCTCTCTGTCCAGCTTTGCCCCTTTCATGACAGGCCACAGAAGTTTTCTGTGCTTTCAGCCACTTTTCTGATGCAGTGAGCACTGTCTTACAGAAGAGTAGGAGAGGAAAATCCAGAGATGAAGGCATAAACTACTGCAGTCTGACAACAGTTACAGTATGGTCACTGGAGCACTCCAGCGGATGTGGCCTTGACCTGGATTCAACCCTAACATCACATGCCACCACTGCCAGGCAATTGCCCGGAGCAGTGTGTTACGTGTTATGTGCTGGCATATCATTAGACTCTCCTTATAGTGTTCAAGGTTATTCAAAAAGTGAAAGACTAAATATATGTATGCTCCCACCCATCTTTGTCTGTTTAATGATGTGCAAAGTTAGGCTTGATTCATTATCTGTCATTAATCATTCATGTCCACACTATTACTAATATAAGCTCCATGTTTTACCTGCTGCTAATGATGCTAGGGCTTAGCTTGTAGGACAGTAAAAGTCTATAAATTAAAATGTCAGATTGTAGGAATATTTTTAAAACTTGATTATGATGAAAGTCACACTGTCAAAAGGAGGACATATTATAGCTGTGACTCATATTTACAAATGTTCTGTAACTAGCTTACAGGTTGTTTTAAATATTTTTTCAATTTTTATCTTCCCATCTGCATTTTTACTGCACCCTGGTTTAAGCTCTTGCTGAATGAATTAGGCTTTATGGACCAACTGTAGCCAGCGAGTGATTCTGAGGGCGAATATACTTCCAAGCTACTGAAGCGTGTATAGTCCTCTAGTCACTCACCTTGTATCCCACTGGAAGATCTTGGCAATCCTGTGTGCACCCACTGACTCTGCGGTTCAAGCATTCATTCACATTACAGTTCCTCTCATCCGACCGGTCTCCACAATCATCTCTACCATCACAGAGATTTCTCTCAGAGATGCAGCGTCCATTGGAGCACATGAAGAAGGAGCCATTGCACAAGCTTCCTGAAAAGAGCAAGACATGATTGTCACTGGCACAACGCCCTGTAATTTCTCAACAAAGTTGGGGAAGGTTATTGGCCTGACAAAGGATCTTGACAGATTAATTCCTTTCAAAGAAGCTCTCCTGGTTGTAGCGCCTTTTGTTTCCTCCATGTGTCCCCACCAGTTTCCTGGGCGAGTGGTGCTGCTGGTGACACTGATGAAGAGATTCCAGCTGAGAGCCATACAGCAGTCTTACCTGCGGCCAGACATTTGAGGTTCAGAGGCAGTTCGTCAGAGTGGTCGGGACAGTCTGCATAGCCGTCACACTCCCACTGAGAGCTGAGAAGACAGCGGCCGTCCCTGCAGCGAAATTCCTCTGATCTACAGGAGCGATAGACTGAAGAAAGAGATAGACACTTTTTCATTAAGTTACACTTGGCCGTGACTTTGGCAGAATTAAGTGCAAATAGTGAAAAATAAAGCTGGTGAGATTTATGTAGCCATTGTTCATATTGCAAAGAAGAACCCTCATAGTGTATATAGAATCACTGCTGACAACAGATCAAGCCATATGGAGTTATAATAATGGTCACAGCTTAAGTGATGGCGAATTCTAGGTCGAACACCAAAAATATGCCCAAATAAAATTCAGGTGTCAGTTTGGTTACAATTACAACATCCAATTAAAATGAAAAAAAAAAACAAACAACAACTTAATAACAGAAATTTACACATAAAGCCAAGCTCAATTATTCCATTAATTAATATTTATCTATACAAACAAATAAAAATTAATTTACAAAGACTATCATTCAATTTAATGTTTAACAACATGCACACTAATTAAAAAAAAAAAAAGGTTTAAATTTGGCCCTCCATATAAAGTCTCTAACCCATTGTGGCCACATGTTTTAATTGGGCTTTATTCTGGGCTCCTCTTGCATAGTGAATTTTACTTTAATTCACTTCAACCTTTCATTTCTTTTACCTGTCTACTTTTTCTTTTTTTTTTCAACTTGCTTAGTGCAGCTTTCAATTAGGGCATATACATATAGCACCGGTGAATATTAAAAGTAAGACAGCAGCATCAGTCTACTTGCCACATTCTACTGACTCATCGGACCCATCTCCACAGTCATCGTCATGGTCACAGACGAATCGCTGAGGGATGCATGCTTTGTTGCTGCAGCGAAATGAGTTGTCATCACACGTGTTGTTGGGTGCTAATGCAAGGAAACAAGTGAGTTCAAGGAATAATTAGATAATTAATTGATTTTTTTTTTCTAAGCATGGCATGCAATATGTGTTAAATGTAAAAATGTGTAAGCCTCATGATACTCCACTGTTCTCTCTGTGTGCTTTTCAATCTAGGTCCAGTACTAATCTGTGGAATGCAATCCAGATTACACCTACTTCCCACTATGCTGGGATGATGTTATGTTTCTTTTAATACTGCCAGGAGGTATTCAACATGTTGAACAAGAATTTACCACAGCCAGCTGCAGCAAGTTCGTCACTCCCATCAGGGCAGTCCCTTTCACCATCACAGAGCCAGCGTTTAGGAACACAGGCATACGACCCAGGGCAGCTGAACAGCCCTGGAGCACATGTTACCGAGCCTGAGAGAAAAACAGGACCACTAACTTTCAAAAGCAAAAAATACAATAGGTCGAAAGTACCACAGAGAAGATTGAGTAAAACGTGCACTCAACTAAAGCAGATGTATTTGGTTTTCTTAGGATGGTACCTTCTATTATCAGCGAACACTGACCAATAATTCAAAAGAAATCAAAGCACATGTTCTGCTCTTATAGAAGATATCAGATGGTTTTCCACTGATACCCCTTAATGACCCAAACAAACCTTTCATTGTGCAGCAGTTCCCCAGATAAAATCTGACAAATAATGACTGTGCTATTGTGAGTAACAATTATTTTCTTGAATTCTGTATGTCAGCAATACTCTACTTTATCTCAAGACTGGTCTTTGGGGCAAAAGGGAACAGCAGAAAAAATACTGAACTGAAAAGTAAAGGTAAATACAGAAATTGAATAAGCCATTTACATATAGCTAAAACACATATATTTCTTTTGAAAAGAATTGTGTCTGGGAAACCTTTGGGCTATTTCATTAACATTTTGTTGACATACCATTACAATCCAATTAAACAACCAATGTTCGTAGCGATTCTTATGTCTTTATTGTTGGATTCTTTTTATTTCATTGTAGATTTCATTACACACACATCTCATTTGCCCCTTGAAATAGCTGTGCCTCTTGGGCCTCAGTCATAAAAAAATCTATTTGCCTGAGTGCCCGCCCAAATCATCAGAACAGCCTGCGGTCTCATTTGTTGTCTCATTAAGATCGTTTCATTTCTGTCCATTCATTTCCAGCTCTTCTAGGGAAACACATGGAGCTGTCACACACAGTATAACGGATGTGACCTACTACACCAACAGCAGATTCCCTGTGACATCTGAAAGGGCACTTACCACAGATCTGCATGCTCTCGTCCAGGCCATCCTCGCAGTCGTTCTCCCCATCACAGAGCCATTGTTTGGCAATGCACTTGTTCTTTGAGCAGGCGAACTGGTTCCACAAGCATGACGAGTCTGGAGAGGGCAGTGGGAAAGGAATTTCATCGCCATAAATCAAACAAAGTGAGGAGGAAACAACAACAAAGCGGCATACCCTATAGAAGGGGCAGAATGTTTTTAATCAAAACACAACAAGTGAGCCGGCTTCTATTTGCCCCTTGGCTTGCTTGTTTTTCTCTGTATTTTTTCTGCTTAGCAGCACACATGAGTGTAACTGCCACACAAAAGGACTGTAACTATATATAATTTTCCTTTTCTCTCCTAGAGAAGACATTTTGATGAATGCTCACAGTTTTGGTGCAGAAATATAAAAGCATCAGCTTAACACAAAACAAGTGTCGAGATTAAATATCTTCATCTACATCAATATCAAAGCACTGAAGTATTAATTATGAAGATTTATTTTATTAGAAAATAAACTAGGATGCCAGGGGTGACAAGAAACAGTTGGGTGTCAAATAATAGAGCACTTGGCTGATCACTGTGTAAAAGCTATTGTGTAAAATGTGGATATATTCATAATCTCTGCTGAGCTTGTGTCACTGAGCCACCCACTCTCCCTGGGGAGTTGTTCTGCGGTCTCTTTCTCTCAGATGTCAGGACTGGCATAGTCTGCCAGAGCTTTGATGAGATGTTGAGAGAAGGAAGGGAGGGTGTGCGCTCAAGGTCAGACCACAGAACAAGGAATTATGGATCCTACTGAGGGAGAGGGGTAGGGATGGGGGGTCTCTCACACAAGATTGCTTCGTTTCCTGTCAGACTTTTAACATCACACCAGCTTTACATACACTGATACGAGGATGTAAGATGAAGATGAGATAAACATTAAATGGCTAAATCTTGAAACTGTGATTATCTGGACTTCCTGTGCATGATACTACATTTGCACTTCAAAATGTGAACAGCTGCTTCAAGTGTTTAACAAAATGGCAGGTCTACAGCACATTACAGCTATAAAAGAAAGTCTTTTATGTCTCATTTTCAATAGTGTTTCACACAGTAGAAAAGCGCATTATGCTCTGTGAAGTGACAAATGACTGTTTCATCTAATCAGATATGGAATTTGAAATTTCTGAAATGTAATGACATTTTCCTCAAACCACTTTGCTGTTGCAGTCAGATTATCAGTGGCCAGAGCTTTTTATATGATAATTAACTCTGAGGAATGGGAATATTGTCTAGTTGTCCTGAAAAAGCTATTCTGAACTTCTCAAAGAATTGTGGCGTAATTCATATCAGTTCTGATATAAGCACATTTGAAGCATGGGATGTTATCGTTTCACACAGGCACAAATTACATTTTTAGATAAAGGAATGAAAATGTGTTCATGTGTTATGCATCTTTCTAACAACATTTATGGCCAATTTAAGAAAATAAATCAGATAACTCAAAGACCATTAAATATGAAACTGAATTACACTAAACTTCCTTCCTCTGTTTCTTGCAAAGGAAATGTCAACAAAGGTGCCAGTTAATTATACAAGAGAAGAAAACCAGACAGAGATCAACACCATCTTAGTCAAACACTCTCAAAGGCAAAGACATCTAAGCTCTACAGACGCATTTAATTTTTGAAATTGTCTTGAAATTATTCCTTGATGTCATCAGTTTCAAACTGCTATTGTCTGGCTAATTTAAAGGCAAAATGAATTACACATAAACAATGCAGCACTTCTAGTGGCTCTGTGAGGGTATACTTTAAGCTAAATGCTAATGTAATGTGTTTTATCGGGTGCAATGTTTAACATAGTCACCATTGTAATTTATTGAGGTAACATGCTAACATTTACTGACTGGCATTAAATACAAAGTGCAGCTGAGACTGATGACAGTGCCATTAGTTTTGTTTATTTAATTTTATTTTTTAATTTATGCAGGCATTTGGTCATAAACCAAAGTTTTGGACGAATCTGATCTGCCCTGATATTGGCACAGGATCACAGGTTAAGGGATCAACATAGTTATTATAATTCATCTTGAGGGGGACATGAATGTGCATACCAAATTTCATGACAATTCATCCACCAATTGCCAAGAGATTCAAAATCACAAATGTCAACCTTGTAGTGGCTCTAGAGAAAAATCACCAAGGCCAGATACGATACATTGCCTGGAAGCCCTGAATATTTTTGTGCCCATCTTTGATGATGCATCAAGTCGAGTTATTTCACTGGATCCTTTGGGCACCAAGGATATGTGTACCAAACTGTGTGACAATCCATCCAATAGTTGCAGAGAAGTCAGTGGATCATCAAAGCAATTTGGACTCATTCTCTGTGGACAATACATGTAGAAAATCTCATCTCAATCTATCTAATATTTCATTCTGGACTAAAGTGGTGGACCATAGCCTGACAGACCAACATTGCCATCTATAGAAGTGCCGCATGCATAGATAGTAGAGACAAAGAGGTGGAAGGGGATGTAACAAAATTCCTGATTGTGTGTGTGTCTGCAATGGGGTGTGTTTGGCATTGATAATTGCAAGTTACATCTCTTTTACCTCACAGGGAATGAAAAGCAATGCTGCACACGGATGACAGCACACTTTGTATTTAATGCTGCTGACTGCTTCGTGACTTCTTACACTTTAATAGGCTAGACTATGCAGTCAATGGGCTAGACAATACAACAGGCTGACAACTCAAATGTAGACAGGAAGTGTTTTGACACTGCGTGTGTGACTGTGTGTGTTTGTGGGCACCATCAGATCTAATTACATTGTGCATGTGTGTCATGGTGATGAAGCTTAACAGCTACTCTGACCACCTACACTGAAGCATGCAGTCAGATTTGCTTTGATGCCAAAAGCAATGACACGTGAATGGGTATGCGTGTGAGCTGTTGGTTTTTAGGGCTAATTATATTAATCCATACCTTGGCTTAATTATGGTCCTTTTGTTTAATTGGAGAAATCTTGACTTTGTCATGGTAAGTTCTGCATACATTTGCATGGATCAAAGCAGTAAGAGTAAGAATGCTCTTGCTGCCTCTGGTGAGGGAAGTAGAGGAGTGGCATTGTAATGTGTAATCCCTTCATATGTCATCGCTTTCCATTGAACCCACATTTCCATCTTCAGTATAGCCGTTTCAGTGACTGATAGCTCTTTAATTAAATGTTACACTGGAAGTGCTGTATATTATAATTCAAAGAGAGAAGGGGAAAAACTTCTGACTCTGAATTCAGGGTCGGAATTAGACTTTCAAACAAGCAGCAACACCCACTTGAGAAATCTCAAACACAATGACGGGGAGCAAAACAAAGTGAAAAGAAATTGCCTTATGGCATGATACATAATCATCTCTTGTCTTTTTGTCTTCGTCTTCTATACTGTATGCAATATTTGTTGCAGGCCTGGATCTATTTAAATGACAAAAAACATTACAACAAATAGCTTCTTGTTAATGGAAAATAAATATCCTTCCAACCGCCAACTGTGTTGTGTATAGCAACCAAAAGATCTCATCTATTTTCTACACATTAGAGAACAAAACATTGTCTCAGTTTATTGTCTAGAGGTAAGATTTGTTGGTTTACCACATTGGAATTCATCTGCTCCGTCTTCACAGTCTTTTTGGCCATCGCACAGCCACACGCTGGAGATGCAGTTCCCACTTGGACAAGCAAAGTGGCCTTCCTCACACTTCTGCCCATGGGAAACTGGGATGAACAACAAAACTAAGTCAGTCCTCTGGGCATTTGCCATGATTGAGGTCATTATCTTTTCCTAAGCTCTCTCTGAATCTCTTATTCCATTGTCATAATTGTCTGTGAAAATGAAATCTATCTTAAGTCTTTTCTAATTGAAGCTGACTTCCTTAATCTGTCTTTGAATGCACCCACAAAATGTGCATCTTTGCATGTGTTTGTGTTGGATGCTCACCCTGGCAGTTGGTCTCGTCAGCATAGTCTCCACAGTCATTTGCACCATCACAGATCCATGAGGGGTGGATGCACAGTGAGGTGGAATTGCAGCCGATGAAATCTTTCTCTTTCACCCCCAGCTTGTAAAAGTGAGAGCAGTCGGTGTGGTCTGAATACAAAACACATCACAATAATTGTCATAGTGGTAGAAATCGTGGGGGTAACAGGCTGACAGGGGCAATCTGATTCGAGTGACGAGCACAGATTTAAGATGCAGCTGAATCTGATACAGGTAGAGTTGTGTGTTTACACTTTAATATTAACACAACTGCAATGCAAATGGCAGGCTAAAGGACTTACTGCAGCTTTTTTCATCCGAGGCATCGGCACAGTCAATGACCTGGTTACACCAGGCAGAGTTGGGTACACAGCTCCCATCCTTGCAAGATGATTCTGAGGCTCCACATGTGGCATCTGAAGGAAATAGTTAGCATTTCAAAAAGCCGAATAGCATAACAGTGACAGCACTCTGAGACGGTTACAGGTATTTCACAACAATACTTAGAACCTCTTTCTTGGGAGGGGGTTAAAATCTGCTACAGGTTGTAAACTACCTGACAGAAAAGGTTTGTGAGCAGTTGCAGTATCTGTGCCTGTGTTATGAAAATTGGCTGACTGTCATGACCCTCTTAGTGGTGCGAAAAAGTAAATCACATTTATTATGCAAAAGGAGCATCTTAGTTTTATTGTTCAATTACTAGTGCACAATGGCTCCAGCAACTTCCCATGTCTGCATTACGTTATCAGGACATAACTTGTATAACATATACAGTATATTACTATCATTAAATGTTCTAATGGTAATAGAGAAAGTTTTTGTTGACACACCATAGTGAGATATCCTTCCTGAAATCCCAGACTGCTGAGTTGGAAGGTCCACATTAATTATGAGAAGACTACTGTTTCCTTGTGGGCTCAATCAGCTTGGTACAGCATTAAGGGTCTATACACCTCAATATTTTCCCACTATAGTCCAATTACAGCAGGGAAATAAACACAACTGCACTTTTACTGAATTATTTCACCACCAAGGTCAAAACAAACTCAGTCTGTCCATGTTGAAGGGACACAAAGTACTGTCCAGGCTATCAAAAGCAGCTTTTAAGCATGGGGGTTGGGAGCCTCTTTGAATTTGTGCCCTCTTTATGATCTTGGGGCTCATTAGACGGTGAAGGCTTAGCACAGCATGTGGCCTAGCGTGCTGTATTAATATAAGCATTAGTGTGGCTGGATCCTGCCCTCAGAGGCAGGACAGCTTGAACAGGAGATCAAACGGCTGTGACTCACTGCTACAGAACGCTTCATCAGAGTTATCCCCACAGTCATCGATCCCGTCACAGAAACGACTGTTGGCCACACACCGTTGGTTGTAGCAGGGCCTGAAACCCTTTCGACAGCTCCTGTTGACTGAAGACAGTGAAATTCATAAACATGTTAGAAATGACCAAACACTTACCACATTTTAGTGACAGGAACACCAATGACAGACAGGTCAGTAGGGGCTTTTAGTGGTTTAACAAGAATTCTATGAAACCAACATTCTCTACATTCTTATCTGAATATGCTTCAGAGAGAGCTCTGATGTGTTGCTTACCACAGTATTGCATCTTCTCATCTGATTTATCTTTGCAGTGGGCTATTCCATCACAGGTTAGCTGGTAGTTTATGCACTCGCCATTCCCACACTCAAATTCAGTGTGGATGTTGCAGGAGGAATTTTCTGCTGCAGAAGAAGACGGTGAGGGTGATGAACTATGACTGTCCAAATCTCAAAACTCACCTGTTTATATTGAACAAACTTCAAAACTACATATGGGTGTTCTCAGAGGCGACATTCAATGCATACTGTAGTGAACTTAACATTTACATCAGTTTTGTGTCAACATTTGTAAATGTCATAACTGCATTCAATGACCTCATTACCCTTATACTTCAACTTGAGGGAAATCTGACTGTGAAATGCTTGTCATCTTGTGATATTCATTTGATCTACTACTAATATTTCATAGTAAAAGTCAACATTGTCCTTTTTGTAATTTCATCAGTTAAAATTCTGACAATAAGTACTTAGACAGACTTTGACCAGTTTAACTCTCTCTTCTGTTTGTTGCAGCTTCATAAATTAAAAATGTGAAACTTATTCTTGCTCTGGTAATGAGTGGTATCAGGGTGTGTTAGAAAGCCAGTCGTCCTTGACAACCAGCCTACCATTCAGCTCTTCTGAGTCACTTTCCATGTTTAGTCTGGCCAAATCTCCCTCGTTTTGAACACCTCCTCCTACCTTATGGTCTACCTTCACATTGAATTTCAAATTCAGCCAGCAATGTGTCAAATTAGGTAGCAAGTTGCCATTGAAATGCTTTCGTCTTGTGACTTTAAGCAGGTAACTGTGACACCTTATGCTTCCAACTTTGTTTTCTGCTGTCTGCATTAACTTGAAGTGGCACAACATTATAGCTTTATTTTCCAGAGCTGTACTGACTATGACTTCTGAAATCATTACAAACTCACTGCTTAGTCAACGAGGAAGAGACAGCAGCTGTTCATGCTCTCCTGGTTATGTGTGGTTATGTGGAAAGGAATCAATTCAGAGACATCAAATGTTCATGTAAATGGCATGAATAAGATCTTAGTGTGGAGAGAAGCTGGGTTACACTATATATATATATATATATATATATATATATATATATATATATATATATATATATATATATATATATATATATATATAGACAATGGCACTTAAAATAACTAATTGATGAACAGTATCATTAAAGTCTGTGTAAAGTCAAAATAAATGTGTTTTGAGTTTGTCAGACTAAAGAAGAAAGTGATATTAACCACCCAGCCAAATTTGAATGATCAAAAATAACGACAAGTTTATGAAATTAGGTGTCAAAATCAGGTAAAAATGAGCAGTATTCTCAGCTCCAGGACTGTGGGGGCGTGTCCGCTGAATGCACCAAAGCCACACCCACTAGGTGGAGCGGTCCCGCCTCCCTTAACAGTCAAATACTGTAACTAGGACAATATGCTAATTTTATGTTAATGGTCACAGCGTGGCGTCACGTGGTCTCCTTTAAGGACCGCCCACAAAATCCTGACCTGAAAACTGGTGAAAAACTGTTTGAACCTCTAACTCCACATTACAATAATATATCGTTCAAAGTCTTTTCACATGTTTTCAGCAACGATTTTCCAACATATTTATTGTGTTTTGAAAGAAAACATGGAATTGCCTTTACACAGACTTTAAATTCAATATCTAGTCCTGAGAATGTTCCAAGGGTTAGCATCTGTGGAATCAGTAGAATTAAACTGGAAGCACCTCATGACTTACACACACATCTGTTGTCATCTAACAGCACACGCTCTCCACGGCAAGTGCAATTGACCTTCCCATACGGGGTCAGGAGACAAAGGTCACCGCAGCCACCATTCATGTGTCGGCATGGGGACAGCTCACCTTCAATAACAATCAAATAAAACTGATTAGGCGGTCAGATGCAGTCAAAACAACAATCTCCCTGAGGATACTCTTTGTTTTAGATGTCATCAGACAGAGATGATCAATGCGTTCATGGATTTATCTTCTGAGGAAGCATTGTGGCTTACCTTTCTGCTGGGCACACTTAGCCTTGGCCTTCTTTGTGTATTGTATTATTTTAGTAAATAAAGCAGAATTTGGATTATCTGCTTACCATGGGAAGAATGTCTTTTCTTAAATATAAGTCAATCTAGAAAGGAGCTCTTGCTTTTTGACTCTGAGGGCCTGACACCAAACCGTATTGTTAATTTTAATGGGTGAAATGGATGAGATAGCTGATAGATTTTCTTGTGTAAAATTCAATCACTGTTCAGAAAGGTATTGATGTGACATCCTATGGAGTTATATTGTCGGTTATCATAGTTACTAACAGTACTAACCAAAAATAGGCAGAGGACCTCTTTTTAATCAATATTTTTTAAAGTGTGAAATGCTGCACTTACATTTTGTTTTAATTTAAAGATAATCAGTGGTCAACTTGTGAATAAAAGGTTCTGCTGTTAAAGTTCTGTACTAATACTGACTAGTATTCTCACTAAGGTAGCAAATATTACAATGCTGCATACTTTAGTCGTTCTCTGCCTGGGGTGCCATGTGAAAAAGCTGTTTGTAGCTCTATGGGAAACATGTCATGCACTAAATTGCGTGACCAAATTGCAGACATAACCTGTGAAAGTAAATATGAGTGCTAGTCTAGTCCTGAGAGAAAATGTAGAAAAGAAGCTTGGCAACAACAGACATAGTATCAAGAGCAAGTGTTCAGAAACGCTCACAAAGCGTGTCCATTGGAGACCTTCTGTTATTACCTGCCCTCCAGCCATGTCTATTTTATTCATGAGAGAAGAAACCATTCCTGTGTTCTGCAGCTCAGGTAAACCATTTGTATGATTATTTATAGTCAGGATATTCATGACAAGGAAAATGCAATAAGAGGTTAACAATGTAAAGACCAAGAAGGATAAACTGATTATGAGATCAACAGTTCATATCACTACACATTATGCTGTGGATTTGCAGCTGTGCCCATGCAGGTCATGGGATGTGATTATTTCCAATGACGAGATAAACTAGGAACAACATGGCTCTCAGCATCCAACCAGTGGGACATGCTTAAGCCCACTTCCCTCTGTCCTACTTGGAAATTAAACTTTATACGACACTTCAGAGACTCCCTTTACAACATAGGCTACTTTTTTTTTTATTAATTACCTCTGAAACTTAAGTTTCTAGCCTTTCTAAATAAGACCACATTCATTTATCATTCCCACTGTTTTTGCATCAAAATGTGGAGCCTTTTTAAAATATTTTGCTTTTGGTTAGAGGGGCCTTAATGATATACCAGTGGCCAACTTTTGCTAATTTTTGACTTTTATTTGCCTCCTTGAAGTAGTCTAACGAATATGTTTTGTTGTATGTGTGCATTTATGGCATTTTATTTCAAGTTTACATTCAGGTTACTGGTCAGGATATGTACCTTGACTCATGTTTAACAATGAAAGGTTTTTCTTCAACTGTATATAGAGATAATGTAAATATTCTGCTTCAATGTCAGAAATGATCCAAAACAAACTTCAAGAAACCCTTGCCAAAAAAAAAAAGTTTGTTGTTGTTTGTTGTCTATGCTCTTGCCAAACTCTGAAAATCAGCTGATGTGAATATTTAATGCTTTATTTAACAGGGACAATGCACAATACATTTATCTCCTGAGATAAGCTAAAAGCTAATTTCCAACTGTAGTCCCTGGATGAAGGCCACCAGTGGGGCAGGTTGACAAAGCAAAAGATAACATTCTGTTTTGGTGAACCAAAATATTTTGCTTTGAAAAAATGTTGATAACCAGAAGAGTAGAATCCATCTGGCTTTATTACTTCCTAAAGTGTAGCACTGAAAAAATGTGAATAGAGTGGGGGATGAAATTGTGTGCAAGCCTCAAAAAACATACAAAGTGTATGCAAACTGAATGAGTGGCAATGTTCCTCCGATATTTTTGTTTTGCTGCAATAAAAAGTGCATAAAACAACATGTTTATTTTGGTCTGTTGTCCTAAACTACGCTAGCATAATTAATATGTATGTATGAAGTCCTGCTCATAAGCACACATACCCAGGCACCTGCAAACACATAATACACAAATGTTTGCAGACACAACACTGCATGAAATGGTCATTAAATTAAGCTCATCTCCAGGTGATTAAATACTTACAGTTGTTTGTGTCTCTGGCCACGGCTATAATTCCCATTGGTTGATGGGGTATATCTGCTCGAAGTACCTTGGTGTCACCGCCCGTGTACTTATTGGATCGCAGCACAGACCTGCGGGCCCAGTCGGACCAGTAGATGAAATCTGCATAGATGGCAAGCCCGTAGAAGTTTCCAGGTCCAGATTTAATTATGACCTAAAAGAACAAATTACTCCTGTTGAGATTGCTTCACATCATGATTTTCTCATTTAAAATGCTCTTCTGTTCCTAGCACATTTACAGTGTATGTGAATGATTCTATATGCTTGAATAGTTGACAAGGAGAATTCATACATTTCATACTGTAAATATTACTATATAGTACTTCCTTCTACAAAGCAATAACTATCTTTTCAAAATCTGGCTGAAGGAAGCATCAGCAGAATTTTGAGTGTAACCCTAGGAATAAATGTGGTGAACAATGCTTTACGACTCATTAATCAACACATCACCCCACCACCCACATGACTGCTTAACCCAGATGTTGGGGGAGTAAATGACAGTGTCATTGGCAGGAATGCAGGAATCCATCAGATGCCTCCTTGTGGGACTCTCTAGGATTGTGTGTGTGTGCGTGCGTGTATATGTGTGGTGGTGGTGGTGGTGGTGGTGGTGGTGGTGGGGGGGGATCAGGGCCTCCAGCAGCTCTGTAGTCTCAGCCATTAAATGGGGACAGGCTTGTAAGCAGCATCACATTAGCCCTGTGCCATACTGGGATTAATAGGACAGGTGTTGATTAAAGGAGCCCAGCGTGTGGAAGCAACAACTGGCCATCAGGTGAGTGAGAGACAGAGACCAACAGAGAAAGAGAGGGAAAGATTGAACGCCAGATGGGGTAGGATGGAACATATTGATAGGAAATTAGATTTGGGAGACATTAGCTTTACAGCTTGCAACCCATTACTTTTGTGCTGAACTAGGTAAATGTGAAAATATTTCATGCATTCTTATCACAATTTCACTACTCAACAAATTAAGGTAGTTAAATTGCCATGCAGACAAACTCCAAACTGATTACCTCGGTTTTACATAACAATGTAAACATGCCCAGAGAGCACACTACAACGCCAAACAACACTAACCATTCCCAGACTGGTCTCAATTTATATTCCCTCTCTTCATCTTTACTATGCTAAACATACCGACATCTTCCCTTGCCATGCACTCTGATGGCCTTTGTGGCGCACTGCCTTCATTAACACTGTGGGTCTCCACCCTCAAGACTGCAAGGGGGAGTGAACCGTGCCAGAGCTCCTGCTCTTCTCTGTTGTCAACCACACTGTAATGACACTGTGGCATTGACGAGGGCGAGCTAGGGCCTCGAGGACACCCCACTAGCATCAAAGTCCACATTCATACGACTCATAACAGGATGTTCTATAACAGGATTTATTGTATCTATAGTAAGACCTAACCCATTTCTTTCATCCCAAAATGAAATCTTGCAGCTTTTTTCAATTTTATTTGCTGATTTAAACACATCAGATCAATGTTCAGTACACGCTAAAAGTGACACGGAGCCTTAAGCTTCTATCTCCACAGAAAGCTTCTTGTATATAATAGATGGGTTTTCTTGAGATTTTCACATGCGCATGCGATGAAGTTGACAATCAGCCACCTCTGTTTAATTTACACATTTTAATTGGAATGGAGAATCTGCACCCAGAGCGGTCTCACAGCAAAGCCTTCATTAGCAGGATTAGACTGCAGCGAGGGCTGATGGGGACCCAAAGGTGAAGACTTCCTGAGCCTTGTGACCCAGCTCAGCAAACATATGGGTAACTAATTGAGATGGGCCAAGGTGCTGAGCTGCAGAGGTCATGTCAAGCAAAAACTGATATCCAGAGCAAAAAAGGCCATCTTGTACTGTAATCTTTTACACTCAAGAATACAGAAGACATATATCTAGTCAGGGCACTATATAAAATGCATGCAACTTTTTCATGGACAAAAAAGAAAGAAAAAAAAAAAACTCCCCTCAATGAGCTTTTTTACAAGGAATGACTTCTGTGATTAAGGAAACCATCTGTACCCTCAGAGATGAAATATCAGAAAGAACATCAAGAGATATTTCAGATTCTATCTGCTGTATAGACCATATCATGGGAGCTCAATAGGGATGAGAGATTAAATGGAAGGCAGAAAAAGTTTCATTTTAGGATAAAAGGACAGATCAATCTGACATTCTGCCCTGAATGTGTCCCATGTTTCTCAGATGTTTTGTAATAAAGCATCTCCATCACAGAGAGACAAATGTGGAAAATAGATTCTAATGAGTCACTGGGTCTCTTTCATAAAAAACATTATTTGATTCATGAGAATTTCAAAGGGTATGATATAAAGATATGGAAATGTAATCAAGACAGTGTCCATGTCTTATAATGACAGAAAAACTAAAAATTAAAATAGGGCTTTTTTACAGAGAGAAATAAATATGTTACTTGAAACTGGGCAACCACAATTATATTATTTACTTGGTGGGGAATTACTTTAATACTTACATATCTGCTCGAACCATCGTAGTCACATCTCTCAATTTTGCCAAGGCTTCCATCTGAAAAGTAGAGCTTCTCTGCTTTGTGATCAATAGTCAGTCCGTTGGGCGTCAGGATGTCAGAACTGATGATAATCTTCATGTTCTTGCCTGCTAAGGTGGATCTCATGATGCTGGGTCTCTGCTCATTCCAGTTGGTCCAAAACATCAGGCTAAAATGTGAGAGGTCAACCGAACCACACATTTATTTTCTAGTCAGCAGACAAATCTTTGCTGAGTGTGACAAGAAAGACAAAAACATGCCAACCAGGGAACTCTCTGCAATGTAAGCAAAACAAACACTAATGAACAGAAAAAAAATCCTGCCATAAATTAAATTGGATAGATGGCTGGAGGTTTCTGCAGTGATGTCAGTTAGTCATCAACATAATCCTGTAGCTGCCAAGACCTGATGGGAGGTCATTTATTCATAATCCCCACTGTGAGGACTTCTAGCAACATGAAAAACAGAAATAACAGCAGAGTAAATACATTTAAGAATGTGTATCTTGGTTTATATGGGATGGTGCACAATTTTAAACCACACATATGCAAAAAAAAGGTTATGTTTTAAATTGTATGAGAAATGTTTTTAGCCTGAGGTCTCACTTTACACTATGATGAAGTCCACTCTTGGGCAATAATAAGGATTCTGGTCAGAAGTCGCAACCGGGGACAGAAAATTAGCCACTTGAGTTTGAATTCTAATTATCAGACGGTGTTTCTGGAGTGGGATGGATATGGTGCCAAAATGGCAACCCAGGATATAGAGGTCAAGAAATTAATTTAGCTAGTACAACAAGAGGAGCAAGATACTCACGCTTTTCAGACTGCTCACAGTCATTTTTTATATTCATGAATATGCAAGTGTTAAATCTGAAGTAGATGTGACAGGAATACTGAAGTGTTATTTTTTAACAACAGGAAACACATTTTCCCTGAGCTTTTTTAAAACTGCAAAATTAAATATTCAAAAGCTATAGTTGCAGCTCAGAACAGAACAGAACACTTACACCTGAAGTGTAAAATGCCCACCTAAACACAATCCTCTTTAGGATATGTCAGATGATGAGTTCCAGACATAATGCAAAAAAGCCTTGGGACTGAATGGATCCTCGCTAAAAAGTCACCAAGATAATAGTTAAACAGCAATAATAACTGTGTTCTAAGGTGAAAGAACACAAAACTTTTCATTATTTGATGAGACCAACACAGAGCTTTTTTTCAGTGTCAAAACATGGCTAGAGGTTTCTAAAGGGACAGTGCATGGAACTCTTAAACAACTTGCAGAAACTATATAATTTCTATCCAAAGCACAATCAGGTAGACCATAAGTGACCACACTATCAAAGATAGTTCAATACATCAAGCAATCACACTGCTTGTATCAAAACTACAGTGAAACATGGTGGGAATATTCAAGTTTGGAGGTGTTTTGAGGCGGGTCCTCTTCCATAGAATCTGACATGTTGAATCTCAATGTTTTTACAGTAGCCCAGGATGGACAAACTAAACACTGGCTCTAGGTAGGGGGTGTCACATTTTTCATGCATTTCATGATCACTGGAAATGCTACTAATTTCTGCTTCACACTAGGAAGGAAATCAACAACTACACTGCTAGACTAGCCACTAAATCACAGGTTCTTTAAATAACTGGAAAGTTTGAAGTTTAGTTTTCTGTATTTTTAATAGATTCTTTATTAAAATTAGTGAAAAAAAATATTCATAATAAAGTAAGTATTAACAATAGGTGTTAGCGTCTAGAATAGTGGAAGGCTAAAACGCAGGCACAAAACACACTTAAAAGCCTGAATTGATGTTGTTTTCCGCAGATCCAGAGGGAGACAATTCCATTTGTCTGCATATTTGTTACAGCGAGAAGTAGACAATAGGTGGATTTGAGAGCTCTACCTGGGACATATCCTGGCAGAATATCAACAATATAGTCCATGAATAGATTCATAGAAGAAGAATCTTAAAAAGAATCTTAAATCTTTCCTAAAAGTATTATAGGAGCAGCGCACACATTTTAGAATAGCAGTAGTTTCTTAAATATTTTAACTGAGTTTTCTTTATTCTCATAAAAAAAACTCTGGCAGCCTATTGTAAGTGTCATTTATTTAAACACTAAGAATATCTGAGAGAAACGCCTTCAGTCAGAAAAAGTTCTGAGCTTTGTAATGTAATTAAAGTAACAGAATGCTATTATGCTTGGTTGTTACATACTCTTCTGGGCCATTAAATAGAACCTTTCTCTTGATTCAATTTGATTTGATTCAAATAAATTGAGCTAAGATAATGAAGATCAAAAGTAACATAGAGAGTGTCATCAGCATACTCTATATAGATCATCGTCAAGATGATGACTCCAAATGGCAATAAACCGAGCGTAGTTTGGGAGCTTAGAAACTTAGAAGAGCTACTGACTTTTGACACTCATCCAGCGCCAGGACATGTGGATGGTCTTCCTCTGAGAGCGTGACCACAGCCTGCCGGGTGAAGGCACCAGCTCGTTTCTGGTCCAGAGTTTGTCTGGTGATGGTGGAGGTAGTGGAGCTGGTCCAGTACAAGGTATCCCAGGCTCGGTGGTAGGCCAGGCCCTCCACTGAACCCACATCTTAAAGGACAGACACACAAGACCTTTGTTTAAATTTTAAGTAACCTAAATAGGCCATAAATGACACCACGTTGAGATCTTAATGTGAGAAATATCTGTCTCATCAGTCTACATCATATGTTATGGCTGTAACAAAGTGTAGTAATCTTTTACAAAGTAAATACAAGTATATGCGTATATGTAAGGTAAAAGACCAACTGATACTTAATAATATACTGGTATATATTTACTAATAAATACAAAACTGCAAATGTAGCATGATATTTTCTTTTATAGATATAGGCCATGGGAGCATGTATAGGTATTATGTAGGGTGGCCATTCTGGTGATGAAATCTATCCAATATTACAAAATGCTGTTTGGAGTTGATCTATGTAGTATGTATATATACTACTGAATATGCCTACTGCTCCCCTAAGATACCCCCATGATTGGGGGATTGTTTTCATTCATGTTCTGGTAGAGGACAATGAAACAAAAAGAGTTAAAAACACATCATCAATGGTCCTTCTCATTGCAATACAAACCCCACAGAATTGAATGGAAAATTACTTCGAGGAAGCATCAAATTTTCCTGAAATCAAGAAAACTTTTGTTTTTGTCTTAATTTTAATAAATGTGCTGTATCACCGCACATTTATTAAAATTCAATAAAGCCACACTCTACAAAGCCAGTAGACCCTGTGCCAGATGTCAGATATTACAGTCTGTCAACCAGACAGGAAATCAGATTTGTGTGCGCTTTGGAAAAATGACCTGCATGAACCAGGTTCTGTCTGTGTTTGTTCATGTGTAACTCTTCCATGTGGAAGCACATTTGTTTGTTTGTTTGACAAAACAAGAGATTATCTTTCATAAAAGAAACACATTTAGAAATGCCAAAGCAGTGACTTCTCCTCTTTTCTTAACTCAATGGGAGCAACAACATTTATAAGGCAATAAAATAACTTGAATAAATTTACCACTGTCCTAATTTTCACATAACATCTATGTCTAGCATTTGGCAAATATCTTGGGCCTGATCTCAACCTTTTTGGTAACTGTTGCATTTTCACACACAATATCATCTGTCAACGCATCCCCTAATTTGTCTTAATGGCGAACATGTGGCCAATGATAAAGAATTTGGCTGTATCTCCTTATCTAAAGACCTATAAACCATGCTCGAGAATACTTAAGACACTACCTGAGTCAGCCAATCACTAATTAATAGTTTGCAATAAAAGCCGTCTGGCAGCTTGGCGTTTCTCACAAATTGTTGGCGGGGCGAGGGAGTAATTAATGGGGGACATGGAGTTTAATTAGGGAAATATGGATGATTAACATCTTCACCTTTCCTCAATGACGGGATGCAGGCAGAAACTTTTATGGGAAAATAGAAAAGAGTTTCATTTTTGTATACAGCATAGGGACAGTATGTATGGACGTAAGTATGGACTAAATGGACAAACTGTCTTTCACTCAACAACAGAATAAGCTAATTGGAAACAAAGAAGGTCATAGCATCCTACCACTGTTGTTCCAATATAGCTGCACACACATAATGTTTTGCTAATGACTAAAAAAAATACATGGGCATGTATCATAGATTCAGAAATTTTAATTGTACTCAAATTAATTATTCGCACCGGTTTAATTTAGCATTTTGCAAGTGCCAATGTGTGAAGGACACAGAAATCCCGACAGATGGTTCTTAATAATGCTTGTTCATTTCTAGAAGATAAATAAATAAATCAGAAAGCTCCCTCAGCAGGGGTGTGGGGCATGGGTTGAGGGGTGGTAGGTGGGAGTAGATCAGTAACACTCTGCCAGTCTCCCAGTGTGAGGAGGGGGTGGGAAGGTGCTGAGCTCTGCTCCCAGTAGAAACTTCACGGAACGGCAGAGGATGCTAGCCGAGCAGAACAGAGGCTTTTGCTGTTCATCTGACGCCAGTCATGCTTATCAAGACGGGACTGACTGAGATTTAGTGAAAAAATGGAGAGGGATTGGTCCCATTGTTCAGTCTGTGACAGTCAGTAAGAAGAAAGCTTTCAAATATAGGTATTATACCCTACTGATTTAGTATTAAATGGTCTTTTCAGAGGAGTAATGGCAGGAAAAATTGAAGTGGAGGAGGAATATATGGGAGGTATGTTGAGATAAATGCTATTAATGCTACCCTACCTACGTGCATGCTATTGATGCTATGTGAATATTTTGTTCCTAACAAGGTTGTCCCATATGATTAAAACTGAAATGAAATTTTATATATATATATATATATATATATATATATATATATATATATATATATATATATATACACACACACACAAACACACACACACACACACACACACACACACATATATACGTATATATATGTGTGTGTGTGTGTGTGTGTGTGTGTGCGTATATATATATATATATATATATATATATATACACAAAAACAATACATTTTAGTCAAAAGAAAACAGACTAGGAGTGCAAAGGCAAGTGAGGTGTGAACCATTATGTGACTTCTACAGAGAGCAGTTCTGATAAAAACTGAAGCGTACCTTTTCCATAAAGTGCATGAGAGACATATGACTGGGTGAACATGTCAACAACTCCAGTACCATATTGTGTCAACCCATATTCAAAACACACATGGATATAATACATGCACAGACAAACCTTGTCACCATGACACCAGTAATATTGTAGCAAATGTGAAGCTCTTGAAATTTACATGTGTATTTAAGTGCATGCACATTTGTGTGTAACAGGGGTTAAATTGGGTTTGGGCTATCCTGAGACATAAGCCTATGCTCTTGTGTCATCATAAAGAACTCAGTACATACGTTGCGTAAGGCCCAACTATTACAACTTCAAAGACAGGATGAAGCAGAGCTATCCTCTAGGTCAAGAAAACAGAAAAAAACCTACTGAGAGTGAATTGTGGAAGAAGCAAACAGGTTAACTTGTGTTCTCTCCTCTCCAAGTTTGATGTCAGTAAATAACAGTAGCATTGAGTTGATGTTCTAGCTTGCAGCACATCTCAGACTATTTATCATGTTTGATAAACACTAACAGGCGACTGCATATATAAACTGCAGCTCAGAAAAGATGTCGTTATCTTGAACATTCACGAAATGAAACTCATCAAGTATTCAGCCAAGCCATAGTATAAATAGTGGTTTATATTTGAGAATGTATAATATTGTGAGGACTGGACTAACTACCAGACAGCAGAACCAAAGCTGCACAGGAGAGTGCACTTACAGAAAGATTTTTCTTTTGCCATCAGTATGCAAAATGTTTTTGATTGGCTTTTCAGTGTTCAAAGCAGAGGGTTGTCTACCCTTGTTATATTTTATTTACAGTTTCTCAAATGATATCAAACAGATTTTATAGTCTATGCCCCACATATGTATTCATGGTGACCCTGAAACTGTAGAGCCCCCCACATAAGAAATCCCAATTTAGCTCCTGTGTATGTATGTCATTCATTTGTATTTACATATTTACATAACTTACTTAATTACACACAATTAACAACATACACATAATCTAAAAAAAAATAAAATAAAACACTGTGAGAATATGCAATACACTTACTTTCTGCAATGACAGATCTCCCTGTCCAGTCATCATTTATTATCTGGATGTTTCCAAAATGGACATCACTGAAAAAGATGCGGTTGGTCCCAGCTGTCTTCTGACTGTAGTCAAAGGCTAGGGCAATGACATTCTTGAAAAATGCAGGATTTTCAAAAGGCTGGACAGGGGAGTTGAGGTCATTTTCATCTGAAAGGTGGATGCTTTTCAATATGGTCCTCTCAGAGTAAAGTAGATAACCTTCATAACGTTCACAGGCAAAGCCGTCCTCTGCCAAGCGACCATGGGCACAGGAGCAAGTCCGACGACCACTACCCAGGTGAAAGCACAGCTGCTGGCAGCCTCCATTACTCCTGGCACAGGGGTTTGTGCCTTTAAAACAAACATTTTCAATTACTGGCTTTCCTCAGATTTTGCATGTTTAAATCATATTTGACTATACATTATCTTGTCAAAAGTGAGCATAAGCAAAGACTGCAATAGTAAATAGTCAATGTGTGAATCCAGACTCTAAAGTTGAAACTCTACCTTTTTCTCTGCCTCTATTAAACACTGTCACATCCTTCAAATTGACCCCCAGACCACTCCTCATGGTCACAGCCTCACTCGTGTCAGTCTTAAAGCCACGCCGGATTGAACCGTTTGAGTGAGCCCTTAAGCGCAGGAGAGATGGGGAGCAAAATAAGTGGTTTGAGTTTCAGAGTAGAAAGCATATGTATTCTGTCTTTGTATTGAGGCAGGATAATAACCAAGTTAGATCGATATAAAGATCTATATAATAGTTTAGATAAACACACAATAAAGCTAACGGCTTCTTTGCGTTGTGGGCCTCAGTATAAAGGGGAGAGAATGTCATGATTGATCTACAAGTCATGCAATACAGGTTAAAAACATGTAAAACAGACAAAGACATGCAAACAAAAGAGACATGTGAGACAACAATTTCTTTACCAGTTGTTTAAAACATGTGTGTTGTTGCTTCACAGATCCCACAATACTGTTTCAAAGAACTGTAGGTGTAGAAAAATGCAGAATGCTACCAACTTCACGAGAAGAAATAAGGCATCATTAAATTTAACTGTGTGCCTGATTTTATGGGTGAGGAAGGATTTGCCCTTGCTGATGACACTGAATTCTGCCTAGAGTATTACAAAAATAGGCGATGACCCTCACTATGAGGAGCTGCTGTTCTTAATATTTTCATATGAGACCTCTGAAGGGAAGGGTTATTGTCAGGTTAGTAATGCAGGTTTTGCAGGACATTGCATGTGCGTGTATTTAAGAAAATAATAAATTACCTGTCAGACCAGTAGATGTAAGGCCCGAACACAGCTACTGAGAACAGGTCTACGTTGGGCACTGACAGTACAATCTCCCGGCTCTCACCTGTCTCAAGGTTTATCCTCTCGATCTTATCTGTGCGGGCGTCGCACCAGTATAATGTATTTTCCTGCAAAGTAATTTTAAAATGCATATCACAAACCGAACCTCTTAGGCAAAGTCATTTTTCAACTAGAAAAGAGATGAGGTAGGGCGTACAGTATGTGGGAGTGGAGTTGAGGGGGAAGAGGTTGGTTTTTACATGTGTGTGGTGCAACTTTACCTCGTAGTCTATGGAGATTCCATTGGGCCACATGATGCCTGAGTTGACCAAGGTAACCTGGTCTGAACCGTCCAGACGGGAGCGCCCAATACAGGGGTTCTGACCCCATTCAGTCCAGAAGAGATACCTGGCCAGCATCACATAAACACTGATTTATGCACTGCAGTGTATCCACGAAAAAGAGGTAATATATTTGAGCAACAATTTTGGCAGTGATCCCCCTAAACTTGTTTTTTTTTTTTTTTTGCAATATTCCCTCAAATTTGATTTTGTAAACAGTGAGAAAAATAAAAACTTGTTGAGTAGGTTATTTAAAGGTGAACTTTCCCATCTCAGATGACAGTAACTGTAAATATTATGTATACTGTATTGTATATATAGTTTATATTAACAGGTAATGTCAATAATTGAAAAAATATATGAACACAAATACAATAATATACATCAAACATAATTAAGGTAAAGGCCAACAATGACCAAAAAAGGCAGTTTACCCCTTTTGTGGATGTACAGCGATGGCCCTTGGCTGATCAAGTCCCTCAGATATGACCACTGACCGGTACGCACCATTGAGACGGGATATTTCTATTAGATTGAAACCATGGTCTGTCCAATACAGGTTTCCTGTGTGGAGAAAAGCAATAACCAGGTATATAAATACAGCAGAGGTGCACTGATCCACAGAAGTACAAGATGCAAGGTCCCATCATGAACTTACCCATGTTCTAAAACACACACACACACAGTTGGATAGCCAACTTTGTCACTAAGGATTAATGTTTTTTAGCAATTCAAATCAAATCAAGTAAGAATTTTGACCAATCAATACAGGTTTCACAGCTTACAGCAGCCGACTCCAGGGCTTGGGGAGTCACAATACTAACCAGCAATCCAGTCAACAGCGATGCCTTCCACCCGACTGATGCCAGTAGTAATAATATCTTCTCTCCAGGTTTGATCACGTTTGGCCCGGGATATTCTATTCAGGCCCATGTCTGTCCAGTACACGGTGTCATTTCCTGCAAAACATACAATACAGTTAATGATAAGAGAAAATAGGATGATGAATGTGGCTGTCACAAAAGTATGTGTGCCCTCAAACAAAGCAGCTCATGAAATCACATTTTACTGCAGCACGGCCCATTTCACCAAATGTTGTGTGGGACTATAAAGTATGATAGTGAAAATACCCACATCATCCACAGCTCTTTGTTGACATACAGTGCCTGAACAGGAAAGGCAATTGTGGGCCAAATTTTACAGGGCAGTATATTGCTTCATGCAAAACAAGGTGTTGGTAAAACTGTTATGGACCCTTTCTGATTTTACTGCCCTATTACATAAGCATATAAAATAGTACGTAATTTATTTATGGTGCAATCTTCAAGTGCATCTCCATGAGTGTCTGTCAGTTTGGCTCTGTGCAGGTTGTTAGGAGTATTGGTGGTGTTATATGTTTATTTGCGCTTCTTGTTTTTGCTGCCTTCACACTCCGTTAACACGTTGCTCACATGTGACAGAATGCAGCTGCGGGGCTTTCATTTGTTCTGCTCTGTCAGCCTGGCCTCTGTAATGACATGTAAATGATGTGCGTGAGCTATCAGCTACTGCTCTTGGATGGTCTAAGTAATGCATTTGCATGTTCACCTGCACAAAAGGGAGAACAATTGGCAATCTTCTGCACTTTACCCATGTCTGATTTTGGCTTAGATTGAGCTTATTTCCTCTTTTTCAAAATCTGTGGTCCCACATCAAGATTGGTATTGATCTCTGAAGTCACTCAGATTCAGAATCAGATTTCAGGGTCTCTTGATAGTTATTAGATATTGACTCATGACAGTTGCTTGTGTAATGAGAGGTCTAACGTGTTCAGTAAAATGCAGGAATTATATGTGATTATACATATGTAATAACAACGGGCATGCATATGCCTCGCGGTTTATTAGAGACTACTGCAAATTTCCATCATTGTCCATCCATCCATTATCTATAACTGCTTCTGCTTTGCCGGGTTGTTGGGGCAATCCCAGCTGACATTGGGCAAGAGGCTGGGTACACGTTGGACAGGTTGCCAGTTCATTACATGGCTGACACATAGAGACAAACAACCATTCACATTCACACCTACAGGCAATTTAGAGTCACCAATTAGTTGGTATGCCTTTGGACTGTAAGAGGAAGCGGCAGGACCCAGAGGAAACCCACACACACAAAGGAAGAATACTTCTTGCTTTGAGGCGACAGTGCTGCACCACTGCACATTTATTTTATTTTATTATTTTTATTTATTTTAACAATAATTATTGTGTGCCCTTGCAGGTGAAATCATTTGAATGCTTGTCACCATATTCCTGTATGTTTAAAAGATCAGTTCACAAGCTGACAAACTATGAGACTTAAATTCTTCAGTACTCCACAGTGCTTTGAGCTAAATGCTAACATCAGCATGCTAACATCCTTAACAGAGGTAAGTTATTGGGTAAATTTTGACATGATGATGATGCTAGATGAGGAACAGTTAAGAGACAGCTAATGTGACTACAATTCATCATGAGGGACATGGATGTGTGTACCAAATTTCATGCTATCCATTCAGTAGTACCTCTGGATCAGAAAGGTGGAATCAACAACAAGCCATGGCTTCTGACCCCTAATGGTTACGCAGTTAGTTTTGAAATGAATATAATTTCATTCTTGGTGTTTATTGCAGTAAAAAACAAGATTTAAGAAAAAACATAAACAGTGTCCCAGTAACTCACTATAATTCATAGACCTTGTTGTGGACAACATTCTGGTATGTTAATCTGGTTTCTCCCTTTATTACACAGTAGTCTGTAGATAATAATACCTTTCAAGTAACAGGGGAGGTGTGTTGCCTCTGCCACATTCAATCAGTTAAATCAGTTTCAGCGACCTTTTGTATACTTTTACATTTTCTACTTTGATTTTTTTCTGTGAATCTACATAGGTCAGTGATAGAATACATGTGAAATAACCCAAACATGCATTTTCTTATCTGCTGCTGCTTTTCTGCTTTTCTTGAAATAATTTCTGGAAATCCTTAGCATATCAATCTTTGTGTGTATGCAGTTTCTG
The DNA here is from genome assembly GCA_033000465.1 of Sciaenops ocellatus. NCBI lineage: Eukaryota > Metazoa > Chordata > Actinopteri > Sciaenidae > Sciaenops > Sciaenops ocellatus. Next base: position 15,982,152 of record CP136868.1, read on the forward strand.
TTTTCAGTTATGTGTATGCAATTTATTTTAACACAGCTTTCGTTATCATGCTTCAGTGGCAACCTATTGCATATATGGAATGCTACCCGCCTATGGTATATCCATAGCATTTGTTGGTTTAATAAATGTATCATTTTTATCATATATATTATGTGGAGCAGGGATGTAACAAACAGCAGCAAAAGCTATTGGGTTCATGTTTTGTGACGCATGTTACGGTACCTTAATTTGATACAATATCTTGGGAATTGCTTTGTATTAGGATTTTTTCAGAGGCTTGGAAATAGTTTTATGTTATTCATGCTGAGGCTCCCATGTAATGTGAACTTATTACTCTTTCATCTACACTGCACGCCATAAGCACACAGACCATTATTCAAAAGGTTAGAGCCCCGGATAACAAAGACCTTTCTCTCCATTCATTGTTTAAGATTGAGAGGTTTATGCTGTAGTGGGAAGGGAGAGTAGACGAGTAGGTTGTGTATTATTACGCAATAACTGTATAAATATACATACAGTATATGTAAAGAATTATAAAAATAAAAGAATTTCATCTAGAAAGATTCTGCTTTGTTCTGCAGGTAACCCAAGGTACAGTGTTAGCCATTTAAAGGATGAAAAACCACTTCATTCAAAAACACCAGTAACAATGTGCAGTATGTGCATTTATCAGACAGAACTTTGAGCCACAGTGTGTCTCTCCTATATCTGCTGCCTTACACTCAATATCACACACTGATTCAATGAAATTCAATGAAAATCCCTCTGTATGATGCATGGTATCATACCTGCATGAAAGTCAACTCCCACAGCAAACAGTGTTCCTGTGATGGGCATGAGGGCTTCGGTATTGTCATTTGGGTCAAGAGCAATTCCTCGGATTCCCTCATGGATGGAGTACATCAGAAATGAGTCAACACCTAGAGAACCAAAAACCACATGCACTGACCATAAGTGTGTTTATTTACATCCAGAGTAATGAATGCAGAAAGATTTCAAAGAGCTGCAACCATAAAAATAAAAAAAAAATGAAATACTGATAGGAGCATATTGGCTGCACTAGAATACATATTCTGGGAATCATACCTTCGCAAGACATGCGGTCGCTACGCAAGTTGTAGCCAACTGTGCAGGAGCAGCTACGGGTGTTCTCGGAAGTAGGAAAGCAGAGCTGTGAGCATCCTCCGTTGTTTATCTGGCATGGGTTTCTTCCTGAATGTTAAGTACAACCAGCAAAAGGCAAGCAATAAGGTACCATAAGTGTATGTGGGTAGTGTGTGTGTGTGTTTATGTGGCTTTATCTGTGTGTTTGTGTGTTGGTATGAGTGAGCCTGCTTACCTTTCTGACCCTCCCTGTCGTACACTTTCATGTGGACAACCCCACTTGTCTTGTTTCTCAGGATCACAGTGTTCCGACCATCTCTCTTGGTAACTGTTCCCAGCTGTGCTGATTCCTCATCTGCCCACCAAAGTTTGCCACCTGTAACCATCAATGTCATATGTTTAAAAAAATACAGGTTTTACTGAACCTGCCAGAGTTGCAGGTTCAGTAAAACTGCAATGCAAGAGCAAATTGCTTGTCTTTTTTTCCGTTATTACTGGATTGTGTTTTCTTCACTAAGAAATGTATGCAATCATGTTGTGGTGGAAAAAAACATTCAAAAACACTACAGCACAATCAAATACCCACCAATTTCAAATGCAAACGGCATTGTCTTGGCGTCTAGCTTTCACTCTAATCCACCAACGCTGGCACTCTTATGGCATAAAGCCCCTTAATAATTGAAGCATTCTCTGAGCTGATTTGAGCTTAAAGTGTGGGATACCCTGTTTCTTGCTCTGCCCACTTGATGATGAAGACGATCATGTATGGATCTTGCAGGCTTGAAATCTATTTGAAGTCTGATAGAGACGGTTTGCAACAAATGTGCTCCCACGTAGTATGAAGAGAAACTAGCAAAACGTAATTAATAATAATGCCATGTCTGCAAATAGTTATAGGTCTTACACATAATTTATATTTATGTATAACTATGGCATGCACATATCATTTTACCATTCATATTCAGCACATTCACACTCACTGAGCATCACCAATAAACAGCAATACTAAATGTCAAGCTAATTAGGTAATTTTAGTTATACAGCAGTGATTGGGAGGCAGTACCTCCTCATCTTTGATTATTTCACTACAGAAGACCGTACCTCATAAGGTAAAATTATCTTTAAGCCTGTCTTTGAGTTAAAAAGCAAAACACTTAAAATAAAGTCCTGATGCCAGGGCAAGTTGTTACTGTATTTGTTGTGTGTCATAACGTTTCATCGTCTACACCCTGACAGAGTGGCTGGCCTGTCTGGATCTGTGTGACAGTGAACCTCCAGGCTACACTAGTGCTGCTGTCATGAGCATAAGTGATGAGTGTGTCTTTGTGAAGAGGCACATGGACAATAGGTTCCTGACCCCAACACACAGAGCCACCACCACACTATCCCCCAACCCTCATCTCTGCCCTCAGCAGAAATCAGTGATGCACAGTCCAGGCTCTTTGCCACAGACTCCACCGACGTGACAGGAACTCTCAATTTTAAAATCCCACTGAAGTGCAAAGTGGTGAAGAGAGGTGGCTCTTCTCACTTCAAAATAGACTCTGCAAATGGGGTGGAGAAGGACCTGATTTTAGTCCTTTTGGAAAGCAGCAAAATTGCAAAAATGGACTATTATACTGAAGAGGCATGCTTTAAAACAGGCAACATAATGCAAAAAGAAGGTCATATTTATACAGTAACATTGAATTGTAGGGTAATATTTTAGAGGTTCATCTTTCTCAACTTCCTGAAAAACGAAATAAAAAAACATGTGCCCTTTAGTTTTCACACCTTCAATCCCTTGAAGGTGTGACACTGTTATCACGCCCCTTTTGATCTATTCAGAATAAAAAAAACACACACAGGGAAGCAATTCCCACATGCACTAATAGCTTCAGGCTCAATGTCGTGCTTAAAGGGAACGTTAAACTCGTTTCTCCAAATCAGACAAATTCCCATGAGTGAGAATGACAGTCTACATGCAGTTTACAAAGCATTTGACCCCTGAGGGCATGCTAGCCTAGATTAGCTTTGCACCCTCTGTTAATTTGAAGCCAAAGGGACCGCTGGCTAGCTGTGATTGCTTGCTTGTGGCACATCATATTCAATTTCCACCTCAACTGCTAGTTTGATTTCAGGCTGATGGATCACCCACACCTTCTAAATAGAAGCCCTCACCTTTCCCTCAAGCCAATCCAATTATTACAGAGCCCTAGAACCTGAGTGGATCGACCTTGTGTCGGTAACAGTGCCTTCATTATATCTTTTCACAACCAGCTTGAGCAATAGCTATGACTAAGAAAAAGCCAGAAGGAAACACAAGCACCCTTACTGTACATGTTCGTTTTAACACTGCTGCTTGCCCATGAAAATTGTCAGTTCAACAGATCCTAGTCATTTTGCTCTGCTCTAGCTGAACATATTTTATTTTGTAATTGGGAATGAATCATCACATCACAGAACTGCACTTTTCACAGATATCTCTAGAGTGGAATAACCTTCACCTCCTGCCTTTGAGGGAAATCTAGATCTTGATGGAACTCAAACTTTCCTTGTTTACACATGATGCTGATTTGGAGTGACCTTAACCACTCAAAACATGACCAACTATCAAGCTGTTACATGCCAGAAGAGAGAGTAGAACAATTTTTAGATTAATGCTAATTTAAGATTGGCCAAATCACTAGGGGGGACTCAGGAGCGCTTAATTAATGGATGATACCTAAGTTATTCCCCTAGCAAAGCAGATTGCATATGTATTTAACTGCATATCCATTTTAATTCTAACAGAAGGTATAATTCAAAATCACTATTACATAAACACAGTTTGCTGAGCTAGTCAGACAAAGAAGAAGCAGTGAGACAATGTGCAGTAAAAAGACTTATAGACAGAGTGAACGGTCAGCAAATGCACTTAATTGCATCTTTCACCATTGAGACAAACCAAACATCTGCAGAAAGGACATTTTTCTGTAATGGGCATCACAAATAGTCTATTCACTTGCTAAGAGCAAAAGAAGCTTGGGATAGGAAAAAGAATGACATGTCTGGCTGTTGTCCTGCTGTCTTCCCCTGGCCTCGTTTTCAGCTGACCATATATTTTACAAGTATGTACTCAATGAACTATAGCAAATTATGAAACTATATTGGTACAGAGAAACTGAGAAACTGTCTGACATTCAACAAACAATGAGTGAACATTACTACAAATGCAAAATACCAATCTCAGGCTAAGAAAAAAAAAAAAATAATAAAGGGTCGTTTTCTCAGTAACATTTGATAGTAAATATTAACATTGTAGTGTGAAATTGCTATAAGACATTGTTGTGCTGTTGTCAGACTCAATGAGGCATACTAAGTGTTATCACATACTTTATGAAAACTGCTCTATCATTGCGGATGCATAATCTGGTAAAGGATGAATTGGGATTTGAGTTGTTTTATGTGTTATTAAACACTAAGCTTAACATTAAGAATTTAATATCTTACAATATTTGATCAACATCTACACCCAAAAGTGGATGAAGCCAATCATCTTATGCCGAGGTCATCTAAAAAGCTGTTATATCTAATTGGAATAGACCTTATGAGTATTAAATACACTTTCATGCTTGCATGGGTCTAAGTATAAATGGAAAAATCCATCAGAACGTTATCTTCTATATTTAGTAATTCATTACCATGCAACAAATATACTGTTGAACCACTGTGAAATTTCTCTATTTACCAACACACAATAACAAAACAGCTGTTCATTCTACCATTCAAAACAATTTCCCACAACATAACAAAATGTCATTAATTATGATTGATGGAGACTTGTAGACATCATTTTACCGTTTTGCTGTACCTGCTACTGTGCAGGGACCAAGCCATTAGTCTTTGTCACCTTGAGTTCTGTCTCCCATTTGTGAAATGCAATAATAAAGTCTCCATTGTCTATATGAGAAGAAGTCCTCTTTAGTCAGAGTCTTTACTGTCAGAAATGCCTATAGAAATTAACCAAAAAGATGTGAATTGGAGTTGCAAAATGCTAACAGCTAACAAAACAGTGGGATTCCATTCTGCCACTGTGTTATTCTGTAGCAGTGTAATTAATGCTCTCTGCACATTCTGACAGATACCCACCACACAGGAAACGAAAGACTGCCATTATTCATAATAATATGCTTCAAGAACACAAAGTATCACCCTGACGACACTCTTGATTTTATTTTTCTCCTCAAAAAAATAAAAATTAAGTTGGTCCAGACACAGACATAACCAACAGCTCTCTGTTCAGTGTTTGTTTGCTCTCTTCTCATTACAAATCTTGGCAAGGAAAGTGGATTCGAATAACTCGCTGGGAAGCTTTCCAATTGTCAAGACTGCAGCAGTGTGGAAGTCAGACAATTTAAAATTCTAATTCTGATGTGTAAAAAAAAAATGGAGAGAAATATGAGCAGAATTTTATTTGTCACCTCTTTGGTGTATGCTGCGTTATTTCACCAATAAATAAGGCTGATGGTGTTTTGGTTAACACGTACAGTACATATGGTATCAATTGGAAGCCTCTATGGATGTAAAACAAAATGAAAAAGATGAGAGCCTGATGCAGTGAGATAAAGACTTTGAGATAAAGGTAAGATTTCATTCCACAACATGTTGACTTTCTAAATGATTTTTAAATGAACCTACAAGTTGATGGATGGTGTTACACAGTGGATTCAACGCTGATACCACGAATCAACATATAATGAACATCCTCCTACCTTTTCATTAGGAACAAGGTGAAAAAATCAATCATCAATCACTGCTGAATTGTGTTTTAATTATCTAATGCATCTGCTACTTCACACAAAGTGAAGCCAAACTGTTGCAAGGGCTGGCTAGATAGCTCCATTCTACAGCCACTTAACTGGTTAAACACGTAATCCCTCCACACTCCTCTGACTAATCCCCAATGGCAATCTGATGCACTTGTGACAAGCTCCACTCACCCATCACGGCCAGAGCTGTGCCTTTGACTAACTCCCTCTTTAGAGTCTCCAGTACTTCCAGCCCACTGCCATCCAGATTGCACCTGTTGATAGTGCCGTTGGCCGAGCTTATCCAGTACAGCTTGTTGGCAGTGTAGTCTATTGAGAGACCTGAGAGGAAGACAAATGAAGAGAGGACACTGGGTTAGTACTCATTGTGCTAGGATTCGCTCAGATACGGAGCTCGACCTTAAAACATGGCACAGTTTTTAATGACACTAGAAAAACCATCAACAGGGACGTACAAAATAAGTAAGAAATTGATCAATTGTAATCAATGGCTCACTATATTTCATATACTATAATTACAATTCCATTAAACATGCAGTACTAAGGAGGCAACGTTTAAATGTACTTTTGACTATACTACATAGCATTACTTTAAGATAAAATACTGTTACTTTAACATTTACACACTGCAGTTTCTATGCATTTGGTTGAGGGCTAATAGACTTGTTTATGCTTGCTGGCTCTTTATAAGAGCTCCAGCTGACATAAAAAATGAACAATAGTGAGGCTGACTGCTTTTTCCTCCCTGTCTAACTTGAAGGGTTTTCATATAATACCACTGTGAATGGTGGGAACTGAAAGCAATTTCAATTGGGGACCGCTGGACAACTCACTGTCTCCCACCATGTGTTGGATTTATGTCCTGCAGATTCAGTCACAATGCGTCATTAATTTACGCTTGTCCCCAGGACTACCCCATAATCATAAATGAATCCAGTGAAATGCAGTGCACCCTGCTATCTGTATTGCTGACAAGACGAGGAGAATGAAGACATACAATGATGACAATGGAGGGCTGTTTTGTGTGACAAACGGGGTGTTGACCTTGAGCGCGTTACTGCAACTAGAGATGAAGACCATCTGATTGTTTTTGCTAAAAGAAGCCACAATTGCTCACTTGGGCACACATCATGTGGGGACAGTTTACAACTGTAAAATAGAAGAGTTTAATATTAAAAATATAATCTTAAGAACATGTATTACAGTGACACACACACATAGAGTATATACAATCTCATATTGTCAAATACTGTGTGGTTATGGTGGAAATTCAGTTCCCAAAAATGTAATGTTACATAATCTTAAAAATCTCAACATCGATCTCTTCCCTTACTGTCAGTGCATCATAGAAGAGGACATCCACAACCACTGCTCAGTGATTCCTTTCCAGCACCACACTGGTGTACATTTCAGACTGTCAGACATCTATCAGCTGATCCAACTTAACAGATGTTTGAGGGAGTTCTTTTTGGACACTCACCCTAATCATTATCCTTTTTTGATTTCCTAAAACAAAATGTTAAATGGTTGTTTTCTCTTGTAGACCACATTTTATTTATTGTGTGTTCACACTGATAAAAATTTATTTAGCATTTTTTCAGAAACAGATCATTCGAAATTGTGTTTTGAGTGAAGTTTATTCTGGTAAAGTATAACAAGATTTAGTGTATAAAAAAATGTTTCAAACAGTGTTGACCACAGGGCCTGCTTCATGACTTAGACAGGATTACACAAAATCTTAATTAGACAAATATCTAATCCAGCAAAAACTGGATTTGGCAGTATTACATCTGTTGCTTCTCTTGTCCTTTTGGTGTCCTTTGGCTTAAAGCATCACAGATCAGTCCAGATGGCATGTGTCTGCTGTGTGCATGCAGTATGTAGGTACACACTGAGTGACCATAAAAATAGAAAGTTTCCCCTCTCAGAAGAAGTGAAGCTTTAATTTCAGTTTGCACATAATATCATTACAACCTACATAAACAACAGAATGTCCACACATATGAGTGGCTTTAAAATTCAAAGAAAGACATCATGTTGAGTTATTTCAAAGGCAACAACTTCAGAGGTGTATAATATATGAACCAGAGCACAAGATCTAATCATGTAATGTGAAGAGCAGCGCTTGGCTGATGATGGAGATAGGAGAAACTGGACTTGAACAATCCAACCAAACCAATTGTAGGGCACAAGGACCAATTTTGGCTTTGACAAAGTGCCAGAGTGGATCCTTTTACTCTATACCTGGATATTCTGAGAATCCCTCTTTTGGGATTGGTATCAAGACAAAGTAGGTTCATACATTTAAAATTCGTCCAGGACTGGTTCAAGGAACATTCCTGTTGCTGCATCAAAGATGTGGATATTCGACACAAGAATACTATGAGCAGTAACAAAATGGCAGTTTTTTAAACTTTACTTGTTTTGATCTGAATTCTGAAAAGTAAATGATTTATTTGTGAATCAAATATGTGTTGATCCTCGGTATCAAAGAAATGCTGCCATTGCTTTACTTGTTACTTTGACACCTTCGCCCAAAGAGTCTGCTGACGTTCTTTGACATTGCCTGTTGAGATAATATCATTACCGAGGAGGTGGGTTTGTGATTCTTGTTGAAACAGGAAAAATGTCAACGAGTACAAAAATTACTGATTGCATTTGTAAAATTCAGAAACTGAGATTATTATGACTTTCATTTATTGGGTTATCTTTGTCCAATTAAATTTGAAATGGGGGAATTACTTCAAATGAATTTGGACTGAGGTGAACACAGATGCAACATGGTGCATGTAGTGGCACAGCTGTTGGTGCTGGAAATTTTAATTGAATTAAATTAACATAAATTGAATCCATAACCAAACAACACTGACAAATTCACTCAATTTTCTGTCTTGTTTTGTGGTACTAAGGTGTTTGCAGTGGGCTATCACACATTCTCCCAGACAGTAGCCCAATAGTCAAACAAACCAAGTGTTGGAAAAACAGTTATTGCAAACCATGTCAATACTTTAATCTGGTTATTTATATTCAGATCAAATCAGATTACAATGTGCACGTAAACATACTGGGTTTATGTAAACTGAATAGAGAGAACTTGGATATGAATGTAATTTCTCATCTTTTCTTACATTTGCAATCCAGCTGAATAGGAGGTCTGACTCAGGATATCCAAAGCTCTTATACTGACCTACAGGTTCCCTCTGATTCTGGTGGAGGACCTTGCTGTTACTCCCGTCCATGTTGGCCATGTTAATGGTGCTGCCATCTGTCCAATACATTTTGCTGTGTGTAGAGGTGTGAGGTGAATAGTTAGTTAGTTGGTCCAATTAGACACAATATATCACAGGTTCACAACAAAGTCAATGAATGCTACGCTGTTATTAAATGAATGTAAGCCAATAGATTTTGTCCCACCTAACAACCTTTAAAGATCTGCACAAACATTTAAAGCTTGTGAATCACACTCTCTTTACAACAACATGGCCCTCTTTTGTACAGGTGAGGTTTGTAGCCAGGTTTTCTAATACTATGCACTGAAGGTGAGGCACTGATGAAGTGTACAGACTGCTCTAATCTACTTACCCCTTGGCGGGGTGCACTACAAGGCACCTTGGCTTATCAATGCCGTGGATGATGGAGGTCTTCAGGGACCCATCAAAGCGAGCCACATTGATTTGTGACTCGTCATTTTCAGAGCTGAGCCAGTATAAGTTCCTGGAAAGCCAGTCTAAAGCCAGGCCGCGGCAGTTCACTATGTCTGTCAGACAAAACATGAAAAAACGGTCACACATGTGTGTGCTTTACAGAACTCTAAAGTGAATAAGCTCAGTTATACTGCATATAACATAAGCAAAATAAAGGTAAGGATGGTCTTCAAATGTGTTGCATCTTGAAATCGTGTCTTAGAGAACAAATAACAGCAATTTATTAGTACAATAATTACAGAAATTACTATAATATAATTGATGAGGACTATCCCATGACCAAGAAAAAAACTTGGGGGATTGCCTTTCCTTACAGTACTGCATATACTGTATCTCTTGCAACAAGATTATGTCTGTACCAGCTAATCAATAATAGTTTGTACACACATACAGAACACTGTAGTACACACCACACACTGCTTTGACTTTGTACTTTGTACGGATGTGTGGAATGCACCCACCTGCAGAGATGATGGTCTCTAGCTGGGTGCCATTGATGAAGGCCCGTTTTATGGTTTGGGTTTTGATGTCAGCCCAGTAGATCCTCTCCTCCTGTGCGTCATAATCCACCACTGTGACATCATCAATGTCTGGCACAGTTAGTGCCGTCATGACGTTCATATAGGGGTTGTCAATGTCCACTCCACGAATTTCAGACCGCCGCACATATAGGAGGAATCTTTTCAGCGCTGGTGACATAATTAGATCAATAAATTGAAAGTGCATCTTTTCTGTGAAATCCAGGTGAGTGTGATATTACCAGTGATGAAAAGGCAGAAAGTCACATGTAACGCAAAACCCCTCTCCTGTTGTTAACATAGTATTCTATAATTTCACTCTGAAACTTGAAAAATGAGAAAGGTGTTCTTACTCACCAAAGCACGATTGTTTGTTGGGTGAAAGCTTCATAAGGTGCGGACAGGTGCAGGAAGCGGTGCGGTTGTAATTGATGAGACACAGATGTGAACAGGGACCACGTCCATCATTCTCCTCACACGGGTTAGAGGCTGATGGGAAGGGAGAAAAGAGAGAGAAAAAGGGAACATTTCAAAACAGCCAGCATTAGAAGTTGAGATGGCAAACAAAGAGGCAGGCTAGGATAAATACTGGATGTGAAGGACTGTCTGATTGTGCCACTGAGAGAAAATGCATACTTTGAAACTGACAAAACACCATTGCTAAAAACAACTATAATTAAACGATTGTTCTTGCTGTGTTATAGCAAAAAAAAAAAAAAAAAAAAATAGTTATGTGATCTCTCTTTAAAAGCAAAGATAAAATGTTGGATTGAGAACAGTTATGCTGAGTTTGACTGATCTTTACTCATTGCCTGCCCATGCTTGGGTTTTAAGGTAGGTCTTTGATGAACTGGGTCTAAAAAAGTTAAGAGACATGGAAATGAATTATAAAATATAAAAGACAGATACTGTTTACTCTTTGTCACTTCTCTGTATTTAAAGGTGATTTTATCTCATTTAGCCTGTAAGTGTAGGGTACCAGAATATCCAGTTTAAGACCCTGAACTGCTGACAGTCTTTACTAGACAAGCACAACAAATTGTTACACACCAAAAATTCAACAGCTTTACACCAAACAGTGATCTTATAGGAACATTACATTTGAAGGAGTAAGTTTTCATGAAACTTCTCCATTTCATTTCTTACTCTATCCTATCGAGAATAAATCACCTCAGCAAGACTAAAGAAAGTCACCCACAGTTCAATTATTTCCCATCATACTGAAATCACATTTCATGCATCAAACACATTCATTTCATCTACTCTAGATGATTCATGTCAAACAAGCTCATTCAAAGTTCATTTCCTGGGCTCCTTCAGCAAAACATTGGAGAGCCCCATTGCATCATAAACATGGCTTATTTAAGACAAAAAAATGTCAGCTCTGTCTCGGTGAGCTGGAAACAGCACCCAGCTGACTCAGTATGCTAATAGGGAGATATCTGAACAGTGCTGCATTCACCCAAATCATGCTCTTGAAGGATGACAGGCAGCAACAACAGAGCCAAGGTGTTTGTTTACTCTAAACTGTCAGATGTATTTGCAACACATAAATTAAAGAATGAGCCCACTGCCATGCTTAGCCATAGGAAATGGTGGTACTTTCTCTAAAAATAAAGAAAAAAATTCATTTTTAATCCAAAAGTCATATCCGGAGAAGCAGCGGAAATACAATTTAGTATGCAAGCACTTCTTTCCACAGAGATACCTCTATTTGTTGTTCTTATCTATTTCAAAGTCTATCATATTTGTCATTATAATTACAGTGTGGTGGTTCTGCGTGAAAATAACTGTGTTTGGCTTAACTATTATACTGTTAATGTAAATCTTTTCACACATTGAGAATAACAATTATGTTAAAAGTTCCAGCTGAATTATCCCCAGCCACACCTCCTTTTCTCCTTCATTCACCTAAGAGAACCAGATAAATATAAGAAAAAAAAGAAAAAAAAACTGTACTACTTCCAATAATATTATTATTGGAGAATCCAATAATCAATCCAAAAATAAATAATTAAAAAAACAAAAACATTTAAACATTAATTCCACGCTACCCAATAGATTATACTTACATACATACCCATCAGCTCAAAAGAGCCATTAATGACTAAGGAAGCATGTATAATGCTTTAAATTAATAGTACACAGCTGTGTTCCAAGAATGCAGTAATATCAATAGTATATTATCTGTGAAAAAAAGTAATTTTCTCAACTTTCTGCTGTTTATAAGGGGACAACGGACACACATGAAGGTTTCTTCTGTCTACAATCAACCAATTATCTGTTCCAGCTGTGAAGCATAATTTGCAAACACTTGTTACTCATTCAAATGTTAAAACACAGTCTTGCCTTTCAAGTGACACATAATGTATTTACAGGCTGTTTATGCAGTCCAGTGCAGCTCCACGGTGGCACCTGCTGAACAGCTCCTAAGACAAGCAGCATATTGGTGTTTCTCCCTTCATCCACCCTTTTTTTCCTCTCAGGTCCAGATGTTCAGGGTCTAGTAGAGCAGCACATCTCTAGGCCTTGGTTCTGGCTAGAGTGGATAACAGCCAACTCCCCCTTGTTGAGCCTTTTTATTTTTTTTATTTTTTTTTTTTTAATAGGATTAGGCACGCTTACTGTCTTCTTTGGGAAAGCAGTCATCTTTGCTCACACTTATCTATGGTGAACAGTCATGAGAATGCAGAATACAGGATGGAAACAAGCAAATTAACTCATGACACACTAGGGAAGCAGTGGATTCACTGAATAGATGCAAACCCGATTACAACCGTAATAATGCCTATTTAAGGATGGTGGCTTACATATGCAGGAAGCTGGGGGGTATGAAATCGAAGCCTGGCAATGCTGGAAAAAGCAGTTGTGATAGAAACTGATCCATCAATCAGGTGGTCTTGGCCTGCATTTATTATTTTTTTTTTGGTGGGGGAGCTCTGCTTTAAATATCAATCAAAAATCAATTTAAACAACCTATTTACTGGAAAACAAACAATAAAGCCAACCAAAAACAGATTTCATGCCATTTATTTCAGCTTGGCAATATATCTTGCTAGCTAATCTGCATATTAAATAAAGACTGGCTTACATACGTAGGCCTTCTGTCAAGACAGCACATCAGCAGTGTGCCTTCTGTGGTCAGAATCTTGGCTTACTTAGCCTCTCACAAAATTGATTACCTATTCCACTGTGACAGATACAGATTCGAAAGCATTCAGTGAAAAGAAATTGCTGGCAATATTAATGAAGTTTCAGGACTATTTCATATATTTCCTGTCACTACAACACATTGTTCACATTACTAATTGATTTGATTATTGGATATGTCACCATTACTCATTACTCATAAGCAGATGTGGTTCTCATTCTGCATCTCCCTTTATTCACATTCAGTTAGAATTAGAATAATTTGGATGGTGAGAAAAACACATTCAGCAGTACCATGAACTGAAGCTAGCTAATTCGCTGCATGAGAACCTTTTTCATTCAAACATGCTCAGACGGCCAAATGATGCAGAAGCAGAAGATGAAATTAATTACATTATACTGTATTTTTTATTTTTTATGCTCATAAAATATGATATCAAATTCTGTTTTAAATTAAAATGTATCCTCAGTCAATATCCAGTCATAATTCTTTTTGTTTTCCTACAGAGAGTAATTCTTAAATCAGAAAAAAAGAAGCATAGTAGCATAAATGGTCATAAATGATGGAACAACCCACCCTGCCTCCACTATCAATCATGCAAATATTCAAGGAGAGCTAAACTAATTATATATGAGCCTGGTTCCAGAGTCCATAGTGAAATGTCCCTTTTCTGTGAGTCGTCTCATCTCAAACAGTAAAGGCAGAAATCTTGTTCTCACCTTGTGGTTGCCTGCTGGGGTGGAAGATCTGCAAGTCAAATGGCTGAGCACTTGTCTTCTGGATGACTGTGACATTTTGCCCGGTCCACTTATTTGCTCTTGCTAAAGTATTCGTCCTCCAGTCCGTCCAGTAGACATTCCCTCCAAAGAGAGACACAGCAAAGGGATGGGACAGGTATTCATGGCCCCTGAGGATCTCAATGACCCCACTTCCATCATAGAGTGCAGAGAAAATGGCGTCAGAGCTGTTCAAAAGAGATCAACACAAAGGGCCATATCAAAGTTTAAACTGCTCTTCAAATGCATTGAAAGGGAACAGTAGAAGTAGGCAGATCAAAGTGTAACCCACCAGTCCACTGATGGAACTATTAAATTGTTCAAGACCCACTAAAAACCAAATATGGCCATTGTACAAAGATCTCTAAATATTACATATCCTCCATTATTTAATGACTACTTGGAGAATGGAGATTCAAGTAAAAATTTTATTCTGGGAATGGTGAATCCCTCGCAGTATATAATGTCATACATGTATTAAAACTTATTAAAGGTGTGAAGAGCTCTGCACACTATATGAAAATTCTAGGTATACCGTGCGTCTGTCCAAACAATCCTCTTTTCCAAATGATCCAGAGTCAGTCCATTAGGCCAGGCACCAATTTCCATATCTTTGAATACAATGTGTCGACCTCCTCCACTCATTGATGCAGCCTCAATTCGGGGGAAAGTAGCATCCCAGTCAGTCCAGAAGAGGATCCTTAGAGCAGAAAACCAAAGGCAACAGTTATTATTGATGACTGTCATTCTTTTATGATGACAAGCAACAATATTGAATACTGAACTGTTTGATTCTTTTTCATAGATCCAATAAAAAGAGAACTATTCGATAACCATTCGTACTTGTCAGTGTCATAATACTGGAAAACACAGTAATTACATAATGCTGTTGTAACTCTTTGCATTAACACAGACAGCGGCAGCGATGACTGTCCAAGAACAGCACCAGTGATCCAGTGCAACCCTCAACATCTGCGACAGGCCTTTAAATCTGAGGCCATCTGTTTTATTATAACTTTCCACAGCTCAATGAGGCCTGAAAATGAACACTGTCAGTGATATGACCATCAACAGCATCCTGAGTCCTACTACAACTGAGCAAACATTGCCTCTGTCCTACCTTGGGCCACAAAGTCAGTGAGAATGAAGGAGAAAATGGGTGCTCAAGCTTAAATCACATACTGACGACAACGAAACAGTGTTAGGAAGAAATATCCTTGTTCAGATCAATAGCCTTATTCACTTGATAAGGCCTCCCTGATCAATGATCCACTTTTGAGTGGATTCAAGTAATTAGATTAGAATTATTGCCTTGGAATGGAAATGCGTCTTTAGGCACCAAAAGCACCCATTAATCCTACTCTGTACAGCCATGAAATGTAGTCATCCTCCCAAATGTGCAAGAGTACTATAGGAGAGAGTGCATGAGCAGATTACTCATTTCTTAAGCGTGTTAAATTGATTTTAGGAATGTCTGGGTTTTGCTTTAATCTGAAATATAGTGGCCAGTATACAACCACAGGATAGCTCTCAGATGCATCTATCCAAAGTTATTTAACCACATGTAAAATACCAGCAACACACCAACAACATAAAGAAATTATCCAGTTGTATAATTTTTACTACTGTGTATAATCTTTGCCAAATATGGATTCAAATGTTTCAAACTGGAAAGTTCCTGGATGGACCAAAATGTATCCTCTGAGTGATTTTAAGCAGACAAAACACTTTGTCGATGTAAAAAAACAAACAAACAAAAAAAACTGCGTTATATACTATAAGATGCATATGGACTGATGCAACACACCTGGGAGAGCAGCTGCGATGTTCCCACAAGGGTGAACTGTTTGTGTTGTTTGTTTTTTTTTTTTGTTTTTCTTTTCTTTTACAATACCATACAATGAACCCTTAACTGCCTACATGAAGAGAGGAGCAGGGCAACAAGAGGTGGCTACTATCACCATCTGCAGTAGCTTAGTGTCTCACTTTGTAAAAAAGAGGCCTACGTTTTAATTATTCCCCTTACATGAACAAGGCATATCTATGCACAAGAGATGATATAACCTGTTGACAACATTACAGAACTATGTGAATAAGTGCATATTATGCTTGGAGATGAACAACACACTCAGTATCAAGAGAGACAAGACATCATGCAGTTCACACACACTATTACGGGCCTGAAAACACTCAAAACAAAGACTATGACCTATCATGCACGGTTATCACGCCACTAAATATTTATTTACTACTCATAAAGCAATATCCTTTCATATCCTTTTTTCAAGGCTGGGTAAGGGTCAAATATAGGACTATAATGTTCACGTAATTGTACCTTCGGGTGAATAAATGATCATGGTATTACACCATCCTTTCTCCACCAAGGCCCACTGACAAACCAGGAGATTTGCAGTGCAGTGACATGGACATGATCCTTCACTAGCTTCATCACATATTTGCACTGAAAAAACACTGACACTTGTGTTTGATATGACACCAAGACAGAGGCATAGCTTCTGGAAGTGAACCTGAGTCTCTGTAGTGGTGGGTGACTGCTTCTTCTCTACCACACTCAGACATCCCTAAATTTTTAAAATCTGTATCTTTCCTGGCAGAACTCATTTCTCTGACTTACAGCAGCTGCTGCTAAGCAACACTTCTCACCTGGATGATGTATTAAAACAATATTCAATAGTCTGCAGAAGAGATATTATTCAAAAGGCATTCTAATTTATTTACTTTAAGACTTCTTATTTTTGCATAAAGAAACAATATAGAGAGCAGGCCCGGTTCTATTACGATGCAAAAGTATGCATAGCGCCTTTAGTTTAGTTTTTAGGCATTCAGTTGAAATTTGAGTAACAAATACAAAGTGCAATATGGTAAGGCAATGTAAGGAAAGGCTCAAGGTGAATATAGATCAGCACGCATCACCACAAACCTGCTCCAAAAGTTAGAGGGAGAATGAATTCTCATCAGGCAGTTACTATAATAACCATAGAAATTGATTTGGTGAAAACCTATTGTATGATTATATGGGACCAACACTATTTTCCTTATAATCCTAATGTCCTTTCACCTCGTACATAGTCACGCAGTTTAGTAATTAATGTTATACAATAGCTTTTGCACTGCAATGTGTTTCAAGGATAAAATATGAAAGGCTACTTATGCTAAAAAGAAAGTTGGAAAAGAGCATATGATGAGCCATAATAACAGGATGTCTCCCTCATAAAGAAAGCAATATATTGAGTTATAACCAACCAGATAGATGTGTCTAAAGGTCTGCATGGTTATACTGTAGCAGCCAGCTGTCAGCCAATTTAATGAAGGTAAACACATTGAACGGATGTGCGTACAGCACTGCACACTGGCACAGCACTTTTCAGAGGCTGCATGCAAATTCATTCATTTTTTTAAATACAGTATAAAGCAGCGGTGGACAGTGGATACTGTACAGCATTTATCAATTTATATTTTCAATTTATATTTCTTTATTTTTTATTTTGAGTGATAAATTAGCCTGTATCAGTAGCCAATGTGAAGCTCATAAAAGGCATTTCATGAGTTAAATAATTCATATACAAATAGTTTATTTTCTGTTTGTCTTGAGAACAAACACAAATTTGGGACCACCACAGCAGTATTGTCCATTTTATCCTGTCATACTCTTTTATGTCAGTGTAGTCGAATTTAGCCGTGATTTGTCTCGGGACTGGAGTTTGAGGGTACAGGCACTGTACTGACTCAGACAACAAACTATTGCTGAAAAGAACGACACACTGTATTCACTTTCCATTGTTTACAACCTTTTTCCAACTGTGTTCCAGCATAATCTGTTCATTGGGGACCACGCTCAGAACCCATAACACCTACACTATTTTTCATTGCTATTGCTGCACTGTAGCTAGTTGTGCACTAGCACTAATTTCAGATGCTTGCAAGTCATTATGTTTTCTAACCAGACCTGCCTGAAAGTATGTGGGCATGTAAGAAAACAAAAAAACAACAAAGTGAAAAGTTTCACATATTGCCCATAATTGAATCAACCTCTAGGAAAATGCAATACAATGAAAATAAGAAAAAATATGAATTATATTACACATTTCAATAACAACACATAAAAAAAGAAACACATATGTACACCTTGTCTTAAATGTGGTAATGATTCACGCTAAATATTTTCAAGTTGTACGGCATAATCGTCCTGAAAGGGCTTTTTGGTCTACACACAAACAAACTTCAAACTGACACGAGCGTCAACATAATTCTAGTATCTGAGTCTGTGGGGACTGTTTGCTCCACAAATCAGCATCGGTCAGTGCTTTGCTTCAGATTTGTTTTATCTCTGCTTTGCACAAGTGGGTAGTGTATTGATGGCTGCTCTGTGTTCACATGAGGACATCATAATTCAGTTGAGACGAAATCATCTAAATCAAATGTGAGACTGCATGGATCCATGTGCATGTGACCTACAGTATGTCCATGTCCCACACTGCCTGGATGAAATAGACTTTAACTAAAATAGAATACAACAAGCACTTAAAAATGTGTATAATCCTAAACCTGGATTAAAATACTTTCAGTCCTGAACAAGGCTGATCTGTGATCAGAGAACCACAATAGGTTTAACAAACCACAGAACCCTTAACACCTAATTTAAAACTGTATCCCGACACAACTAGGAAATCTTGCACAAATCTAAGACCATGTCAACTGTGAAACACTCACAACTGTTCTCACAGCACCGTTAGTAGTGCAGTGGGTAGTACTGTTGCCTCACAGCAAGATCGTTCTAGGTTTGAATCTACCAGCCTGTGCTTCCTCCCACGGTCCAGAGACATTCAGGTTAGGTTAATTGGTGACTCTAAATTGCCCATAGTATGAATCTGTCTCTATGTGTCAGCCCTGTGATTGAATGACGATCTGTCCAGGGTGTACTCTGTTCAGGCCTCCTTCAACCCTCTAAAGGTTAAGTGGATATAGCTAATGCATAATGGATGTTTATCTCAAGTTAATGACAAAATACTGAATAATTATGATGTATTGTAATGAGACACAAGGCTCTATAAAGCTTTGGCCACTCAGTAAATCTAATTAACAGATGAAAAAGTAAGAAAAAAAAACATAATAATAAATAGCAAATCACACAAAGATTAGAGAGCACCTCCCAAACACACACACACACACGCACAAACATGCAGTGATTGTAAACTGTAATAATATTATAAAGAGAAGTTGGTACGTCACTGTAATAAGAGATTTAGTCACTGTCACAAAGGAAAAGTCACAATACAGTTTCGTCATAAACCATCATCAATTTTTTTTTTACTTGTCATAGTTAGTAGGGAAAACCCAGGTTATGTGTGATAGTGTGACAGTGAGCTAGCAAGCAGCACAGCCTAGCATAGGTATATACAGTATGTATGGTATATGTTGTCATGGTTTGACTCCTGGCTGCCTCAGTCCAGTCAAAGTGTCTTAGAGTGAGATAATGAACCCTCCCGATGGCTGTGGCTCTGACATTAGTGTGTGAATAGTGAGCTTAGCATCTGTGTGAATGCTTTGGATATGAAGCAGTGATGATCACACTCCTGATAACATGACACCTTGCCATCAGTGTATGAATGTATATGTGAATTATGATTGTAAAAGTAGCCTTATATCATAAATACTTTATATAAATATAAGCCCATTTACTATTTACTTCACATAAAAGTTGGTATTTTACAATAAGAAGAAGCCATTATAACATGACAAACATGTATGTTGTGTTAAAGGTCCAGTGTGTAGGATTTAGTGACACCTTGACACCTTGCTTGTAGGAAAAACTTTGGCTATGAAATCCACATTAAAAGCAAGGGTCATATCAGTGTTTGGTTTGTCTGTTCTGGGCTACTGTAGAAAAATGGCAGTTCAACATGGCAGACTCCATGGAAGAAGACCCGCTCTCACTGTAGATATAAAGGGCTCATTTTAAGGCAATGAAAACACAGTTCCTATACACAGGTAATTATACCCTACTGAAAACATACTAATGAATAGTGTATCTCATTCCTGCAAAGAAATACTCCTTGGACCTTTAAGTTACCGAAGATATCTGTATCCTAAGACTCATGCCTCATGAATATTTTTCTGTTAGTCCCTCATTCCTGTTTATGCAATTCTGTTTCATTTCTAGGGTGGATGGTCAAAGACAAAGTACAGTATCAAATCCCCCCAGGCACGTTGTATCAGTGACTAATAACAAGTCAAGCATGTTACCCTCAGTATGACATTGTCCAAAATAATTTAACAAATTTAACTTATCATAGCACTTCTTATACCAAGAAATAGAAAGTGTCAAATCAATGCAGTGTAGCACTGTTTTCTCTAAAGTCTTGCTTGCTTCCATTTCAGAGCCACAGATCAATCGACAAATACTCTCCCCATGTCTCACAGCAGGACAAAAAAAAAAAAAAAAACATGATTTTGAAAACTGGTCCTGAGAGGAATGAGGCAGAAATAAAAACAAAGCATATTTTGGGCTTTTTATTTGAAGGCCTTGCTTAAAATATTTTTGGAGAAACACATTACCGCAAAACAAGAGTGACAGGTAAAAAAGCATATGAAGCAAGAGCAGTGGCTGGGGGTGGTGTTAGCTACATCAGTTGTCATTACTGGAATAGAGCGCACAGCCTTGTTATTGATGTACTCTATATTTGTGGCCGTAATGGACCTTAAGACAGCAGACATCTTCATATATCATAGGCAGATGCGGAAGTGAGGAATACAAGGAGGTTGTAATTTTACTTTATTCCAATAATTTCACTGCCTGATGGATAGCATAGCTATGTGCAGGCTCTATGTGTGGGTGTTAGTGCATAACGTACCCTTGGCCTGGGTCGAGAGCGATGGCACGTGGATGCTCCATGCTTCCGGCAATCAGTGTGGTGCGCATATCTCCGTTAAGTTTGGCCACCTCAATCTGGTCCAGATTGCTGTCAATCCAGTACAGTTTCCCTGTAATCCAGTCCACAGCCAGGCCCTCTGGGGTGGCCAGACCGTGCTGCACAACCACCTCAATCCCTGTCACCCCTGTAAAACCAATATCAGCAACGAAAGTATTAAAGTATTCAGCACTGATATACATTGCAGTCAATGGGCAGCATTGGTGCTTGGTGTCTCTTTACACTGCTCAGGAAAACATTTTCAAAGCAGATGAGGTAACTCAGAAAACTCCTGAGGAAAGCTCTTCCCTATAAAGACCATTGCTTCCTGCAGGGTTCCATTGAGCACGGTGTAAGGGTTTTCCCCCAATATTTATAATCTAGCTCTTTGCAATTATTCTACTCTGCTGAGGCTTTTATGTGCATCCCACAAAAGGGTGAAATAGGTACAGCTAAGAGGTGATTTCTACGGCTCCGCAGAGGGAAATAAACGCAAGCGAACCCAGTGAATGTACTGCCACCAACAAAAAAAGGAGAAGTTCTGATTCATCATTTTATGGGGGGGGGGGTCCACTGTACTATAGCTAAAGACTTCTGGTCACACAGCATTTTTCAACTCTGGTCAACCTGAGATAAATTTCCAAGGAGAGACAATATCAGCAAACTGTATCAGATGAGTGTGTGTAAAGACAGTAGAATAAAACACCAGCAGTGTCCTAGGCTTCAATTACAGCTGCTGGAGAACAGATCAGTTTGACATGACTCTACATACATCATATCACAGCAGTCTTATATAAAGCAAATGTTTGTGTACATGGGTATGTGTACTCATGTGTGTTCATACCGCCAGACTCGGAGAGCCGTCCCCTGTAGATTTTATCCTCCACCACATCTGTCCAGTAAAGGAGGCTGCGATTAAAGTGGAAGTCTAGCGCAATGGTGTTCCTCAGCCCCGGCACCAGCAGACTGTAGTCTCGCTTATGAAGGTCTATTCGTCTTATCTCGTGCCGGATTGAAAAAATGATGAAAGCCTCGAAGGGATCTGGCCAAGAAGGGAGACAGGAAACGAGTATTTTTTTTTTAGGAGTGCCACCTTGGGCTGAGTGATGTTTTTAGTAAATTGTTGACCGACATATTGTGTCCATTGTAAAAGAGGGTTTTGCATTGGCTAGCTGTCCTCTTCTTCTTTAACAACAGTGTGACTGGAATGTATCAATGATCAATTCGTATAAAGCTCTGGAACATTTTTGTCAGATGTAGAAAAAAAACAAAACTTGATTGACAAAAACTCCTCTTAAAAATTTAACAATAGTATGCTTATGGAAATTGTTATTGCATTTTTTGAAGCTAAAATTTGTGAAAACAATGGCATGATACAGTCCTAATGCACTCTCTCTCTCTCTCTACCTCACACACACACACACACACACACACACACACACACACACAAATCTAACAACAAGTATGTAACAATTTACACATACTGTTTATTTTACTTTGTTAAAATATTTGTTCAAGCCAGAGCTGCTTTTAGAGAAAAATAATTAGCCTCTAAAATTATTACTTAGGCTGTGCCTTTTGTACTTTTAAAAGTGATTTGTTTGTTTTTCATTTAATTCCATATATTTGTTTTTAACATCTGTGCTTTGGTCAGCATACGCTGTTTTGTGACTTGAAGCTAAAAAGGCAAGGGATCAAAGAAACCCCCTAATGTTGGCTTGTATTATTAAAATGCATCCAGCCATACAAAGGGATCTAAGTTACCTCATTAACCCAGCAACCATCAAAGCTCTACTTATTGCTAACCAAATTGTTAGCTAGCTTTATGATTATGCATGCCATTTTATTGAATTAATAACACCAGCCCCTCACACTCAGTTTTTCAGGTTTCAGTTCAGGATTTTTAGTTCCCCCTTTAGTTCTTTTGTCAAACCAGAAGGACACCTTTTATCAACTACTTTCTGAGAAAACACTGTAGCTAAATCACCAGATGATGAAACCTACATGAAGGTAACTAAGCACAAGCTAACTAAAACTGTTTTTACTTACTAGCATAAGAGGAGTTGTTCTGAACTGTTGCTTCAGTTTCAGAGTCATGGTATTGTAAATAGTAAATGAACTTGTATTTATATAACGTCTTTCTTATAAACTAACTATTTTTACAATCACAGTTCACATACACATTCATACACTGATGTCAAGGTATGAAGATTTATTGAGATTTATGATGACTTATGGTGAAACTTATGGTGAAACAGTATTGTGACTTTTCATGTTGCTGGCTATGTTGCAACACTATTATTATTATTATTATTATTATTTATTATTAACAATGTGATGCTCCTATCACCAAAGCAAGGTTATACTGAATGTTACTGATATTGATGACTTTGATTGAATTCCATCAAAATGGAGTGAAAATGTATTACCATAATTTGGGCATATACAATTTGCAGGGGAATTAAAACAATGACCTTTAATTGAGTTCCATATTTCATTTTACTCAGTTTGCTCTCTCTTTCTGTTTATCGACTGTGTAAAGGGCAGACGTTCAAACATATCTCACTGGTTTATACCACCATGTAGGGCAAGTTTATATGCATCAGTTGCTGCCAAACCAATTTGTTGTCAAATGCTTTGGGAATCAAAACACAACATTATTATTTTTTTAATTTTCTGAAAAAAGTAGTGGTATTTGTTAGTAGATTCTTTTTTGAGAAATGTATTTTTTAAAATACATTTCAAATACATAAGTCACTATATCTGCCGACATGCCCTAAATGTGGCAAACTTCTCTGGCCTTACCCACTCAATTATTAAGATTATTTCTGCTTCTGGGAGATGTTTGTACAGCTAAAGCTCAGAATTTCTCACACATGGACATTTACACACACACTCAAACTAATTCATCACCATGCACACACACAATCTTTCAAAAACAGCTTTTTTCAAGCCTCACCTTAACAGCACTCTAGACCAAATCATACATTAGAGAACAGAACTGTTAGCATACAAATGCAATTAAAATGGTGTCCTTGCTTCAATGGCATATTTCGGTCCAACAAAACTAGCTACTGGATGCTACCAGAGAAATTTTATTAGTCAGACTGTACAAAGCAAAAGGAGGAGTGGATGTGTGCTCAGGACTTCACAAAGAATCCAATAACACCTCGTTCAAGATTAAATTGGAATGTTTGTGTTTGTATGCAAAATTTGATTTATGATGAAGCCGTAGAATTCTGATCAGCTTCCCGAGAAAATAGTGTATTCTTTTTCCTGCGTTAATGTAAGATTACAGCTGCAACTGCCATCAATCTTGGAGTGAAATAGAGAAGCAAGTAATCAAAATGAGGTCCATAAATCTGAATATGACAAGGCAACAGCATGTGTGTGTAACTATGTATTTCAAGCAATTACAGACCGAGCTTGTCAAATAGATTACGCAATAACAGAATAGCTGAAAGTTTGCATTTATAATGTGATACTACACTGGTGTAACATTTGTGTTTGCATGGGATTAGACCTGAGGTGAACTTCTGCACAGCTGAATGAAGTAACAAAGCTCTGGTGGTTTGAGAACGGAGAACACACTTCCTTCACTCAGCATCAGTAGAGATACAAACAGACAGGACTCATCGCACAGATGCCTCTTCACATTTGAAACTGATTGGATTTGACCTGACAGTACCCTAAATCGCCATCTATTACTATTCTTCAGTCCCCTTTCTCTACACTCAGAGACACTAACACAAGAACCTTCCAATGCTGGAGTTTGACTTTTATTGTTTTCCTTTCCAGTTTCTTTTATCTATGGTGTGAATCTTGCATTAATAAGTTATACTTAGAACTCACATTTTTTTCATTAAGGGCATTGCCACTATGAATACAGTCTCAGGATGATTACTCTAACTCAGAATCAATTGGAATTACTAGTATGCCCTAGGATAAAATTTAATATTACAGCAGTCACAGGCCCACAGGCACACACCATCACAACAGCCAACAACATCACTAAAACAAACATTAAAAAAAGCTACGGTCTGTTACCTGTGCTGTGACAGCTGTCTCCGTCAGGGTCGAGCGTCCATCCTGGATAACAGGAGCACTTCACTGTGGTCTTGTACTGTTCACACACCTGGCTGCACTTCAGGTGATGGCTACAGTAGTCCACCACCTCACATGTCTTGTTGCTGGAGTCCAGGTGAAGCCCAGGGGGACAAAAACACACAACCCCTTTCCCTGGTGCCACAGTGCACTGGTGACTGCATCCCCCTCTGGCTACAAGACACAAGTCTGGGAAAAAGAAGACGAAGACAAAAAGAAAGAAAGAAAGAAAAAAATTTGTACAAATTCTGGAAGAGAGGTGGAGACTTGAAAGAGCATTTAAAAAATATCTGTGTTGGCTCTTACAGTACCTGGCTATCTTACATACTCTCCAAATACCAAGAATTTCACAAAATCTAAAAGGTTTTATGTTTGAACAGAATGTCACAAGAATAACATATTTTCAACATAGAGCCAGAGATCATAGGTCAAGCATAAAGACTGTTTTCACACTTTAATGAAGATAAAGTTACTGTATAAAGAGAAAGCGTTCATACAGCAGATTTTCTGTGGTTTAACCTGGAGATGAATGGCTTTTATTTCCATCAATGCTTCAATAACAATAATGATTAGTAACAGGAAACAGAAAACTATGCACTTTTGCTTTCAAACGTGATCTAAAGACAGACATGTCATGACCTTGTGCTCGTTTATCTTGTTAGAAAGTTGTTTTTCTAACCTACATGTCTGGTTTTTGTTAGAAGCTGCTAGGTCAGGATGGAAAAGTATATTAGTGGTAATAAATCTGGCATCTCTTTTCACATTTTGATTAAAACTGTTTCCAATGTGGGAAAGAACAGCATTGCACTCTCTCAGCAGGGGCTAACAGAGTATGTGGTCACAGTTGCTCATGGTGGGTGTGTGTCCTGCTGAGTTGATGCACATCAGACCCTCAAGTTGCATCTGAACACATAATTGTCTATGAGAAGGCAGAAGCCCTCTTTTCAGCTATGATAGCACAGACGCTCGAAGGTCCTGTAGAGTCCCCCCGAGGCTGAAAATGAACCTTCATGTTTACACTGCTCACTTTGAGAGATTAGATGGCTGGGGCTAATAACATGAGGTCCTTCTTTTTGAAGGCTGCTGGACAAACACCTCCACATTTGCCATCATCAGGGAACAAGGCTATTAACTCATACTGTACTGTCCCTTAAGTCTTGGAAACAATGCCAGTCTCTCATCACCTCTGTGCTGCTGAATGTGAAGGAGAGGATGTAGGAGGAGCCTCTTTGGCGAAAATTGACAAAACTACTACTACTACTACAACTAACAATACTACTACTACTACTACTACTACTACTACTACTACTACTAATAATAATAATAATAATAATAATAATAATAATAATAACAATAATAAAGAGCTATATTTAAACTGAATAGAGAATGTGTTGTGCTTTTCATTAGTAATTTAACTGTGGTTCATTCATTTGTCACTGTTCTTTGTTTTATTTTTTCTTAAACCAATGTCACTAACTCCAGTGTTTCTATCCCTGCAATTAAATGAACTAAAACAGAGTGGGGGCATTGCAAAGTCCAAGATGCCAAACAGTCCCTGGAAGTCATTATTTATGACAGTTTTTGTTGGCAAAATTATTGTTACCCAAAATATATCTTTTGAGTATCAAACACTCACCCCCTGTAGGCTTGAAGCGTTGCTATAAAAAGTTCCTCATGAAGAAGAACAGCTTTGGTAAACTTGAATTTTGTTGGGAACAACGCATTCAAATGCTGACTAATGTTTACAGCTTATAGTATCAAAAAAACCCATATAAACTTCTCAAAATCATACGTGCGATCTAACACCCTCCTCTGAGGTCAGAAGTTCAGACAGAACAAGTATATTTAGCCACACCGATTGCTTTTGGACAATTGGAATCTATTGTAACTGACAATAAAGCGACTATAGAAACATTTTATTATCTTTCAAACCACCAAGGGATGAGTGTTTGATAATCTGTCCACATACTCTTTGGTACTTTTGATCCGAGGCATGGAAGGCCCCTTTAGTTCCAATTAAGGGAAATCTTGATGCTAGTGCACAGCATATAATGATATTTTTGACAATATATGCAATATGCATCCAAGTTTGTGGCAACAATTTCTGAAAGATCAAAAGGTCAAAACAGCGGGACATATCGTATGGGATACCTTGCTTAGCCTGCTGCCACCATGACCCAGACCTGGCTTAGCAGCTGAAAGTAGATGAATGCTTGAAGCCAGGTCCAAAAAGAAATGTTTTTTTTTAATGTTTTTCAGGGCTTACTGGGAAAGAACTTGACTGGCCTGCACAAAGCCCTAACCTCAACCCGATTAAACACCTTTGGGATGAACTGGAATGCGGTCTGTGAGCCAGGTCAGTGTCTAACCTCCAAAGTCTTGTGGAAAGCCATCCCAGAAGAGTGGTGGCCGTTCGAGCAGCATATTAATGTCCATGGTGGTGGAATGAGATTTTGAGCAATTGGAAGTGTGTAATGTTCTTGTGGCCATGTAGTGGCGCTGAGTAGAGTACAACTTTTAGCTTCTTGCAGAATGGCAAAATAAAACAAAAGAAGAAACAGAAAAGAAATATTACCACAGATGGGTCCTTCATCTGAGCGGTCCGCACAGTCCACTTTGCCATTGCAAATCTTATCAGGGGTCAGGCAGACAGAGCTGTCATTGGCACAAGGATACTTGGGTGGCTTACAGACAGCAGACTCACAGGACTCTTCATCTGAACGGTCCTCACAGTCAATGTCCCCATCACACACCCAGCTCTTTGTGATACACTTGCCTGTAGACAATGAGAAGTGGAGAAAGGAGGACATTAACCTTTTTAGCATTTAAAACATTTAGAGATAACTGTTACAAGTTTCTTTGTACTTCAGATGAGGTAATCTAATTGGATTAAGTATTCATGATTTAGATGATGGGGTTCACTAAAAAAAGTTCACTGCTTAAACTAACTGAAATTTAACATTTAACATTTAGGGCTGGCATTTTCGAACTTTAGATTAGATGAATGTTTCATTACTCAGTTTCTTAATCATATCTTTTGAATAAACATTAGATAGAAAAAAATGCCAAGCTTTTGCCAGGGGGGCATAATCAACAGCAAACTCTTTTTTCAGTTCTATGCTAAATGTTTTGACTTGAAAAAATCCACACAAGATTAATAGTCTTCAAGCTTCAGGTGAAGCTTGGATCACAGCTTACCAGTATTTTGATTTACAGTTTTTCAATCAAAGCTACCTTATAGAGTTTTGAGATTCTGCTGGTTTATGATGGATGCCAGATGATTTTGTGCTTTTGATTTAACTTGCCACTGAAGTTGCACATATGAAAATGCAACTGAATGTGCTATTCATGTGCACAAGCTTTCACGTGCATATAAGAATATGCATATAAGACACTCCGGCCACAAAAATGTTCCATTTCAAGTGTCTTTGTGGTAATGCACATTACCGCACAAGGAGGACAAGGAGGTTAATCATTTCAAGAACTGAATTAACCAGCCTAATGGTGACTTCACCTTAAATGACACAGCAAGAAAATTCCACAATAAAACAAAGGAGGGATAGGATGTGGATGAGGACGAAGTTGAAAACACAATTTTATTCACAGAGTGAGAAGCACACTATTTCTGAATATGTTTATTAAACATAATGATTACTAATTATTTTGAGAGGGGAATTATACTTTCCAAATATAGAAAAGCTCCAACATTTCATCTTGAATTCAACATAAGTGCATCTGTGTAACACTTAAAGGATAAAGTTTACTACTAAGTCCCCCTCCTAGGAGGAACTTATTCTGCTACCGTTTGGGAGAGAACACTTCTCTAGATCATCACAAGCATGTTCAAACTGTAATACTGTACAGTGGTAGAGGCAAAGGTGGGTGCATACCCAATCCAACCAACTAATGATGGTCATGGGCTGGAGACACTTTTTATTCTGAAATTCCATCCATTTTGTGTGAGGAAAATGAGGCTGTGAACATTGCATGCTCTGCAGCCCTGAGAGAGATGCTGACTGCTCATTAGGTACATAATTCATGGCCTTTCCTCTCATAGATAACCCAAACAACTTTCTATGTCAGTTGACAATTAACCATAACACATTCCTCCTCTAACTAAAATATATATTATTAAAAACCTTTTCTGTGAAGTAGCGGAAATCTATGAACTCTAAAGAAGTGGTGTCAAATCTAATTCCTCATTTAACCCTCTTGGGCTTTAAGTGCCTAGTTTAGAAATTCTCATTTCCAATATGGGGGATATTGACTGGTCCATTACTATAAAATATGCAGCTGGATAAATACTATCTACTATTGCATTCTTACTGTCTGCTAAGCTTTCCAATTGGACATGTTTAAACACAAATGAAAAACCAGTGAGTGAGAGGCTTGTTGTATTATTGCAACATATGATGGACAATTCTTATTGAAAATTCCTATCTTTTGTTTCCTTTTCCCTCATGTTGAAATGCATAAAGGTGCCTCCATATTCTCAGAATTCAAATTGGATATGAGTCTTATATCTTCGTATCTGGGAAATGGACAAAAAAAAAGTGAATACATCTCCCTGGAAAGAATGCTCTACTATTCTAAGAAGGACAGAGCGAACAGCACTTGTACACAGGGGTGTGACACTGCAGTATTAGAGTGAATAATAATTGTGTGGTCTAACCAATCCTTGACCATGCAGCACTGCCTCCATTCTTGGTAATTCTATCAGGGGATGAGCGGAAACTGTGGCGCTAAAGATGGAAAGCAACTGAATCTTTCTCTGACCCTCTGCTTTTAGCTGCAAAAAGAGAGTGGATGCTGTGAGAGGGCACATAGGAGTTTAAACAGGCCATTTAAATGTTTTTTTCCTAATTGGCTGCACAAGTACATGCAAACTTCACTGCACTGCTCCGAAATGGTGAAGGAGAATGGTTAAGCCTCTAGAGCCTCTCAGAGAGTGAAGCCTTAATAAAGAGGAAGAGAGACATTTGGCAGCTTAATTTCTAACTGATACACAAAAGCAAATGTTGAAATGCAAATGTTGTTCATGAAAGAACACACACACACACACACACACACACATATATATATATATATAGACACACACACACATATATATGTGTGTGTGTGTGTGTGTGTGTGTGTGTGTGTGTGTGTGTGTGTGTGTGAAAGAACACACATATGTGAATAGTCTGCTTGATTCGACTTTCTCACTGTTGCTGTCCTATTGTTTTTCATACTCAAATTTGTTCAGCCAGGCTGAACATCTGTCTGGAGCAAATTATGCTGAAGATTTACTTACTGAACTCAAATGCAAGTTGATTTTGGTTTAATGCCTGAGGATCTGATTTTATACCACAGACCAACCGAAACTGATAGTGTCGGTTGAGTATTGAAGTGTATCTAAAACTACATTTTAGAGCCACAAAACATCTACAGGCATCAATTATTTATTCACAACGTGTTAACCAAAATGCAATGACAATTCAAAAGTAAAAAGGATGTGCAACATTGTTAGAATAGCTGCCGTTAATGTATTTTTCACATCTGACCTCAGTGTGTTGTTCCACTGCTGGAGTGTACTGTATTAACTACCTGTATCTTTGCAGGTAAATTTGGCCTTGGGGTCGCACATCCTTTTGGTGCCCTCACAGTCTTTTTCGTCGTTTCCATCCTCACAGTCCTTGTCCCCGTCACATCTCCAGCGTTCTGGGATGCAGGTCCCATCTGTGACACAGTGGAATTCCTCTCCACTGCACTCAATCACAGATGGCAGCACTGAAACAAAAGTCATTCATCCAATTACTGTTTCACAGATCTGTAGCACACAGTCATAGGCACAGTATTGAGCTATTATTTTACAAGACATCTTTTACTGTTTACAAATATTTATCTTTGCAAGTAGGGCACTTGGCGGCAATAACAGGTCAGTTATTTCCAAAGAGGGAAGTTATTTCACTTCCAGCATTTAAGGTTTATGTCTCTCAGATGTTTCAGTCTTGCTTAATGACTCTAGTTACTACATCTGTCTTCAGCAGGGGCTCAAAAAGAAACTGGTACCACTACATCATTATGTTGTATGTACTGCATTGCAGGTCTTGGGGTCAATGGATATACCCTCTGATTTTAATGAATGCATGGACTAAATGGTAGTGTGAAATACATCACCTGGTTAACAACTAATTTACTGAGATTGAAATAGGATATTTTATTCATATAAATAAGTTCTAAACCAAACAACACCAAGACAACGTGACACCAAACAGGTTCTTGATTTTATTATGATACTTTACTACATTTTCAGCAGAGCATAATAAACAGCAATATGCATTCATTCATGTCATGCCATTGTGCATTCAGTATAGATAATGGTCTGAATCCGATTAACCATTTGCCTAAATCTTAAAAGTCAAACCCACAAACCATTTCTTCAACAGCCGAGGCAAAGCTAAGACAGATTAAATCCCCTGGGGTAAAAGCAGAAGCAGACACAGGGGAGTGGAGAAGCCTGCAGTTCCCATCAGGAAACAGTTTGATGAATAGTCTACACATTCTAGTGACAAGCAAGTGAGCTGTGAGTTTCTAGAAGCATGAGGTTTCTGTGGTAATTAGATTAAATGATTCAACTCCTGATGGCAAAATTCCCCCGAACAGAGCCTGGATAAGATTAGTCACACGTGAGTGTGAAAACAAAGTTATTGGACTCAAGCTGATTAATTGTTGAACTTGTAATTACAATGCCTAAATTTAAACAATGATTTGAATTGCAAATAAAACTATTAGCACACGGAAACAGATATAAGGACAGCCACACTCTACCAGACAGGGTGCTACCAGACAGCTCTGCTGCAAGGCAGATCTTTCAAGAAATTAAAGAAGATTCTGTCATGACTTAATATATAATCGGGTAATTATAAATACATTGTCATCGCGTGAGTAATATTTTGACGTAATACATGAATAATAACAAGAGTCATCTTATGCTGGAGGGGATGTATTAGTACTTCTTATCTGACTTAACACTTCACAGCATTTTAAAAGGTAATGCAGGCATGCTTACGTGCTGATCCACCTCTGCAGGTCGTGTTCTCATCACTGTAGTCTCCACAATCATTGTCACCATCACAAGCCCAATGGTCTGGGATACAGCGGCCACTGGTGCACTGAAATTGGGTGTTGGAGCAGGACCGGATGCAACCCACTTCATCACTGCCATCTCCGCAGTCATCATCTACACACACGCACAACAACACGCAACAGTTACAAAAGGTGTGGCCTTGCAAACGCACAAGAATATCATTGGCTGATTCTTGTCCTCACCTGAATCACAATGCCACTGCATACTGACACATCGTCCATTGGAACAGCTGAACTGGGTGAGGGGCTCACAGGTGGGGAAGGCTGAAAAGGTTTGTTTACAGGTACACATCAAAAATAGTTCCAGTCCAAGTTAAACAAATACTTGTACTGCCATGCTACACACCAGAAAATGATCAGAAGATTTTTTTTTTTTTTTTTTTTTTAATGGGAGAAACTCTGTGGAGAAAATGTGCACATTATTCAGATTTTATCAGGGAAGTATAATTTGGAAATGAGATAAAAATGTAGAAAATTAATTCTGTTGTCGAGATTCTTGAGATTGAATCAAGGTAGTCTCATTTAAAGAGACATCTGGAATTGTGCAGCACTTTCTAATGAATTAAATAGAATCTATAAATCTGGACCAGGAGATGCAAAGGCTCTTTTAACTACAACTGTAACCAGGGAACTGCAGATGTCTGTACCACATTGTATGCTAAGTGAATGTTCAGATATATCACAGACACAGAAAACTGTGACCTGCTATTGGCACTACATAAAGAGTCAGGGGATCACCAAAGCCATCAAGATTCACCCTGTGGGGTCTGTACAAAATTTCATGGCAATTCATCCAGTCTTTCAGTTGGACCAAAAGTAGTGGACTCACCGACGTTGTCATCTCAAGAGCCACTAGCATGGCTAAAGATACCTTATAGTTATATGTGGGGATCATATTAATATAGGCAAACTGAAAAGTATTATGAACTCTGAATTGTAGTTTTAGAGCTAATTCTTCAGAAATACTTCTCACAGTCACTATTATAGGTGGCCCTGGATGCAACAGCGAAGATGAGAATAATCTGAAATCCCTCTTTTGATTAGACAGTCGTACTAAAGGGGGCCATGTTTTATTCACAGCAAATTCTGTTTTCACGTCTTGTCTTGAACAATACTTTCTTGACCAAACTATGTAAAAAAAAAAAAAAAAAAAGAGAAATGCGTTTGGCCCTGAAACAAATAACATCCCATCATTCCCTATAAAGATACAATTCCCTGTGTGCTGAGGTGTTTTTGCTGCTGATATGGCCGATTACAGCCAATCAAGTCAATATATGTGCATGTACTTAATATCGGACTATATATTATACTGTATCTTGCATTAAACTGACAATGCAAGCTGGTGAAAGCAGAAAAAAATTACCACCTCTGTAGTCAGTCAATGGCTGATCCAACATCTATCACTGCA
This sequence comes from Sciaenops ocellatus, assembly GCA_033000465.1. NCBI lineage: Eukaryota > Metazoa > Chordata > Actinopteri > Sciaenidae > Sciaenops > Sciaenops ocellatus. Next base: position 16,015,764 of record CP136868.1, read on the forward strand.
GTCAAGGAGACTTTATGAATTCAATTGCTCTACATTATAGCATCAATATTGTCTACCAGTGGTGTCTGGAATCTGGATTGTACTGCATTTTGTGGACTGATGACATTGTCAAGATCGACATCTGTATTCTGATCAGATACCATTCTTGTTTCCAATTTTGAGATACTGTATATACAGTACTTTTCAAATATCCTTCCTGGATGCCCGAAGCTTTATTGACTTCAGTATGAAATGCAAGTCTACATTTGAATTGATTTGCTGGCATCTGCTGCTGCTGCCTGGAATACCTTAGGCGCTGTCGAGGAGACATATTGTATCTTTATCAGACAAGTGTCTTCTATATTTCCCACAAATGTGTTAGGTCTCACTGACAGCACATGACTGGTTGGAATTTAACATTCATTAAAAATGAAGCACGAACATCCATAAATAATGAAGGTTTCAAGTAAACAGTGAGCCTGGCATAAAAATGGAACACTGGCATCCATAAATAATGACGGCTTCAAGTGAACAGAGAGCCCAATATGAGACACTGTGTGACAACTACTAAACTACTGACAAACAAAATCCAAATTAGCATCAATCTCTAAGGCGGCCACCACTGAGCTTCAGGTGTTCCAAAACCCACAGTAGCTCCACTGAAGCTAAGTGAGCTGCCAGAGCTGCACAGTAGAGTGCCTACAGAGAAGTAATGCCTGAGGAAGCTCAGACAACAGTATGGGAGAGAATATGTTTTGCTGCACAGCTTGATTATGATTGAATGAAGCCGAGCATGAACTTTAATTACTGCTTACACCCTGGCTGTTTGTGACTGCGTATTGAAGCAGCTTAGGACACACAAAGGGAGGCTGAGGCGATACAGCACAGTGTAGCGTTGGGCAAACATCAATCACTGCCGAAGGCTGATTTAATACCAACACTGATGAAAAAGGAATCTTAAAACCTTTACCCCATCTTTTAAATATATACTCATAATTCATCCAGCTCAACTTCTGGTAAAGACATATTTTACAGCCTTTGCCTTGCATAAAAATAGTTAAATTCATCTTCAAAGAACTCCAAAAAGCTTAGGCCTTCAGGACGAGCCATGAATTATGTTCATTTTGTTTTCCAAGATCAGGAACACAGACTGAAACTTTTACTAACTGAAAGTGACAGTTTGTATAATACCACTGAGACACAATTTAAGAACAGTGAGTTACTGTACAAAAGTATGGCGTTTACTCAGCACCACCCCTCTAGGCTGATGCCATCAGGTCTAGTTCTTGGGTCCAAAGAACACAGCATCAATAATTCAACTCCTGAAGCTCTCTCAATTGAATAAATTAATACATGCATAAGAGACTACCAAAATATTCGAGAACTCACAAAAAAAAATAAATAAATAAAGATAAACAGCTGTGAGCTGCAATAGTTTGAACGAATTTGGCAAGTGTTGACCAACCAGCAAGGATATTTGGAATTTCATTAAAACTATTTGCAGAATAATAGCTTAATTCTTACAGTAATGTGATCTGTAAATTGACAATTAGATGCAAAATGTTTTCTGGAAAGCCATGGAAGATAAATTATTGTCTGGCAGGTGTCAAAATCATGAATCAGGACACATCAAGTCAGTTAAAGTCATTCTAAATCAAAGCACAAGGCACATTAATTTATAGTTAGCAGACATTCATGCTATGCGCTGATGAGCACTAAACACAAAGCACAGCTGAAGCTGTCATTACTTCTGCAAGTACTGAAACATAATCCCTCCTTCATGTATCAGACATGGTGCTATAGATAACTGTCGTGTTTATTCAAAATAGGAATGAAAAGTCCAGAGGTCCAGTTATTTCCATCAGCTTTGTCTGCAATTGCATTTTAAGGTGGTGTGCTTTTAAAGACATTATTTGGAAAAAAAACAAAAACATTTTTTTGTAATGCTCTTATCAAATTATTCACTGTGAGTACTGCTCAGCACAGCATCCTCTGTCTAGCCATTAGAGGTAAAACCAGAAGTTATTACCTATATTACTGGGAACTGCAAAAATGTTGATGTTTCTGGCACAGTCAACCACATACATTATAACACATCACATTTTGAGAGTTCAGAGTGCAGAAAAGAAGGCGTATTTTGAAATGTCACCAACTGATGACGTAACCATTGAGTCAGTCTTGTAAATTGACAACCCTTACACTCCTCGTAGATATTTTATAAGACAGAAGAAAACATATTCATTGTTGCTTTAAATATATCCCGTTATGCATAACATTACTAACTGTGAGGAATAAACAAATAGAGATTGCCCTAAATGCCCTTATTAGTATTCGATTCATTCACTGAGCTGACCCATTTTACATCTTGACCAAACAGAGCAACACAAATAGCAGCAGCAGTCGAATCCACGCAGAGTGACACTTGAATGACGTGGTAAATAGTGACTCACTGCATGATATTTCATCCGACATATCCCCACAGTCATCCTCCCGGTCGCAGCTCCAGGCTCGAGGTATACATCGTCCGTTCTGGCAGGAGAATTGGTCGTTCTGACAGGGTTGGGCTGAGAAAGAAAAAAGAAGCCACTTAATTCAATCACACATGCATAAGTCAATGTAGGACGTGCAAAACAACTCTAATGATCACTACATCACCAGGATGTCAATGTCCACCCAGTGCAAACTTTTTATCACTCAATCACAATGTAAAGCACAGAAGGTTTGAAGGCCATGGGAAGGCTGCTGCTTGATGTGCCGTCAGTTACAAACTGCAAGGCCATGGTGAACACGCATGGACAGCACACAAGTGATGTCTTGCTGATGTGGGATGTGCATGTCAATCTGACGATGAGGGAACATTCATCATCCTCTGACTAATGCTCATTGATTGATCCTCAAAGGATAAAAAGCTCCTGAGAGACACCACTGAGGACATGGGAGGCAATATGATATACTGTAAGTGTTCCTGACATAAAGTTGCCTCTCGTAGGTGCTACAGCTCTTTGATACTGGAGAGTGCTCTCATACAATGAGATTGATTGCACTGTACTGAAACTACTTGAAAGCCACAAGGGATGATGGAGATGACTGCCTTGATGAGTAAAGAACATCTGATGTGAGAGAATTGTATCAAAATATGTTAGAAAAAATATGTCTTACTGTATAGATGGGAGAGCTGTTTGATCTACAATTCTTATATTCTACATAAGCGTGATTGAAATTGAAACTAAATCAATTACAGAAGTGCATAATCCTAAAACCACATTATATTTCTATTTCACAAAAGTATACTTGTATTCATTCATAGACTAACTAATGTCTGTTTTGGGGCTAACATAAGTTTAACAGATGTGGTGCCGTACATACCTGAGCATGTAGTGTTGGCCTCATCCTCACTGTTACCACAGTCATTTGTTCCATCGCAAAGCCATCGTTTGGGAATGCAGCGATTGTTGCTGCATTTGAAATGATCGATGGGACACGTGTGATTGTCTGCAAAGAGTTCAAACAGTGAAAAAACATCAGCTAATGACATTGCTCAGGTGTTTATTAAATAAATAAAAAGAATGAACAAAATGAAAAATATTTTTTAAAAAAAAGCCTTTACTTAATGTATAAAACACTGTTCTCGGTTTCTATAACCACAGCCAAGCCAGCTGCAATGTACTTTGTTAATATTAAAGCTTTATTGCTATCAGTCCTATGGGGGAAAAAGTTCCATGTTCATGTTCAAAAACATATATTCACAGCTTCTCAGAGTCCACAGCTCAAGTAATCTTGCACAGAGCAGAAAGCCATAAAATGGAATGATGTTTTTAGATGAGTCTCACTCAGGTTTCTCCTTGGTGGTTTGTCCTTTAATAGAGAGTAATGGGATCTCAATAACATTTTTACAGTGGTCTTAAGTATATTTGTTGTGGTTTTAGTGCTTTGATTTTTGTTCTATATAAAGCCACTTTCACATAATAACTACCAACCAAGCTCAATATTTTCTTTTTAAAACATAACATTATCTTTATACAGCTGACATCCACATTCTATTTTCAAATCAAAATGTCTGGCATATGCCATACCGACCAAAACAAACCAAGTTAGTAGATTGTTAAAGTCCGTGTAAAGTCAAAATAAATATGTGTTTTGAGTTTGTCAGACTAAAGAAGAAAGCGTTTTTAACCACCCAGCCAAAATTAAATGATTAAAAATAATGACAAGTTTATGAAATTAGGTGTCAAAATCAGGTAAAAATGAGCAGTATTCTCAGCTCCAGGACTGTGGGGGCATGTCCGCTGAATGTGCCGAAGTCACGCCAACTCAGCGGAGCGGTCCCGCCTCCCTTAACAGTCAAATGCTAATTTTATGTTAATGATCACCGCGTGACGTCACGTGGTCTCATTTTAGGACCGCCCACAAAATCCTGGACTGAAAACTGGTGAAAAACTGTTTGAACCTCTAACTCCACATTTCAGTAATATACTGTTCAAAGTCCTTTCACATGTTTTCAGCAACTATTTTCCAACATATTTATTGTGTTTTGAAAGAAAACATGGAATTGCCTTTACACGGACTTTAAAGTATATGATATCCTAGGAGAGCAGATAATTGATTTTTTTTAAAGATGATCATTCTGGTACAGGATTAGATTATGGTGCTTTGCCTTCAGAAAAAAATAATACATAAATAAAAAAATTAACCAGCATCCAAGAGTCTAACATGGTGTTTATCTGCCTAAATTGTTAAAGAGCAAAACCACTTCAGCAACAGCGAAAGTGGAGACAGCCGTGTGGAGGAGGAATACTTTTCACCCCTACTTATCCTGTCAGGGACATTTAGGAACATAGAAGTTGACAGCAAGAGAGAATCAGCCTTAAAAAGCTATTTTCTCGCTTGGTGCATGGTTGTGCATGTAAGTGTATCAACATGTGCAGTGTCTGCATGCATCTATCTACATACAATGTATCTGTGTGTTTGCATGCAGTGCGTTGGTCTGCAGTGCAGACTTATTTTAAGATCCTCACAACAGCTGTGACTCTCCTCATCACTTCCATCCAGACAGTCATCATCTCCATCACACTTCCACAAGGCCCGTATGCAGCGATGATTATGGCACTGGAACTCATCACTTTTACATCGCTGTGGCTCCAAACCACTGCTGGAGGCTTCTGGGAGAAACAGGGTAGAGGCAAAATTAACAAGAGACTTCCTATGAATTATGAGTTTAGCGGAAATTATTGGCATAGGTATAATGGCACAAAAATCATGTTAATAATGTATCATGACCCTATGTGTAACTGCTGGGATTTGACTCATCTTTCTGGAAACCCACTAGGATTATTTCCCACCTGTATTTATTTGTTTATTAGCAAATTTGCATATGAATAGATAAGGTTATTATTTGATCTCTGTCCCATAGGATGAAGTCAGGATTATAGTATACTGGGACAGGATGATCTTAGGCCTCTCACTCCGTCTGATTCATTATGTCCTCCTACCTGCACAGGTGACATTGTTCTTCTCCAGAACCTGGTTGTCAGCGCAGGCACACACTCTGCCTCCTGGGATGGCAAGGCAGAGGGTACTGCATCCCCCATAATTCACACTGCATGCATTGTCACCTGGAGAAACAGATCCCAAATAAGGTGTCTTGCTCATTTAAAGATACATTTTCTAAATACCTTCTTAAGGGTCGTGGGTTTTCTGTTGTTGCTTTGTCTATTTTTTCCATTGCACAATGAACAACAGAGGTTCGGAGGTCACTTGCAAAAAAAACCCTGCAAAAATAAATTATTTCATCGATATAAAACTCATCCTCTTTCTTGGAGAGACATGCCAGCTGTATGCCATGTGATCTATAACCACATGTCAGGTGGATTATTGGTAACAGTGTGGGTGAGAGACATTTGACATTTTTATCCTTCTTGGGGGAATAATTTGTCTTTCTGGACAAAGCCGGCATTCTCCAAAGGAAAAAAAAAAAAAAAAAAGTGTTGCATACAGAGTTAAGGCATAAGACACCTTTGTCACTTTCATTTAACACAGAGCCCAAAGGCAGTGCCTGAACCAATGAGATAAAGCTTTTGGTTTTGTAAGAGCCAATCAGTAATACTCAGAGGACTGGACAGCCAATTAATCTATTCAGTGACATGAACAATGGAGATATGTCCAGTGAAAATTCTCTGTATGGTGGGAACTGGACTGTGCATGATAACCAGCCATTCATCTGCATCATATACTTGGCATGAAACTGAAATCCATAGCTTTAAAGTTGTCTTAAGAATGAAAGAAATTCATGCCATTAGTCTAAAACCACATCACTGAACTGTGTACAATTATATTTCTTTACATTTAGAGTATAGCATCAAGCATCCCCTGATTGCGCTGTGGGTGTCTAAGCACTGTTTTTACATGTCTATTACGGGATAACAAAAACAAAACACCTGCTGTGAGGGCCACTGCAGTTCTCCACTGTCAGCCATATCTGACTCCTCTCCTATCTGCTCTTTTCAGCATTCTAACAGCATGAATCCATCATCATTTGTTATAGAATTGAGCAAACCTCTACCAACCTTGGTCACCTTATTTAACTTCATCGAGTGGAGCCCCAAGTCATTTTAAAGTCGCTGTCGGTGTTGATCAATGCACTGGTTTACACCATGAAATCTGACACCAATAAGTGTACATTTGAAATCTCTGGTGTATATATTATATTAAGTGCTCTCCATTAAAGAAATGTGTTTAGGGAATTCAAATGCCTGGACACAGCACAAAAAGGTTCAATTTTTGGCGCGAAACAGCCACTTTGTCTGTTAGGGAAGCTATGGTTCAGTGGCTCTGGATGAGAGGCAGATGAGGGAAAAGCAGCCAACCTTGCTGACTCTGTGCATCGTAGACACGTAGGCCAAATAGTGGCGGTCTCTCGCTGCGCAGCAGAGTGACATCACCGGTAGACAAGTCCAGCTGGAAGACCGAAGCATTCATGTACTCAGTCCAAAAGATGAAATTACGATAATGAGAGATTCCGAATGGATGGTTCAGCTCTTTTCCATTGTACACCACCTGCAACATGAAGCAACCAAACAGTGTAATCAAAAGATTAGGAGAGTTACGGAAAGACACTATCGGCAACAAAAGAAAAAAAAAATCAATCATCTCAAACAGGGCTCTAGCTGTTTGAATATGGGATTAGAAATTATTTGATCACAGTATATGATGAATGTGATTCAATTTCTTTGCACAAATTTATTCACACAGAGCTGTCTGCTTATAATAATGTTTGCTCGAATCTTGGCATTGATTTAATAGCATCTGCAAATAATTCATTATCTTAATTATGCCAGTACAACTATACTCGACAGGAGCAGTTGGGGATGAAGAGCTGTCTTGTTGGCATTTGTTGAGGGAAGAGGAGCAGTTTTCAATCATTTCACTGCTTTGCCGATTAACACGGTATTATTGCTGTAATATAGAAATCAGTTTTGAACACTGAAATGATCATGTAATATTGATCTAAAGTCCACTGTTTTATTATCAAATTTACTAAAAAAGACCACGCCTATAAAGATACGGATACAGAATGGTTTATTGGATATTATGTATGAAGGTGTGCCGAGATGATGTACTGTCGGGGGGACGAAGGAGGGGGGTTGAGAGATGAATTGTGGGAGGATGAAGGGTAAAGAATGAGTCAACGAGGGAGTGAGTGTATGCTTCAGTTCTTTTTGTGCAGAAATGTGATGGGCTAGAGGTGTGGTGTTTGTTCCAGAACCTAAACCTAATTTAAGGGTTCAGTGTGTAAAATTTAGAGGGCCCAATTTGCAGAATGTGACAGAAATCAAACATAATATGCATAACTATGTTTTCATTATTGTATAATCACCTGAAAATAAGATTGGTTATGTTTTCATTTCTATTATATCTACAGAGGCAGCCGATCCTCATACATGGTGCCATGTTGCACCACCATATTTCTACAGTAGCCCAGAATGGACAAACCAAAGACGGCTCTAGATGAACATTTTTTGTTTCTCCCTCGCTTGGAAGTAGACAGTTAATCCTACACAGTAGTCCTTTATTGCAAATAAATATTTAACATGATTCCATGAGGATCTAATGCCATGAGTTAATCATACCTCAATTAACACTGCACTGGGGTAAAATTTAATCTGAATCAAAAACTTAGATTTACAATAATTGCATTTTATTATGTTTTCTGTATTTGGTGATTTTTTTCAGGGTGTTGCATTGACACAATGAAAATACCACAAATAAATTGATAAAAATAAAACGTTCAGTCAAGATTGCTCATTTAGTTGGGGTCTTGAATTCCACCATCTAACAAGGTTATTAACCCCTCAGGTCTACCTAAATCACAGATGATTTATGTCCATATCATTTAACCATTCTGTGCATATATTCACACTCACCATTCTTCCAGTCCCATTGAGATGAATCCTCTCGATGTGATCGTAGTAGGCATCACACCAGTACATGGTACTTGTGCTGTGGTCCAATGTTAGACCATTGGGCCACAGCATGTTGGAGGTCACGAAAATGCGGCGATTGGATCCATCCATCCAAGCTTTCTCTATCCGCCCAATGCTGTCATTGACTTCATCCTCTTCCCAATCTGTCCAGTACATCCAGCTATAGAGATAAACACACTTATTGCACCAATAAACCAACATAATGAGGCATTGCTTTAGTTCAGGCAGCATCAAGTCATGCAAATCAACTAACACTGATCACAGCTGTCTGCCGTTATTCTTGACACTGACATTGGATGGCTGTGCTTGTTGCTGCCTTCATCACCCTCCTCCTGCTTTGATTTCTTTTCAATCAATACCATGTGACAGCATGTTTCTGTAGGCTTCTCTCAAAATGATCTATTCCATATTACAGTGAAATTTGTCAAGTGGGTTCTGTTCTGTTCACCCATGGGAAGACGTGACAGTGCTCCCCACTGAATCTTTCACATTCTGCTTTGATTCATACAGAAAACACAGCCTTTGCTGCCAAATACAACCATATAACCAACAGTAAGAAACCAAGAAAAATGGTTTTCACATCATGACAACACCAAGTGTGTTCCTGACTGAAATGGAAATAAACTCGATTACAGATTTCCCATATGTAAAACCGAATAATCAAACATCCCTGGCAATCAAAAGAGAGTGCATCGTAACCTAAGAAATTATTCAGGCTTATCAAGTTAAAGTGCTGCTTGACTGCACATCAAGGCAAAGTTAGAAGTCTCATGTTCCCCACCAAAAAAAAAAAAAACCAAAAACAAACTTTTCAGTGTATCTTGTGTATTGCAGAGACTGCAAGTCTCAATGGACCTGTGGTTTTTGAAACGTGATTGGGTCAACGATTTGACGTGATCTGTTCTCTAGTAACCATGCCCACGGGATTTGCTCTGTTTGAGTGTTGCTGACTGAGCCATGTGGCCCCCTGTTTCTCATCAATGATAGAGCGCTGGCTAAGGGAAGATAAAACAGAATGGGATATGGGGGGGTGAATGAAAACTGCCTCTGTTTTGAAGTCATCTTTACGACTTCATGACTTATTCAGCAATCAGTCACACGCATGCACGCACGCACACACACACACACACACGCACACATATGTATGCCTAAATGCACACAAAACACATAGAAAGCGCATGGACTGGTAGACACTATGCAGTTGCAATGTATTATTAAGAAAAAAAAATACATGGTTATTTACTAAATAATTCAATAATTTGATGGAAAATATTGATTCATTCATTGATAATAAAATATTACATTGATATATTGATTGATTAATATTATTCTGTCCGCTGAGGTCTGCTATAAAGAAATCACAGCCCACAGAGTGCTGTAACTGACTAAATATTCAATAGATCCTTATAATAAATTTAGTTATTTAGCAATAATTTTAGCAAAAGTAATTTTCAAAAATGTGAAGGGTGCAGCTTTCGAAATGTGAATAGTTTCTGGTTTTCTTACTCTTCTGTGATGGTAATCTGAATCTCCTTGGGTTTTAGAGTGTTGTTTGGACCAGATAAGACATTTAAAGACACCACCTTGAATTCCAGATTCTTGTGATCAGGGACCAAACTATTATCAATGGATTGACAAAAATTAGTGGTAGAAAAATAATCGGTAGATAATGAAAATAATTATGAGTTGCAGCTCAATTTTTCAGTAATGCGTCATTCCACCTTCAGAGGAAAATGGAAAATGGGAATGGTGGAAAAAAAAAAAGAACAATGAAATCCAATAGCGTTTAAAATCCCACGATTACAAACTGCTACAAAGCTGTCTATGCCAACAACAGTGTTGTGACAATAATACACACATACTTGTCCAGACATTCAGACTTGACTGAAGCTCCTCTTAAGTCAAATGTTATGTGTTGATTTTTTTTAGGTCAATATACGCATAAGAGTCCTAGTACAGATAGAGAGGTATGACACTGTTAAGTTGACACTAGCAGTCCTTATCATGTCAACACAGACTAGTGCAGGAAATAAGGAAGCAAGGATGCAGTCAAGAAATCACTTGGAGAGGTGCATCCACTTTACCTGGAGAGACCCTTCCAGCAGAGCAGATAGAGATCAAAGGACTGTCAGGTTCAGGCTGACTGCTCCCTCAGAGGCCAGAACTAGTTTTTTTTAATCATTTGTGCTATCAGTGGGAGGGTAGGAGTAAAAGTTATTAATCCTTATACAAAAAAAGTGACATCATACTCCCCACACTAAGGGCTGTCTGTTTGTCAGGGCTGAAATTCTGAAGAAAGGCCCACATGCTATTTCTTCATTGGTTCAAGGCTGCTTTCTCAACAGAGGAAGTTTGAATTAGTGTCACTGTTAGGATAGGTCAAGAACAAAAAAGAAAGAAAGGCAAAACACAGACTGAATTGTAATTCCAGACCTATATATTAAGCTATTGATCGATTGAGACAGTAGGAAGGAAAAAAAAAAATCAAAACCAAGTGTGAAAAAGTTTTGGACTGGTGAAACAGTGAAACAGCTGTGTATGCCAAAATGAACAACCCTCTTGAGGCTTGAAAACTAATCTCTGAGTGCTATGGATTTGGTGTGTGTTAATATGATTTAAGCCTTAAAGTGTTAAGCCTTATGATCCTCAAGACACTCAATGAATTTGAGTTCTGCAGAAACTCCTCTAAATACCATCTCTGCTGGTGGGGTCCTTCATATACACTCCTGATCGAAATCTTAACACCGGGTGAAAAATGACTAATATTCGCATTTTGCTCTGGTGGAACTTATCCAGGTTGTAAGTAGAGCTTCAGAATGCAAAAGGACGAAACAGGAGCAGGAGAGACAGCAAAATAGAATTAGCAGTTTATTGAAAACTGCATTTAAACTCAAACAGGCTGTTTATCAGCTGATCAAAAGTTTAAGACCACAGCCTTAAAAAGTCAAAATCTGCACAAAAATCTGGCTTTCATGTCATTTTCTATCAGGCATTCACGCTGTCAGGACCCCCTGATGGCAAAGGCAAAAAGGTTTTCTGGTTTTGAACGTGAAAGGATTGTTGAGCTGCACAAGCAAGGCTTCTTGCAACGTGCCATCCCTGCCGAGCTTGGACGCAGTAAGAGTCATTTTAAATTTCTTAAAAGATCCTGAGGGTTATGGGAGGGTTATGGGACAAAAAAAGTCAAGTGGTAGACCCAAAAAAATTTCACCTGCGCTGAGCTGAAGGATCTTGACCCCAAACTAAGACCCTTACTGTACTGTAGTTTTTGACTGTAGCCCAATCACCATAAGACAGCATCTGCAACAGAACGGCTTAAAGAACAAAAAATGTCTTTAAAGGCCACGTCTCCTCCCACGCCACAAACTTGCCCATTTGCACTTTGCAAGGGAGCACCAAAAACGGGACATTAGAAGGTGGAAGAAAGTTTTATTCTCTGACAAGAAAAAATTAATCTGGATGGTCCTGATGGCTGCGGACTGTGCAGACTTGTGTGTGCAGTGATGACTGGGTCTTTCAACAGGACAACGCTTCAGTTCACAACGCCTACCTGACAAAGGACTTCTCCCAGGGTTAGGGTTCGGCTCTTTTGGACCATCCTGCGTGTCCCCCTGATCTAAATCCCAATGAGAATGTTTGGTCATGGATGGCAAGGGAGGTTTACAAAAATGGACATCAGTTCCAGACCATCGATGCCCTTCTTGAAGCCATCTTCATAACATGGGGCAATGTTCTCACCAACCTTCTGGAAAAACTCACATCAAGCATGCCTAAATTAATTTTTGAAATGATAAACAAGAATGATGGGGCCACTGAGTACTACTGAGTCCACTTTTGACACTTTTAGATCTATTTTTTGGGTTATTTTGGGCTGTGGTCTTAAACTTTTGATCAGCTGATGAACAGCCTGTTTAAGTTTACATGCAATTTTTTCAATAAACTGCTAATTCTATTTTGCTGTCTCTTGCTCCTGTTTCTTCTTTTTGCATTCTGAAGCTCTACTTACAACCTGAATAAATTCCACCAGCGTGAAATGCGAATATTAATAATTTTTCACCTGGTCTTTTGATCAGATTTGGATCAGGAGTGTATAATTTCATACAGGAATGCAAAGGAGATGATGTTTAAGGAAAACAGAGAAACAACTGGAAGATGTGGCTTCTTTCTAAAAAAAAAAAAAAAAAAAAGACCCTGCACTCATTAAAACAACAGATGTTCTCTCAATTTAAACATGGTGGTTTACTTGGGGACAGCAGACTATGGTCCTCCACATTTACATGTTTTCTTTGAAGGAAGCATGATGTGAAAGCAGATGCCTGCTGAAACAGATTATCTTCAGGATTAACATTTGAAGCAAAGTGATATAATATATCTACAAAAGGCACAGTGGTCTTTGCTAACTTGAAGCGTACACCACATAGTGTATATATTTCTAACAAGGCAGACGAACACATTTGGCATCTGTCAGATGTTTTAAGAAATCTGGATACCATGACTCATCCCACGGTACACTTACAGAAGTATTCTCATTTAGATAACTTTTTCTCTTACTTCATGGCTCATGGACAACATCAGTTGTGCATCAAATTGGGTAAAAGAAGATGCAAAAACTGCCAGAGCATATGTTTTATAGCAATTTAAGGATCCGTAATATATATTTAGTAAAAGTTTTTAATTTGAATTTAACTTGGCAAACCTATACACCCATCACACAAACAAATTACCAGAAGCAACACCAAAATCATCACTAAATCACTTCCAGACCTGTCCTATACCCGTAAGCAAATACCGGTAGTGCTGGCTATTGGTATAAGCAGTATACATATAGGCCAAATCTACAGTCATTAGAGTACAGTGGGGGCACAACATGGTTGGGGAAATAAATAAATGCAGCATATGCACCATCATTAATCATTTAAACTTAACCAGGATGTAAGTAGATGCAGGACCTGACATTAATTGACCTTCTATGCGACAAGCTGGTGAGCTAAAGTGAGATCATATAAGCAGGCAGCCAACGCTAATTTGGGAAAATCTCCAAACCCCTTTGGAGATGTGAGTGGCAAGATAATAGTTTTTTTCTCACCGACTGTCAGGGTGGGCAGAAATTACCCTGGTAACTATTCTAATAAAAAGAAAGGATATTATTTTATTTTATTTTTGTTTCCTTTTTTTTCATCCACATGAAAAAAAAGTGCATTTTACATAAAAGTATCTTTAGCTCTACTTTTAACTTTTTTAACTGAAACAGCTACTTAGAGTCAGAATCTGTCATAAAACACAATTCACAATGCATTTTTTTTCTTTTTCTGACCTGTTAAGAGGGTCCACCACAATGGCCCGGGGGTGTGACATATTCCCTTCCAACAGAGTCTTCCGGGTCTGGGAGGCTCTCTCCAGTCTGGCTACGCTAATTGTCTTCCTGTAGCCGTCATTGGTCCAATACAAGTTTTTCCCAATCCAGTCCACTGAGATTCCTTCAACATTGTCAAGTTCTACAACAGAATCAATGGCACAGAATTGAACAGAATCACCAGGTACATCATTACAAAAGCATTTGATTTTAAAATCAACTTTGTATGTGGTACTATCACTTTAAATGGTTGTAGAAACAGAAATTTCTGCAGATGATGCTCATGGAGCCACTAAAAGCAATGTTTATGAATTCAATCATCAATGATTAATATTAAGAACATTGGTTTCCAAATATGGAGTACTTTCCTTTGCTGTCGTGTATATTTAATCTAAATATGTTGTCTCTGAGTGACAGTGAATTATTTTTTTAACATTGAAATGTATGGTTCTTCATTAATGGTGAAATGCTGTTTGTATAATAATAAAAAACTGAGAATTGTCTGTCTATAGAGTTGTGTTTTTTGTTTTTTTTTTAGATTAAGAGTGTTTTGAGTACATTAATGTCAGAAAGGGATTGCTAATATGAAATATTGAATACAGTCAGCTTAATTTATTCTAGGAAATGCTGCAGTCAGAATAAAACAAAAACATTTAGACCTACCATCTTTCAGTATTGTCTCTCGGCTGTTTCCATCTATTTTTTGCCGCCCAATAAGGAAACTGGTGGTGTCAGCAAAGTAGATGTGTCCCAGTTCTGCATAGTAGTCGATGGCTCGAGGGTTGACCAGATCCTCGATTGGCTCCATGTGCTCATCGCTGGACTTGATATTCATATCTAAACCCCGGATGACCCCAGGACGCCCCTTCCCGTAGAACAGGAAGAGATCGTTTTTTGGCTCTACAAGGCAAGAAAGGACAGACCTTTTTTACTGTTATTGTCAATTAATTGGTCTAATTCATCAATGCTGAGCCCAGCATTAAAACCTCTTACCAGCCACATTGTTCTTATATGTGAGCCAGAGCCAGGGCCATCCATTCACCTTAATGGAGCCAGTAATCAGTGCCAATGACTATACTTTCCGCCTTCAATCACACTCTTGCTACAAAGCTGCCTTGACAGTAGGAGAAGGAAAATGCTTGAGCAAACAGACAATGGCAATACTTACCTTGGCTGTGAACACTGCTTCTGATCTAAAATAACATGGTGTCTGAGTAGAAAGGCAAACAGGAGGCCTAGGAAGCTGAGGCAACTCCTCAGTGGCCCGCCAGCCGCTCAGGGGGCTGTATGTTCTCGAACCCTTTGGGATCCTCTTGAGATGCAAGCAAAGAAATGAAGGAGGGCTTCCAGTGAGAGAAGTAGACCTCTCTTCGCTCTCAGCCCCTACCCAAGAGACTGGGATGCTGGGGGTGAGGACCACACATGCCTCACTTCAATTTATCATTTTGTGAGGGAGAGACCAACTACCCAGGAGACAATTAAGCATTGCAAAAGACCCAGATATCAAACCCCACGGTGACTGCTGTATGAAGAAGCACTACCATTTAGCACTGAATCTCATTATGCTTAGGGAGAAGGAAAGCAAGAGCAAGAGAAAGATAGCTGGTGTCATCAGAACATCTTTGAGGAGGGAATAAATCAAATGTGTCATGCCAAGCCTCCCAATGCTTCGTTACCCCGATCGAAAAGTGGTGGGCCTTTAGATTGTGTCATCAATTTGATCTTCTGCTTTTATTGTCAACTACACAATGTCCAGCAATTGGTCAGACCCGCCAACAAATGCAGACAAACTTAAAATCTCATTATGGCAATAATCAATCAGGCTCACGACAGGTCGATAGCGGAACGTCACTTTCAAATGGGTCTGTGTCCACCAGCGCTCATCTTTGTCACTGTCACTCGATGGCTGAGGCATGTGTTGCACGCTCTTGGCTGTAGTGTGACACATGACCTTTACAGGCACATGTCAATACCAACAAGAACACTGATGCAAAATGTCCTTTTCAGACATTAGTCAGGATTCTTGTTCTTGTTCCTGGACCTTATATTCCCATGTTTTTGTATCTCTGGCTTTAAAGAGAGAGACATAACAGCTGGTTCTGGTTAAACAAATCTCTGTAGGGTTCTTTCCATAATGTTGTCAGACCCTTAGAATGACAGCCTGCCAGTGGCAAAAACAAACCACTTTTAGTAGACGTACACTGACAGTGTGCAATTGCCCCAAAGGATTACACATTGCAACCTGTTTCATGGCTGTGGCTGCAGCGCTCTCACTCAATACTGGACCAATTTCAAAAATTGTTGTCCCCATTAGTCACAGACGCAACAACATGGGAAAATGGGTTTAAAAAATACCAAAGTTTCTTTTTAAGAACAGGAAACATTGCCAATAACAATCCTTTAAATGTGAACTATGTATTAAAACACACAATGATGCAAATGTTTGCAGTAAATGCAAAATATGTACTGACTTTTACAGGACTGTCCATCAGAGCCCAGGCTGTAGCCAGTACGACAGCGGCAGGTCCTAGACTTGTAGCTGCCACTCAGAAGGCAGATATGGGAACATCCACCAGGCTTTCCATAAGAAACTAGTTCACATGCGTGACTCCTGACTGTGGACAAAATCAGAAAGAACAAAGAAATCTTTATAAACCAATGAAGCATCCTCTATTTGTACTAACAGATTCCACCTTATGAGTCACAAGATGGGAACGATTCTGACACATATGTGCACATGTTAATCTATGTAGAAAATGTCTTTTACCTTTTGGCTGAGTGAGTTTGTGGTAAACACGGAGTCTTTGAGTATTCCCCAGGCTGGCTAGTGTTCTGCTTTCTGCTGTGATGTTGAACCTGTGGATCTGCAGCATCTCCACAGAGGAACTCCCTTTGGAAGGGTCAGAGTGGGTAGCATAGAGGTAGTCCTCAAACACAGCCAATGCATAAATATACGACACCTGAAAAACAAGAAGGTGTTTATTATATATATATATATATATATATATATATATATATATATATATATATATATCATTCCTGAAGCCAAAAATAAGCAAAACCACATGAGGGACAAAAAGAAAACAATAACAAAAATAAATTAATGAGAGGACTTTTATCTTTAATCATGCAGCAAGCATGAGGGGGGTGGGAGAAGGTGGTAGGGCTGTGCATTTGGCAACCCACACAGGGTCAAAAGCTGGACTCCACAGGGAGACAACGGGTCCTAAAACCACAGCCTCCATGCTACATTTAGCAGGCTGACACCCACACAAAGCGACATGGCTGGATGAGCTGTGTTCACAGGAAGTACACCTGAGCTTGCTGGGTCACTCTTTAACATCAGGGGCACCAAGAAACATGCGTCAGAATAAATAAATAAATAAATAAATAACAAACAAACCACTCAACCGTCTCTCTCTGTGGAATTTGGCCTCGGCACTCCTTTGTTGTTGGGAACTTTCAAAGGAATCTCACACATTCTACTTAAAAGGGCGTGCATAGGCTATACTTGCATCTTTATCTACAGCATATGTAATGCATGCTATTTGGTACTTGCTGGATTGAATATGATGACAGAATCAACCAGACAGGAACGACCTCATCAGAGGGAAAATAGAAGAGCAGGGTTTTGGTAATTAACAGATGAAAAGTTTAATTAAGCTGAAATGAATGAATTCTTGCTTTTCTGCAACACTGTGCTCAGCAGTGTGTAGCCACGATTGAAAAGTGAAGGCCATCTAGTGCAAATCTGTTTCTGAACATTACAAGCATTACAAGCATTACTATATTAAAGTCCTGTTACATATGATCAATCCACAGCCCTCCAGCCAATAATCAACTTTTTATCCTTATTCTAATAGTGAATATACATGCAGGATATTTTTTTAAATGCTGTTTTTAGTGAAAAAAAATGACTAAAATACATAGATTTCAGATCAATGATGATGATATGATATGATTAAATGAATAAAACTGCATAGCAATGTTGTGAATAAAACTGTTAGTGAATGTGACCAAAAAGAGCAAAGAGTACAGTTTATGGTAAACATGTGGAAATGAGCTGCATAGCATTTGTCATGTAGATGCAATGAAGATCCTCTGTCTAACAAGGCCACAGACTAATGGAGGAGGCAATATCATGCAAAGAACACCTGCATACACAATAAGGTGCTTGAAATGTACGCTTTTCTCTCCTTAAAAAGGGTGAATATCAAGTCCAAGTTGCCTGAAAGGGTCTTTTAATGAATAGTCATAATCTGTGATGAGAAACCTCAAAAGTGCACTACAGAAGAGAGACTATTGATACGCTCATTGGAAGACCTGAAGCTCCACATGTGCATCAATTCCCTACAATTTAATAAACCATCTATTCCCGATTCAAAAGACCTTTTATATGAAAATGAAGAGTGAATTAGACAACAACAAGCAGTGAGTATACCACCTGTCTTGCAGTGATAAAGCATGGTGCCCAAATGAGAAAATTAACCAAGAAATCCCCTCTTGTGTAACAATTTGGAGTCTCTCAAATGAAGTGCTGATAAGAGGAGCCAGTTGTCTGTTCAGATTCCCACTGATGTTCATCCACAATGGCTCCTTATGATGTGGAGCCCACGGAAGACAAAAAGCAGCACTTACAGTGAAATGTAACACTCACTTGGCTCCCGTGGATAATGGTGTGCCTGTTCCTGCCATTGTAATCCACCACATCGATGTAATCCAGGTAGGCGTCTGCCCAGTACACCAGCTTCTTGACCACGTCCAAGGCCACAGCAGTGGGCTGCTCGATTTTATAATCCACCAGCCGGGTCCTGTTCGTGCCGTCCATGTTGCAGCGCTCCACCTTGGCCAAGTTCCCATAGTCAGTGAAGAAGAGCATTCTGCATAGGGTGGGAGTGTTTGAATAATTAAATTCTGCAAAGGATGCTGTCTACTTTGTTGGGAGAAAAGAGTCATTGTTTGCTCCAGAACTTCTAAGATCTATTTTTTTTGTGAGTAAATCACAACCAAAATACACATACTTTTTCTTACAGTACATATTTGTGCATTACCTACTCTGGGTTGTTTAGTTTTTGGTGTTTACCTCAAGCCATTCAATTAAAAAGAATGGCACGTACTGTATTTAGCCTAAGTCACTGAACTCCTCCCCCAGACAGCAGTTGTTCAATCATAGCTTAGCAACTGTAAGGAAACACAGAATATTACTTCAGCCTTTCAAAAGCCAAAAACACAAAGGCAAAAGGTTGTGAGAAATTAATTAAACTGAGTTTAATGTGTTTAATGTTTTTAGCCTGCCTGATCAACTAGCTAAGCTTATGTAGTAACCTAGTGTTACCTTGAACTAAAGTCCCATTAACAACATGTTCACTGAGTGGGAGCCAGTCTTGAGTGTTACCATACTACTATTGTAGGTCCTTGACATAGTAAGTATCGTTAGCAGGGTCTCCTGTTTTTTTTTACCCGATCATGGCATTCGCCAAAAACATTGGTTAGTCCACGTCAGCAAAACTTGAAGCCTTGTAAGGTTTAAACTGAAACATATGTGAATCTAATATATTCCTTGCTTAAAATCCAGTATGCTACTCTTAACACAGGAACGTATGTTCCCAGGGCTAGGGGAAGCATTTCACCCAAAAACAATAGGTGGTTAATGTCAGTGTGAATATTGAACTGGGGAACAATGGAGCTTGGGAACACAAGACTCTAAGAACATAGATATGCTCCCTAATTAGCAAGCTAATTAACCTGTTAGCTGATAAAACCACCAAGCAACAGTTGTCATTTCAGCTAATAAAATTGTTTGGTGGCTACAAATCAAGGTATGCTTTTAGGCCCTTCTATTTGTGTCTGAAATCAAGAACCAATTGTTTGAAAAATCACCAAGATTTTTGAGTGGCAATTGTGCTGTATGATACCAGAGGGATCGGCTGGCATAGTAACAGTAACTCAAGGAGACTTAGGGCAGTAGTAAAATTCAAATGTAACTGATTCTATGTAAAATCTACAATTACATCTACATTAAGGGTGGTGAAGACAATGGCAAAGATTGATTTTGGTGACCCTAGGTTGAATTGACATACATTAAATGTTTTCCAAATGAACATCAAAATTTTAGAGCAGAATAGTTGATCTAATAAAAGAAATAATAGAAATAAGAATGAAAAATCACGTCACTGTCAGAATCTTTGATCAGGTGTTGATATTAGAACAGTGGCTATGTCAGCAAAGCTCTACCCACAGCCAGGCCCACGCATCGAGTCACAAAGGTTCCAAACCTACACTTATCCCTCAAGAGGAATCGAGAGAAGCTATAAAACAGCAGCATAAAACTCCTGCCTGCACTTCTCTCTCAATTGTAGCTCCACACCTGCTGTGAGCTACAAACCTCTCAGACACCCAGCATTATTTTTTATTTACAACTAAGCCGCTATGTGTAGATTTATGTGGTATCATAATCTTTCAAATTGCTCTGATGACGCAAAAAAGGTCTGCTGTAACAATCTGAAGAAAACTGTTGCAGTTAATTTGTTGCTATCAGCCCCTCAACTGTATGCTACCTGCCCAGCACAACAGCCAAAGGATGATGAAGGAAGTTGTGCATCTCTTCATCTATTTTTCTCAGTGATTATTCAAACCAGAGCTAAAAGTAAATATTTGTCTTACATTCATGAGATGCCATAAACACTCGAGTAGTTTGCATTTAATGCTCTGTTTCTGCTTGATGTAAACAACTATTAGTGCTAACAGGCAGTGAGACGGAAGTATGCGTCACCTTAATATAAGTTCAGCATTTAAAAGACTTTTTGACAGAGACAGCTGAAGAGTGACAGGAATGTGGGGAGAGAGAGATGGGGAATGACACGGAGCAAAGGGCCGCAGATCGGATTCGAACCCTGGGCCGCTGCTGAGCCTTCGTACATGGGGCGGACGCTCCACCAATTGAGCTAATCGACACCCCACAACCACAACCACAAATGGTTTTTGGAAGTTATATTTCAGGTTTTTGAGATAATAACTAATAATGTCATCCTGATGAAAGGGGTGTTGGTTCAAAGAACACTATGAGTCATTTTGGGAAGCGATAAGACACAAAACTAGATGTGTCCCAACACTTGACACTGACTGATAATTGGAGCAGTGTAAACATGATAGATTTCACTGAAGGGTTTAAAGGTGACAAATTAAAATAGGCGAGGCAATAATAATAATAAAAAAACAAACAAACAAACAAACAAATAAATTAAAACAATACATAAAAGAGGTGTAGAATGTTAAATTAAAGATTTCCAAAAGCCAGCATCAGAATGTGTTTTGACTACCTTCCAGTAAGACTGCCTCTCTGATGTACATATAGCAATAAAATCAGCATTTCCCATTTCCTTTGTGGTAATTTTGGGGACAGTTGAAAAGCATGCTGCAGATGAACTCAGGAGAGGAGCCAAACCGTTTAGTACCTTAAAAACCAAGAGGAGGTCTTGAAGATATAGGAAGCTAGTGGAATTTAATACTGATACAGAGAAAACAGATGTTTTCTTTACAATAGGGACTGAATAACGTCAGACAAATAACTGAAATAACGAACTAAAAGTAAATATATCATGGACTGTCACTTTAAGTATTGAAAACTGCTCAGGTCGGCACATACGGTAATTAACATGGAAGGTATGTCATGCTGCCTTGCTGTGGCTCTATGAGGACGGAGCTCCAACAGCTTCCAATGATAACGAGCTACAGCCAGAGAGCGACGGGAAGCCGACTTAATCTGCACAAGTCAAGTCATGGGAGAGATGGGCTGCCCTTTGAACCCTAGACCTGCAATGAAAAACTGTCAGCGTCAGCAAGGAACCTAGCTCCCCAAACAGGTGCACCTCCATGTGGCATACAAATGATAGCTTTCTGGGATTAGGATGGTGCTGATGCTGTACTTGTACATTCTGCAGCTACAATGAGATCCATGTTGAATTCTGGAAATGAGCACCCCTGATAAAATAAACCGCACAAGACTGGTAAAAAAAACGTGTCTTACTGTGAAACAGAAGACTGAATAGACACTGTTACAACTGACAGTTTATAAAATGCATATGCTATATTTTCTTTAAGTAGTAACTTTCTGTACATTTTATACAGCAGTGGCAGGAAATAGGAAATAGTTAATTTCCTTCAGCTACTTTGTTCAGATTTACAGCTTTCAGACTGAGATGCACCTTCTTTAGATTAGTGTTTTCTAGTATAATTCTGTAAAAATCCTGAATGATTATTTCGCTTATTTTGACAGTGACAGTGGCTTGAAGGCTGTAAGGTTTTTCTTTGTGGCGTTTATCTTTTGCAGTTTTGCAATAGATGCATGAGAAAGGGTTTTATATTAACCATACAAAAGATGAATGTAGAGATTCTGCTATTCAGCATATTCACACAACGGTAATTTTTCCTCGTCACGCTCAGGGTGGCAAGCTCAAATGTCATACTGCTGTGTTTCAGGTTGCATTATAAATGTTGGAAATCTGATAATTCTGTATCATAATACAGCTTCTAGATTGATCAGCAACTGAAAAGACAATGAACAGTGAAAATCAGGAGGGACATCAGGCTATATTTCAAAGTAAAACTTAGGCTGTCGCTGTCAGCCTGGAGCAATGGAGTGAAAACAAAAGGAATCAGGGAGGTGTTAGATAGCAACACAGTGTGAGCAACAGTGTTTATGGAATATGCTCTGATTTGCACTCCATTTTTAGCGTTATTTGATTCTCTCTCTGTCTTCCTGCCTTTCTTACTATTAGTTACTTATGATATGTCATTTTAACTTTGCTCTAGGAAAGCTTTTTGATAGTCAACCTAAAATATAATAGTATATATTTTTTTATATACTATTATATTTTTCCAACATATTAGTAGTAAGTAAAACTTTTCCATGGGACAGGGAATAATGGTAACACATACAACACAATGCACCCCAGTGAATATACTTCAAACCTAAGGGATTTATTATATATATATATATATATATATATATATATATATATATATATATATATATATATATATATATATATATATATATATATATATATATATATATATATATATATATTATACTTTTTACTTTTTTTACTGTCTGCATCTTGTATGACTGTATTGAACTTCCAAAACAAATCCTTTCCAATCAGAGATACAGAATAAACAACAGTAAAAGGGACTCACAGGTAGCTTTGATTTTGTATTGCTGATAAGAATTTTAGCTGATGAACAAACCATAACTTCAATCAAACTGTCCTCCGAAAAAGCTTTCGGGGAAGAATAGGTTGACCATCAAAAAGCTTTCCTAGAGCAAAGTTAAAATGACATATCGTAAGTAACTAATAGTAAGAAAGGCAGGAAGACAGAGAGAGAATCAAATAACGCTAAAAATGGAGTGCAAATCAGAGCATATTCCATAAACACTGTTGCTCACACTGTGTTGCTATCTAACACCTCCCTGATTCCTTTTGTTTTCACTCCATTGCTCCAGGCTGACAGACCTCTCTCAGGCACACTTCTTCAGAAAAAGCTGTACCCATATCTCACCAATTAGAGGCAGGAAGAAGCCTTGGAAAACTTCTGCCTTTTGCAGTCAATCTAGCCAGCAGCCTGCATGACCAGCTCTCTCGTGGGCCTGCAGACTCTATATACATCCTATCATCTCTCTATAGAATGGGCACTTATGTGTGTATACGTGTGTGTGTGTGTGTGTGTGTGTGTGTGTGTGTGTGTGTGTGTGTGTGTGTGTGTGTGCGTGTGTGTGTGTGTGCGAGTCTTGTGCAATTACAAGAAGATCACAGAAAAACAGCCTTACTTATCTGAGGTGATTTAGAGGGAGCCAACTTTAGTAGAAACTGAGGTATAGGTATACTTTTATTTACGATAAGTCATTGCTTTCCAATGGCTGACCTGGCCAACATTTAATGAAAACACAAATACACTGCCAACTAAATCAAAACTGTTCATGTCATTTAGAAACCAGCAGCTAATTATTTTGATTAGACCTCATGGCTTATAGTGGTAAACCCAAGCTGTTGAATAAAGTACACTGGAAATCCGCAAAGAACAATGTGGTTCGGCTTCGATGATCACATTAATTATGCGCTAAGATTTAAAGTTTACATTGTCCTGGCCTCTTGGGGGCTGGTCAGAACATTGTAACACAACTGGTGCACAGTGGGAAGTTCCATTGTTATTGATGTTTGAAGGTGGCCATTACACAATGAGCTACTGTACAGTATTAAAAAGAAAAGGTGCAGTATTATTATTATTATTATTATTATTATTATTATTATTATTATTATTAGTGTATCACGTTTTCATTAAAAACATGCTCTGTCTCCAGGCTGGGTTCCTGTCCTTGTGTCCTCATAATACTCATAATAATTCCCTACTCAAAATTAGAGCTACTGGTTATATGGATAACTGGTTAATATTCTGAAATAGCAGCTGCACTTTTTTAGACATAGGAAACCCTTAAGAAACCTACATAATAAGTCCTCCAAAATTGTGATCTGTGTGACTGTCAACCACATGCTGTAAATGTTTCAGTTTTCACTGTGGGATATTTTTCACTCCGCAGTTGCTCAGCTTTTTTTTTTTTTTTTTTTTTTTTTTTTGGTGAGGTCTACAGAGAAAAAAAAAATCCTGTAATGGAAAGTCCTGCAGGGGCATTTTCTACTGAGGGATGTGGGGTGAAATCAGTGAATACAAATGAATGTCTCAACAGTAGAAGCTGTCTGAAGCATCACTATCCACCAAATTACACAGCTCAAAGAAAAAAAAGAGTTGAAGGACAGGGAATCATTTAAATCCCTTCATTGTAACTTGCTCACATTCTACCAGACAAGTCAATTGTTATGCGTAGTGATTTTTTTTTTCTCTTCTTCTGTGATTTTTTTTTTCCTTTAACAAAAGATGCATGATGATAAATGAGCCTTGCAGCACTTTCAGAGTTGGTGTATTATATAGGCTGCAGAAAACTCACCCCATGAGAGGATCCAGAGCTATTCCTTTAGGATTCAGCAGGTCTAGTTGCAGGATAGTAACACATGTGTCCCCGGCGTGGTTACAGACAAATATCTTGTCTGTGACGCGGTCAACAAAATAGAAATTGCCCGTCAGCCAGTCGATGGCCATGTGCTCCACATCTGCAATGGCAAACAGGGAGTTCAATGTAAAACATTTTTTAAAAAAAAACAAAATATACTTCTTTCAACGCTTTCCATGACTACCAAAAAGGAGTAGCAGAGTCAGTCATATCTGAACTTACTACTTACTTAATACTGAGCCCCCTACACATAGCACAACTTAGTAGACAGTACAACGCGACACCTCTGATGCAGGTGTCCTAATTTATTTCCATGCATCAGTATTAAAGTATAGTTGATTTTGTGACAGCAACAGTTTAGGCTTTGACTTATAAAATGACAAATAGCCAGTGAAAACCATGCATCAGATCAAGTAAAAGGAGTAAAGGAGCACTTCTGAAGTAATGAAGCTGGTGTAGCCTGCAGGCTTGAGGGACAGCTGTAGGGGAAAGGTGAGTGGCCAAAACCACTGAGGCTAACCTGCCTTCAACCTCACAGATAATGGAGGGATAGAGAGAAAGCTCACAGGAAAGAGTGAGACAGAAAAACGGAGAGAGAAAAAGGTAGGTGAGCTTGTGTGTGTGAGAGAGCACTGGGTGATATCAAAGCTGAAAAGATGCACTGCTAGTTTTGTAGGTGAGAGTGTTCACGATTTGAGAGAAGATAAACACTCAAATTTATCAGAAAAGTAAAGAAGGTAAGGGTGTATGTACTGTAAGACAGTGAAACTATGAACAGCTGAAAACGTACGTTGCAAACTTTGTTGTGTTCTTATTTCCTGTTCCCGTGTGAATCCACGCAGATTCCGCGTTTCAGCACAGCTGAGATGCCCAGAGGACTCTGCAGACAGAACCCAGCATACACTTTCCTGGTTGTGCTGGAAATCCAATGCCAGTGTTCCATTTACACTAAGAGACCTCAGGGGCTGGAGGCCTGTTCCATTTAGATGGGTGATGACAATACGATCTGAACCACCGATTAGAAGCATTGGACGACTGTCACCAGGATCTTGAGAGAAAGGGGGAAATATGGATAGTATTATTTTGTGTTTTGTGTTTTGTGTTCAAGAGAACATCAATAGACCAACTGACTTCAAAAGAAAACATTACATTCATAAAGGGAATATAAGGAAAACATTTAGTAGAAGAAAGCAGAAAAAAATGAAAGAATGAAAGGCAGCAATCATGAGAAGGAACCCTTCACAATAATAGTTTGAAAACATGAATTGAAAGAAAGAAAGAAAGAAAGAAAGAAAGAAAGAAAGAAAGAAAGAAAGAAAGAGTCCATGGTGGTAAAACTGTGGTAAGCTGCTTTATGGGCTTAATTGACCGTGCACATTCTCTGACATCAGGTTCACCCCCTAAAAAGGCCCTTATTCATCCCTGATCTTCCACACAAGTTTAAGTCAAGGGCTATTCTCCTAATATAGGCAATAAATCAGATTGTCTGGTCACACAACTGCTTACCTTCTGAATCAACTTTTAGTAGTCAGACATTTTTCACCCGCACTAGGGGGTAGATGGGATTTTGGACAGGCTCTCTGATAGTGGCCTGCACTGACTCTTAATAAAGCATGCTATCAAGCTGCTTTCTAGAAGAGACTATCATATAGTACATTTCAAAATTAAAATAAATAAATGAAAAAAAGGCTAAGAATACTTTGTGTAGTGCAATCTTTGCCTCACATGCTTAAATTCACACTGAAATGACAGCATTTCATCCTTTTTGCAGTCAAAAATAATGTCAGAAATACCCTTTTTCCTTCCCCTGGAGAGACTGTTTTCGACAGCAACTGGCAGGCTGAGCTCTGCATCTACAGTGAATGGACCAACATGACATTTGCAGGTACATTTATATACGGTATTATTATTTGTGGCAGCTGACCGGCTAACTAGGCATCTGGCGTGCGAACTGACACAGTGCACTTTAAGGGTCATGGTTTGTTTATTTATCATTCTGCAACACAGGGTTGCACTTTTTTTTCAGGGTGAATGTTCATCTCTTGACTTCAGTAAATGAATGCAAAAATAGGGGACGTCATCATTAAACCAAACAGGACACAGAACAGATATGTATGCTGTAAAAGAACAGAAAAATGGCATTTAATTTCTTGGCATGGGTGAGTGAAGTGCACTATTAAGCAGACATAAAAACTATCAGGGTGTTGTTGAGTCAGATTTGTGTTAGTAATAAAAAACATTATACCTTTCACTTGATAATCTGAGCCAAACAAGAAGAGATTAAATCAAGATTAAAACTCCAAAAAGAACATCTGTGCTGCAGAGTTTTAAGTTACACTCAGCATCTTAAAATGTTTTTCACTCCCTGTTGCTCCTCATCTTCTGGTCTCAGAGAGCTCTATCTGAAATTTATATTCATGAGCTTTTACAACTAATGGTAACCCCATCGTTATCCCTGTACTACTATCGCTCTCTGCTAAATTAATATTAATGCATGTGAGCATTGGGTTCAGTTAAGTTTATGGGTAATCATATTCAGTTTATTCCTGGTAGGACACCAGTCACATTGATTAAAAGCTGCAACAGTGGTGTTCTCCCCAGCTAGGTGTGTTAGGGCCTCCAGCTATTTTCAACCCATATATGCCATAGTGACAACACCCTGAAAAAAATTTGCTTCACTTTATGGTTCAATGAACGACATAAAAATATACCACACAAGGTTACGCTTGTTTACTTGTGCAAGGTGGACCACCAAAACGCAATACTTATTTTATTTCTAAGTAGGCTGTTTTACTCATCAGGGCAGATTTGTTACCAACATCAGGCATTAACATAAATCAGGGTGACGCTGGGCATTGTCTCTGCACAAAATACTCCAGACTGCTCCCACTTAAAACCTCATGCCCATTAATTTTATCATTATCCTGGCCTGACCACATCTACCCATTCCCATGTGGGTGATAGATGTGGTCACGGCTAAACCACATTAATCTTGCCTTACCAAAGCTGGTAAGCACATAGGCGATGATAGCTAGAATTTCAGTTCAACTCTGGTTGAACAACACTGTCCTGTTTATTATTAGAAAGGAAACATACATACTATGCAGATTATGTTGTTTCCTAATGCAAGTGTGCCGCTCACCTTGTTTGGCTTTGCAAGATATCCTGTCAGGCTGCAGGATGTATCCTTCTGTGCAGCTGCATCTGTATGACCCGTAGGTGTTTGTGCAGGTTTGGCTGCATGCGCCATACATGGCACATTCATCATGATCTTATGGAAAAAGGAAGAGAGTCATTTGTAACAAATTAGGTGTGCTCAAACATGACCCAAATACATAAAGTATACTTAATGTGGCCTCACTCTGGCACCTCAGGCATAATTACTTTTATAACCAATGAGCCTTTTTTGGAGCTGCAGTACCCTATAAACTGCTCTTCCTCCTGTCTTCCCCAAACAGGATCAAATTCAGGAAACAGTGCTACTTTTTTAAACCCCTTCCTCCAGCATAATTATGCAATTTTATGCAATCGTGTTGGTGTAAGATATGTGCAGAGTCCAAGTAACACATGAGAGGCACCTTTGACAGCAAAATCCTGTCTTCCTACTGGCTGTCAGAAACCAGGCCTGTGGCACATATGATGAGCGTAAAAAGGGAGAGTAAGTGAAATTGTGTTCTGTATATACAGTATGTGTGTGTATGGATGTGTGTTGGGGATGTAATGCACTGTACATGAGGCCCTGTCTGCAGACAGATGGTTCTCATATACACAGGACCTCCTGCTTATTCATCTGAAGGAAGTCTGGCCGAGGGCAAAGAGGGAATGGGGCTCCATGGCAGAAAGCCCCCACCATCACAGCTGAATCCTACCTCTGCAGCTGGTCCCGTCCTCACCGACCTCAAAGCCGTCAGCACAGAAACAGAAGGTGCCGTTTCTCGTCATGACGCAGCCGTAGCGGCAGCGGAGCTCGTGGCAGGCTGACAGGAGCTCTGCAGGGGGAATGAGAAAGAGAGAAAAAGTGAGAATTGGAGGAAAAGGGTATGAAAGGGTAGGTGGAATGGGAAATTACTTTTTGATTTGGGAAATGACTTTTCTTGATTTTCGTTTTGTTGTGGCCCTTTCAGCCACAACTGTTTTACCTTGTCATTTGACTGTCGCAAGTTTAGACAAGAGGTTCTATGAATCACCTCATGAAAATCAAAATGGAGTGGATATATTTGAAACTATTTTAAGAAAAAAAGTTTTTATCTTTTGTTAACTAGAGGTTCACTACAGCAGGGAAAGATATGTGAAAGAAATTTTACAAAATGTGTTGATTGTTAAATATCACAGGACAGAGGCACTGGAAGAGTAAAAAGCCATTACTTTTCTTTAAAGTTTAAATGGCACTAAACTGTAAGTTTCATAAATTCAATTCAATTTGTGACCCAGCAATCTAAGACTTCTGATGAGGATGATTAAAACTTATTACCAGCCTATTGTGAAAGTCATCACTGACACTCTGATTGACTAGAAGCAGCCCCCAGGAAGTGCCAACATTGTCATTTCCCATGTATTTTCTGAACATTGTGATTGGCGATGATGGTCTCTACAGCACTAATCTTTATACAGAAGGGAACAAAGAACAGCTAATTATGGCATGATGAATGTACCAGCAGAATAAATGGCACAATTGAAAATATAACCCTCAAAACAAAGCTTTAATTGCGCAGAGATTGATACGCAACTGCTAAACATTAATTAATGTCAACTCACTGCCCAAAAGACAAAGGCTTGCATTGATCATCCTTCATAATTCCTTTGCTAACCATTTCATGACATTATGAAATACTGCAGCTGTGGACCAAATCATTTCTTGACAGGGTGCATTTACATTCTAAAGCAGAGTGAGAACTAAAAGACAGTCAAAGCTTTGGTTATCATTACTTTCTGAATGAAATCACAGTCTTCGGTTTAGATTTTTAAGAGCTGGAATTATGTGATGTCAGTAGATCAGAGACTTTTTAACAAGCACTGACTTATTAGAGGTCCTTTTTTTATTACAGTATCTAACTTTGCCACTATAGCTCACTGACACATTGAGATGAATGGTGTAGTTGGATTGTTTGGAGAGCAATGTATAAATCTCAGTGAGCACTTGTTGGAGACCAATATGTCAGCTTCGGGAGCAATTTGGGGTTCAGTATCTTGCCCAAGGACACTTCCACATGCAGACTGGAGGAGCCGGGGATCGAACTGTCGATCATCTGATTAGTGGATAACCCACTCTACTTCCTGAGCCACAGCTGGTGCTATGCTCGTTTGTCATTTTGGGGGTCCAGTGGGGTTTAGTTTGCTTAAAAAGCTTACTTAAGTCCACTTAAGTGTGTATAAAATACTGCTATTGGTATTAAAATATGCTGTAAAGCGATGACCCTGTTACCTTTCAGAGCTTCAGAGAGGACTGATGTGGAAGATGTGCACTTGTGTGCACTGTGTATTTAGTTTTCATATTGCCCTCAGAGGAGTTTGACTGACAGGTGGTTTAGTTGAAAATGACTGAATTTTCATTTTTTTTTTTTTTTTAAAGGTAATAGAGAACAAGCAAACGCTGAAGTATTAAATGGTAAATGCCCTGTAGCCTTTGGCCCTCCATGACCAAAGAGAGCCTGCTTAATATTGCTCTGGCAATAGTGGTGAAATTATTCTGGAGGAGCAAAGAGCTGAGGCTCAATAAACTTTAAAGATGGTCTGGAAGCAATGCAGGCATGGCATTGCGTTTCTGTATGTAAGGCTATGTTGTTGACACATCATTTTGTGGCAATTCTATTTAAGCAATATTACACGAGAGGGTGTACTTTAACTTATTATTGGCACTTCACTGTCGTGCCAATAATGACATTAAAGCACACCCTCAAGTGTAATATTGCGACCATACAACAATGACTAACTTAAATAAAATATATAATCAAAAGATTTTCATGTTTTGGGGCAATTTGCACTCAAAATAAAAATGTCTTTGCTCGCCGTTTCTGTTCTGATCTCTGTTTCTATGGAGATACATGGGGTCTGACTAATACTGGAAAACAATCAGTCACAGCAGTAGACTTCTAGCAACGGAGAAACTTTCTAGTTCCGTCAAAGCTTATGGAGATTGTGGAGTTTCCCAAACTGAATAAATAGCGCACATATAAACACTAAACTGCTTTGCTAGTTCAGTCTTGTAGTGACTAAGATATCTGCTGACAAAGATATTTTTCCATGGACAGATTGGCCTCCTGTCTTCACATTTATTTTGAAGCTAGCGCCGTAGCGACATGCTGCACACAAAACGAGGTACACACTGTATTAACGAGGCAGTCTAACAGCTCCGTAACACAAAGAATATTCATTAGAGAAAGCTGAAAACTTTATTAAAGTTGACTTCTAGTGGACTTATTCGTATTTGTTTACATGTTATAGAGTTTCAGGACGCAACAATGTGGAGATGAAGGAGTGATATTTTTAGTGATTAGTCAGGTGTGCTGTCATGTTGATTTGAGCATGTTCTAAACGTCTAGTTGACCAATCAGATTGCTCGGTCAGACCTACGCGTTATATAAATTCCATTTATTCACCTACAAGAAGAGAGCTACTCTGCATCGTGCACCAAACAATAAGAAGTACTTGCTAATCATGTTATGAAGGCCAAACTGACAACTGCAGCTAGAAAGTGGTAATGACGCATCCTTTCACATAACATGAGTCAGCCTCAAAACTACATACTATAATGTCACTGTCCAATGAAGACCACATATCACCATTTAGACTCCTACTGACCAATAAAAAGATGTTATGTTACATCATGTATGTAGGATAGATAGGTGGAGGATAGCTTTGGATAAATTATGTTATGAGCCAAGGATTGGCGACAAGCTCTGTGATCTCTCTCAGCCAAGTGAGACTGATGTACGCATGTGACAGTGTCAGATGGCTGTTAACCTGGACTATGCTGATTTCAATCTAAAATAGTAAAATAGCTTTGATTAGGCCAATGTGCTGTGTGGAAACATGTGGACAGCCTTGCTATTGATAGGTTACCAATTGAGGGGGACATAAACAGAAATGTCGAGGCTATAAAAAATTGTGCATATCCACTTCCGTTCATAAGCCACTAAATCCATCTAAAATATTCAATCTAAACTGATTACTGTGTAAATATTGGTTTCCATTTCTTGCGTTATATGTGTTTCCTTTTTTTGTTTGTTTGTTGTTGTTGTTTTTTTTTGTTTGTTTGTTTTTTTTTTTTTTTTACAGAAATTGGACATATGTAATACATATATAATATTGAGCTTTGTATATCTACAGAAACTTGGGGTCGTCTTTCATGGAGTTTGCCATGTTGAATCAACATCTTTCTAAAGGAATCATTTCTATTGGTTCTAGATAAGGCCCTACTCATTTTTTGCACGCATTTCAAGGCCCCCACAGCAAGGAGGTTGCAATTAGCAACTATACCCCTAGATGTCACTAAATCCTACAAACCGGTCCTTTCAGTGTGAGCTAAATGTGTGTGAGAACATATTTGGGTTGACTAGAGAGCAGCACTCCTGGCAAACATAAACCTCTACAATAACATGACCAAACATTGACAAATTAGTCATCGTGATGGCAAAGGCTAGAGAAAAGGGCCTGGTTGAAAATAACCAGAATTACACTCACCTACAAAGATCCATGTACTGAAAAAATCTTCTGAAACTGTAGCCTCTCTGCTAACTTAAAAAATATATATATATTTATGTTTGAATATTCATGTAAACCAACAGCTTCTCCAGCTACTGCTTTAGTTTGGATACCAATAGTGTAAACTGTATGTATAAACCTCTGCAAACCTTTCAACATTTTTACATGAATACATAATATTAAGATAATGTATATTCAAATGCGGAAGTAATAGGTAGTTTCTAAAATAATCTTCCAGCCATTTCTGTTTACTCATTCTCAAGCTTGTGTGTGGACCCATGTGACCTGTGCATTATTATTCATCGCGTGGTATGGTAGCTAGCATGCTTCCCTGTTGTGAAGCAATATGCAAAATGACTACATGCCGGGCTGAAGATATTCAAAGCTAATCCTTATATCTGCTCGAAGACGCCAGATGATCAGCTTTCCTCTTGGCAAACACAGAGTGCTGCAGGCATTGTATATCTGCCACTGAGCCTGCCTAATTCTTTTCACGTATCTAAAGCTATGCATTCCTACCTCTGAGAACACACACTAATAGTCAAGTACATGTAGTGGCCTTGATACTATAGTATGGTCTGCGAATATACTGTATGTGAAAGAATTAAGCGTTTTACTTTGAAAATATTTTTTATATGCAGTCTGCTACAAATAAAGCAGTGATGAAAGATGCATTTGTAAAAAAAGACTACACTCAAATTATGAATTGTAACGAAAAAGATCATGTCAGAATCAGCATAATTAATTTGCCTATCTAATTATCTGCTGGAAAAAAGTATAATGACTGTGCCTTAAAAGAGTGATGACATTCAGAGTACACACAGAAATATTCATGAATTGCTGAACAAACAGATATAAAATGGTTAACATTGTGAGTCTAGCCATTCAATAACATTTCACAATATACAAAACTCAGATTTATAAAATGTTAAAATTACTGAAATATGATGTTAAGTGTCACTCTGTCTGAAACACAGAAGCATTCACAACAGCAAGCCCGATCTAATTTACAGTCTACTGCAGTCTAATTTGCTCTAATCAGATGTATCAACAGAATGATTCTAGCAATTGCACAAAATTAATTCCATCTGTTTTCACATTATGTCTAGTAAAAAAAAATGGTGGGTTGAGATATTTGAAGCTCAGAGGACGTTCGGCTGCTTTGTTATATGATTCTGAGGAAAATTATGATTTGCTTAAATTCTATTAGTGATTTGGGAATTTGCAACATCTCTGGCAGATTAAACGGCAAGCTTAAATTAGCACAAACCATGAGATCTAGTTCTCAAAATGGCTCATTTTCATCAGCCAATTTAGAGCACAGACACTGTTTAATTGCAGCATCTAAAGAATGATGTATTCATCATATAAAATCCTATCATAAATTGTCAGGCAATGTCATCATTTAGGTATTTGTACTGATCAACCTTGCAGCCATGGTACTTGTATGTTCGGAAAATACTCTTACTGTATATATAGCCATTAAAATAAAACTGAAATCAAAATTAAATTCAGTACAGTTTGTTCTGATTTGTGTTGAATTCAATGAAAAAAAGAAAACATCTAAAATCTTTAGTCTAAAAAGTCTTAAAGTCTAAGTCTTTAATTATTTTTGATAAAAAAGCACAGTCTACTAAGAATCAAAGTTAATTCCACTTTGCGAGTGGAATATTTCATCATAAAATGAGTTCTCCTAAATGTTGAATGTTGTGTTTTATTCGTTAACCAATGGGGCCTTGTTGAAAAAAAGGGTAAAACACATCTTGTATCGGGGCTATTATGTGAACCACAAAAGTTGACAGCATGTCTCCTAGCAATGCTGGCTCTCAAATGTCAGTCAACAGTTGCCATGGGGGACGCCTACCCAGAGGCCTGAATCTCAGATGTTTTGATAAATGCATCCAAAAATGTTAGAAATGGAAGAATGTGCACAATAGTTGAATCATCATCATAGTGTTTATTAGCTTACGCAAGAGTTTCAGTTCAGTTAAGATTTAGTCTTATTCATGTCTTTGAAAACTGTTAAAATTAATTAAAGGAAATACACTCCACAGCATCACTCAAACAAAAAGTCATACATCTATCAAGCAGACCACTTGAGAAGAAGTTTCTTAGACGGTCCACATTCAGCCCCACAGATGGCAGAGTATGAATGGTGAGTGTGGCACTGTCCCTCTGCCAATACAAACAAGAAGCCTCACCATGGGTGAGAAAAGGCTAACCCAAGGCTAACAGTCAGATTGCCCCATCTGGCCTAATTATGGCTTCCCTTTAGGGATAGCCATGGCCTTCTCAAAACTCTGTTTGCAGTCAAGGCCTGTAATTAATGTGGGACCAAATTAAGATGCAAACCCAACACAGAAGGTACACCCATGGCTGGCTCAAGGACCTTTAATGAGTGGATTTTTCACCCATAAATTAGAGGCTTAACCCATTCTGTAGGTCTGTAGCTGTGGTTGGTATCCTCTGGGTGGCAGGAATGACAAGATTGATTCAAGAACTATGAAAATAGGTCATGAATTCCCTGAGGTTCAAACATTCAAGAGTTTCCAGAAGTGTGTGCAGGGAAATATGATTTGTATAAGATTTGCAATGATTGTAGTGACACCATTTATTGACAAGGCTTTAGAAAGTTATCTGAGAAGCTTAAGTGTGTCGGCTTTGATGTGACATGGAGCTGTTCGGATGGTCTAGAAGGTATAATATTCCCAAGAAATTGAGAGATGCATGGGCATGTACATGTAGCTTTTCAAAAACTGTAATCCTGTAGCTGAAACTAGGGCTCAAATGTGACAGTAAATGTTGTTAATCCCTCAAAGCACAATTTGTTTAAGGATTTGAGGACTGGTACACTGCCAGGCTTCTGACATGCCCTTAAATATTGGAAGAAACATTATGGGTGTGGGTGTCGAAATCTTCCAGCGAACAATGAAATTTTAATTCTAACCACTCCTGAGGAAGAAAATCCGCTGTAATAGGATTTGATGACACAAGATCGTTTCCTCATATTAGGGAGAGTAATGATATGAGTGACAATATCTTACCAGATTGTGGAACAACAAAGTAAGATGCATGAAATATTGATTGCCAGTGTCTGCTGTTATTTATATAGTGTGTAGCGGGGCCTGGCAGTCAATCCCAACCAGTGTTACCAGGATAACAAGAGCTGGAATTTCAACTCCTCAAGCAGCAAAGCAAAATCTGACACATAATTTAAAATTAGATGACTTTAATGTCATGTAATACTCAGACAAATCCCTTGGAAATTACTTTTAAATCATCACATGCATCTGTATCGAAAGCAGAAGTAGGAAATAAAACACTATTGAACATTACTGCCTCATCTTCCCTGGTAAAGTGACTGCAGTGAGGTAGAATAACACAGTAAAAAGCACAGCACATTTCAGAGTACCACAGGAGAGAGGAGAGCGATCACTTTGACTACTTACTGTAAATGTTCCATCCATTAGAGGGGCAAAAATTTAATAAATATGCTAATATGTAACAGTCTACGAGGCTGGTTGGCAGCACATTTTCAGCCTACTGAGAAACACTGAAAAAATTATTGAGCTGTATTCATGGCTAGTCATTTTGGAACAAGAGCATCACTTATCACAGGCTCCTTTACCCTGGAGAAAACTGTTTGTTTGTTTGAGTTGTCGTAATGAAAAGTTAATCAAGTGAGATAATTGAATGTTGTTCAGAGACAAAGGGTGGGAGGGATGGTGCATGTTTGACATTGTTTATTTTTATGAAGCTTTATCATAAGAAAATAAAGAAAAATATGTTTTCTGTATATTGTTACTATTAGAATGTCAGAATGAGGTGCACCAGGGAGACAATGCTTTCTCACTTTCTCAGTATGAGAAGTTTTTTTCTGCTACCTTCAGCCAATGCACTCTAGAAGGCAACAATAATTTAAATCCCCAAATGTGTGCGTTCCCTATAGAGGACATATACATATTGCTTTTGACAAGCTGTGCTATGACATGGAAATCATTGCTGCATAAAAGCCCAGATTATCCTTACGTGGCAGAAATAGATCCATATATTTCGGAATCAAATACATTTGAGAGCTTGTCATTGCCAAATGGTGGAAAAGGCTGCCACACCTCATCACTCTCTTCTGAGTGAGTGAGACTGGCCCAGAAAGTCCAATCACACATTCAGTCACAATCAACAATGTTCTGGAAAGTCATTTTTTAAGGGTTCAGATCAGAGCCAACATACATCATGCACGTGGATTCTAAATGGGTGTAAGTAAATATATATATAATGGGTTAATTTTTCAGTGTCAAGATGCATCCAAACTTAAAAACAAACTGGGACTTGGAGTTTGAGAAGCATCTATCTATATGTTAAGTACCTTGTTGTTGTGATACTTACTTTGTAACATGTATTTGATATAATAGTGGTACTTGACATTACTCAAATCTAATCATGATGTTTAAAAACAGAATTATATTAATTGCAAACAGCTGCAGAGTTGGCCAGTCACAATACACTGCTGGCCAATCATCAAACATGCTGACAATATTTTGATATCGGAGTGAAAACATGTAATGATACTGCTGACAATTCTGCACTGTAACATTGATGTTAGCTTCACGGGTTGATAGGACAAGCTGTTTCACAACTCTGAACCCTGGAGGTGTCTTTAAGGTGATAAGCTTAAAACGATGATATGATGTATTTCACAAGATTAATTAAGAGATTCTGACAACTTTGTTCACGAGCTGTCTTTTACACTTTACAGCTGTTGAGCAACCTGCTAGCTACCTCTCTGATGGGATCACCAAGGTATTTATCTCAGTTGTTGATGTAAGAAAGAATTATTTTGACAAACATCAAAAATGAGTGGTGTGTATGCCTCCACAAAACCATCTTTTGCAAATGTAAATAATATGGACACCTGCATGCACAGAGCATATAAACCAAATAAGAGCCAAGAGTATCTTTTAGAGACCATTATAGTCATTTTGAGACTGATAGCAATTTTGGAGGGTAATCATTGATTGGCAGATGAGGCAGCGAATTTTGAGCTGGATTGAAAATAGGTCTTTTCCGTGAGGTGACTATGCAAAATACTGCTCTAAGATATTTTAGTCAGGCTCTAGTTTCTTTTTTGCTGTTTCGCCAGATTATAAAATGAATGTCATTTATTTCAAGAGCTGTCATTACAGTGCTCATATGTAAAATAGTAGTAGTGTACTCTTTGCAGCCTCTTCAGCTCCTTTGCTAAAGTAAAGGTATTAATATCACATTCTGAGAATTCTGCAATTCAAAAATGTAGTATGTAAGCATTATAAGAAAGCTAAATTTACTCTTTAAGTATGAAAATTCAAAGTATACTTGAAGCAGAACAATGGTGCCTGTCATTGTTTATACTCTGATGTATATGGATTAATATTGCAGCTGCATTAATGTGTATGTTGCATTTTAGTGCTGTATATGTCTACGGTTGTGCTAAATTTAACATGTTTAAATATCGGTAGGTAGTTTAATCTACAGCAACGCATCATATTCTCTAAAATCATGATAAGACTGTAGTAACGCTTTCCTGTGTGAACCACTTATCTCAAAAACCTCAAACAAGCCAACTCATCTTTGTGACAATATATTTTCCAGCTGATCCAAGACGGTTTTTCCAATCATCTACTTTGCTTAAGCTGTGTGTAAATATCCCAACACATAAATGAATACATCACTCTCAAAATGAACCCAATTTAGAGATACATGTTTTTCACTGGACGTAAAAATTGTAATCTGAACAGTGAATCTGGTAACTGACAACTGTATAACTGCTGGACAAACATAGTAAAAAGTTCCATATTTGCCAGTAACATGTAGTGGACAGGAAGTACAAAGTTGTATAAAAAGTAAATGTTCAAGTAAAGTACAGGTACAGTACATGAGTAAATGTATTTAGTTACATTCCACAGCTCCCGATGCACTGACTGATGCAGCAATTTGTTTGTGTGTAAGCCTGGCTTAAATACTAGGACTGACTGAGTTCAAGTCTACAAATTTTAAGAATAGTAGAAGCACATAGAGAGAATTACAGTTCATCCAACTCATGTGAAGCAAATTTAGACAGGGTAGGTATTAGATAGTTGATACAGAACATTGATTTTTCCCTCAGAGAATATACTTGAAAGCTTAGTGAAAAAGAGAAAGGAGAAAGATCAGGGAGCAACAAACTTCCCCACTGGGGGGGAAAAAAACTCAGAATCAGAGCCTATATTGGTGATGAAATGGAATAATGAGCACCGGCAATAACTATGGCAGCTCTGGCTCTATTGTGAGCAGTGAAGCAGCTCTTTCATTGGCAATGAGAGAGTGAGCACATGCGTGACAGCTTAAACAGAACACTACATTAGAGTAGAGCTCTGGGTATGTGTATACAGTAGTGAGTGGAGTCACAGTTATACTGTGGATTTTGCAGTGCAGCTAGAGCTGTCTGAACTAGCTCTACAGGCCTCACTTTTTTAAGGCTGGAAGGTTAACAAAGCATGAATTATATCTATTGTGTGCTGTTTTTTATATCCAAATTGACCTGTTTTCTATGTGAATTGGATTTTATTCTGCTCCACACTTCCCCATCAACAAATGATGATGACTGATTCTGCAGTAAATGTCAAGTAATCATGAGCTATTACTAAACAAAGTTATTAATGATGAATGCAATGGTTTGGGTCGAGCTTAGTCAGGGACAAACATATCAGAGTGCTTATTAATGTGTTGTCTAAATGTCAGTAGAAGTGAAAGACATGAACCGCATGTCATCTCATATCTACATATCATATTAGCAGACACCTTTTATAACTGCTCAACTAATTCTATGTTATGTGAATTAAACAGGCACTCAGAATTTGTAATGACTAATT
The DNA here is from genome assembly GCA_033000465.1 of Sciaenops ocellatus. Classification (NCBI taxonomy): domain Eukaryota; kingdom Metazoa; phylum Chordata; class Actinopteri; family Sciaenidae; genus Sciaenops; species Sciaenops ocellatus. The sequence continues at coordinate 16,055,229 of CP136868.1, forward strand.
CATAAGAATAATTTCATTTTATTTCAGATTAAGACACATCTGTATTTCCACAACACAAACCTGTGCTCTTAAATTGCACACAGCAAATGCAATAAGACCGCTACTCCTAACATGTATTTTTAATGTGGATCTACATGTAATTACTGGTTAGAGTGTTGTGCAGCAATGTATATGTCTCTCATATATATATATATATATATATATATATATAGACACACACACACACACATTTAAGTGCTTGTTCTCCTATCTTTGCATCATATAAGCACTGTATTGCGAATGCACGAAAGCAATCTCATAGCCCTGTTTACGCCTATATTCAGACTGCCATAAAAACACAGCTCTGGCTGTGATGTTTTTTATCACCTATATCAAACTCATAAAACTTAATGCTAATGATCTGTCTCTGAACTCACACAGAACCAGCTGCATTCACACTTTGCACAGAAACGTGCCAGTTGTGATACACTAGTGTCAGCATACAGTACAAGTAATAAAATCCAATATGTTGAATCTTTAATGTGAATATAGTATATTTATAGCACATATATAGCTATATAGCATTTTCTGATAACGCAATTTTTGGTTCACTAAAAAAATAGCTAGTCTCAGTTAAAATGGCCACTGTCTATCAACCACTGCCATCTCACTGTCATTATATTACTGCTGGAGGGAAGGAAAGTAAGAAGAAGCCATATTACAAAATTCAATAAATGATGTTCAGATGTTTTAAGCAATAGAAATAAGAATCCAAATTGAATCAAATGTCATAACCTGTTTAAATTTTAAGACAATTATTATATAACAATTAAGACTATAATCAAACTGCTGTGGAAATGAACAGTAAATTACATCCTAAGCTAAATACCAGTGGGTTTTACTCATTTGGCGTAATTCCCTGCACTTTATATTGTCAAGGCTACATTGCTGACACTCACTTTAAGACAGCAATAGGATGACATCAAGCTATCATGTGATATAGTCTCTAGTCAGATTCCATCATTGCTTATTACAACAACAAAAAGCTGATGCTTTGTTGAATTGTGGTAATGTGTAACACATTTTTGGTGAAAAAGTGAAAACATTGAGTAAACAATTTAAACAGACAAGGATTAAGCTTGGCGTCAAAATTAAGATTTAATTTTTAGAATCTAGGAAAGACCTAATGCCAAGCCATTGACAAAGTCTCCAAATTCAGTTTTTAATCTCCAGGCTGTTCTTTTTATTCTCCATGTTCATTTGGAAGAAATTTGTTTATGCTCAGTTTCTGGGACTGCCCTAAAGATAACATATGAAGTCTAAGCTGAATTGTGTTTATTTAAGTCTCCCTCAATAAAAGCAGTAGAGACTTAAGAGATCCCACGGCACAGCCATGAGCATGCGATTAAGAATGTTCAAGTTTCCTGAAGGTGAACGAAAAGAGTTTGGTGGTTTCCATCTGGGCACCTTCATATCAAGGCCTCTCGGGATGTTCAGCATGTATATTCATAAGAGGTGGGCAGGAAAGGGAGGGAAAAAAGTTTTGTAAGAGACCCAGCTGGTTGCCTAAAACTTCTCTTTGGTGACCTCAATTTCTCCCGCTGAGTTTGGTTTGTCCATGCAGAACTAAGCATAATCTACATTCCCCGAGTGAACTTAAGCAGAAGGTTAGGGCCACACAACATGAGCTTTATCTTTAACATGGAATCAAGCAATGTGTAGGAAGAAGAAACATTCCTATTTCCAACCAGAATAATTCATAGTTTGTGAAAGAACCCGTTTTACTGCTTTAGCCAAGGCAGTAACAGCAGAGGACTGTAGTGTTGCATTAAGAGGGATATTATCATTCAGATCACACATTTGAATGCATCAGAAAGTGCCTTTTAAAGGAATTTAGAGCACAGAGAGGTCATGTTACGCACCCATTGATGAGGGGTTTGTGAATAGACATATGTGGCAAGAATAATATAAAATCTTAAAGGCCTATGCAAAGTTATGCAACAGGGGACAACAGTGGACAGTGAAATATGTTTTTGGAGCTATGACAGCTATAAACCATAGACAGTACATGGCACAGCACTCAATGAAATAAAATATTAACAAAAAAAACTATTAATTTCTCAGTTTACTAAACTTTTGTCAAACAGAAAGTTGTCTTTACTTTGAAAGAAAACATGGAGTATGATAGAATGAAATATGCAGCAGGTCTCCTGTTTGGCAGTCTTGGGCTTTAAAATAGCTGACATTCTAACCCTGACATTTTGAACAAAAATTTTAAAATGCAAATCAGTATATCCAAATTAAATAGAGGCATAAGAGAGCATGCTCCTGAATTTATTGGTAATTCAAGTCTCGCTCTATTCGTCATTTAACTTGTTGCATTTTAAGTTATTGAGGAAATAATGTATTCATTGGACATCGGAGGTCTTGAAACAGATTAACTAGTAAAAAAGATGAAATGTATTATATGGATGAATAAGTAGTGGCACATACAGAACTCTTTACAAATGTGTACAGAGCTTTGAAGACAAAAAATATGAAAAATGGCTATCTAGTAGCTCACACTTTGTAAAATGAAAGCCTTGTTTTATGTACTTCAGTTGCAAGTTGCACTGTGGCCATGACTTATTACTGCTCCATTAAATTATAACAAGGTGAGGTTTACTGTATATTAAATATACAGTACTGTATATTAAATATACAGTAAAGATATCAAAGATATGATAGTAGTATCGCATCTTTGTTTTCCTTTTGGGGGCTCTAGAGTCATTTACAAGTTGTGCACAATATAAATGTTTTATTATGATGGCTATAGTACTGCTGACTTCTTCTCATGAGCATAAAGTTGAATAAGGTAGCTGATATATAGCAGCTGATAAGATTTTTATTACTTTGTCCTTCTAACTCAGTGGATTAAGTGACATTTGTGTCTGTCTCTGTTTTGACACACTTTGGCAGTATGAATGGAAATATCTGAGCCTGCAAAAGCTGCCAGCATGTTTTACCTCATTCATTAAACCTGACATGACATACCTGATAGACAACACAGTATTTGAACCACGTTTGCAGATCCTGTACTCTGCTTTTCTGTTTAGTTCTATGAGCAGACCTCAAGATAACCCTGAAGATAATTTTGTAACTCACATTTAGAAAGTAGCATTAAATTTATGTTACTGCAGGTACATTACAGGTCACAATGCCCTCAGAAAGGTTGTACTGTATAAACACTTCATTGATCCTTCATGCATTTGTAAGTGATCTGTGAACTTAAATAGTGATTTTTAAACCAGACCGGCATGTTGCATATTGTTAAAATGTCCTCCCACTTCAATCAGTATTGATTTAATTCCAATCTCTGGCCTGAGGCAATATTCATCAGTGCAAGAAATAGTGTAAGGAGTGAAACACTGGAGCAAGAGTTTTCTGCACTGTGTCAACAGGCAGGCATTTGGACTCTTCACAGCTGTGATTCAGAGGCTACCATATCCTTGCGCCTTGCACTCACACAGAGACAAAGCCCAGCATGACTTTAACTGTCTTACAGGTCAAAGAAGGTTGTGGATTCTGCCAGACAGGGGCCACTGTTGTGCCAAGACTGCAGCAATCACGAGACAGACGCTACCTTATCACAGAAGCCAGGTGTCCATAGCAGCTTGGTATAGTTGCTAAGAATGCGAGCAACAACAAAAACTTGTGTACAACACAACACCTGGTGCTCCTTTCCCACTGTGTCTCTTGCCTGCTCTGACAGGATGGATGATGAAGTAACCTTGACAGTCAGTTTAAAAAGTTGGAAAGTGCCAGCTCAAGCCACTATTTCATGACTTAGCCTGTATATTATCAACCACCATGCATTAAGAGATGAATATAAGTGATACAAAGGATAGATTAAACAGTGCTTATCTAAGTGAATGTAAAAATGATCCTTAAACTCCTTTAATCAACCAAAGTACACTTTAGCTGAAATTTACTTGACTGAAGTTTGGTGTCATGAATATATTATGCAAAGCACATTAACAGACTAACTAAAAATAAAGCATTTTAAACAGCTATATATTACAGATTTAATGTGTAAAATGAATTTTTACAATCCTAAAAATCCAAATAAGATGAGTGTGACACTGAGTAATTACCATAATAATGAGAATACCTATTCATTTATGTACTCTAAAGCCAGCAGTAAAAAATCAGAATATGAAAGCATCATTAACTCTTACCTCGACAGTGAACTCCTTCATCGTAGCCATCTTCACAGTCCCTGGCCCCATTGCAAAGTTTGTTGAAATGAATACATTTTTTTGTCCCGACGCACTGTATGTGATTGAGGGGACATCTGATCACCACCTCCTGTGCACCTAAGGAATAGAAACAAAAAAGTGTTAAAAAAGTGGTATAAATCAATTTATTCCAGCGCTGATTCATTCACGTTTACTGCAAAGCCAAAGAGCTTTAATGTTTGTATGTTTTTTTTTCAGAATATGGAGTAGCACTTACAGTGAAGTCTGAAGACCGTATGTAAAATAAATTTGCATATTCCATTGTCATTATCGTTTGGAATTTTTGCAGGTAGACATTTTATTTCCAGTATTTTTTGAGTAAAGTGCTGATACTTCAAGACCTCTTTTATAGAAGGCAGAAGAACCTATGCATATGCAAATATATTTATACTTCACAGCATTGTTCTTTACACACAACAGATGTTCGCCACACTGCTTTGCAGGCGCACTGGTGAAGTCCTGTAACAAACTGCCTGACTCTCCCTGCCAGCCAGGCAAACAGCAGAGAGCAGCTGCTTAAGGATTCATGAGGCACATAGGTGACCCTCATTCATGTGGCAGGAACAAGAGGACATAAAACACAGCTGACCAGTGCACCAGCACTGTAAATGTGTCACATCTCCACCTTAACTACATTGATATCAATTACCAATGTGCCGTTGCAGCCACTTAATGGGAAGATTTATCACCCACATAGAGGGATCCGTAACAATCCCCCGGAGTTCTCCCGCCCCTAGAAACTGACATCCAGTTGTACCATCTTGACTTGGTGGTTACTTATTCACAGCATCCATTTCTACTTCACAAGGTAAGAGATACTTCGGTTAATGTGACTATCTCAATAAGGGCTGCCATCCTCTGTTGATTTACAGGAGGGATATGTGGACACGTAGGTGTGTTTCTGTATTGACACAATAATGGCTCATATTAGTTTCTCTTCCCAAGAATTTTTATTACTTTAAAAGTGTAGCAGGAGATCTTCTTCTTTAATGAATATTTCTTGGCTATCCCCTCAAGCCCCAGTGATTTAAACTAGTTTTATGCCATATTTAGGTAAGTCAAATTTAAGTGACCTTGTCTCTGAGAGTTCATATTTCATACATGGGCAAACTGGCAGCCTCATTTGCTGGCCTCTGAAATGTGATTAAAACATAACTCTTTTTCATTTTCCTTCTTCTTTTCAGTTCCTTTTGGGATGAACTTTGATATTTGTGCTCCTTTTGACCTGCATGTATAAAGTATATTTGTAAATGCATCATACATACAGTGTATCTGTATCTATATCTATATCTATATCTCGTTATATCTATTATAACTATATCTTAGCTTCAGTGTATTTACAGACTTGACTTTTGGGAAAATGAGAAAAAAAACTAATGTTTCTTAAATCACACACATTTGAATCAAACTCATATAAGAGCTTATTGTGTAACTGATACTTTTTAAAATCACTCCACTTCAGAAAAGGAACACACTGTTGCAGAGCATTAAACCCAGTGCCACATCATAGCACATGTCCATTTGGCAAATGTGCTATTTAACACACAGCTGTAAGGGCCTCTGACAACGTAACAGTGTTGTCAACCTCTCCCCTTGCTTTCTCGCCACATGGGTTCTAATCTAATGTGATAAGGGGAGGGATGGCGCATGAATATTCAGTGGCTCTGATCTGTCATGCAGGGATACACAGATGGTCTCTCAACGGCTGAGGTGCTCAGAATTCCTCAGTCAATTCCCAAACTATACTGTACTGTCGGATGATTGCTCAAAGTCATATATACAGCATCGTACACTATGTCATGTAACACACCCTCTGACAGCTACACTGGAGCTTCTTTCCTTGTATGTTAAGCTCACATAAGATCCCCTTGAGCAATCAAAAGTGCACTGAGTTACTGTTTGACTAGAGCTGAAATCTCTTGTACAAAGAACATGTTCAGTTTCAGCTTGAGAAAAATGTGCAAATATACAAACAAAGAAAAAAGCGCACAAGTATTACTCCCTAGAGGCCATTAGTGATGATAAGCTGTGAGATGAGCATCTTCAGGAGCAAATATATAAAATATCATGACTGCAGATTTTGGAAAGTCAGATATTACATGGATGTATTTCTAAATGTGCAGTGTTTAAACAAATCCAAAGACAACATTGAAGAAAATGATCCCCTAAAATGTTTTTATTATGTATATTTAGTTAAAACCACTGAATATGTAGATCATAAATGTCATTATTCTGATGGCACATGGTTTTGTTTGTTGACAAATTAGACAATCTCAGTGAAAACTGGTGCAGTCTGCATGTTGCCTTGAATCATCTCATGCATTGCATCCCTGCATTTTCAAATCCTACACATAGTGGCTTTAATAACTGTACCTTTAAACGTACAGTAGTCCCTTTCAATATTATAGAATGGCATTTTTCATGGCATATAGTTTGACGAAAAGCACAGGTGTCATTTATAGCATTAACATCTTATCTATTCAATTGGAATAGATCAAATTGGATCGGCAGCTACATGAAGTTCAGCCATCATTAATTTTATAATTCCCACCTGTGCTTTTCCTGCCGTGGTATGTCAAAATGTCTTCCATGAAAAGTGTGTGCATTCTGATTTTTTAAATATGTTCTGCTTTAAAAGCTCAGCACACCCAGACAGGTGTTTTTTTTTTTATTCTGGCTGATTGGATTGGCTGCTCAGGACAACTTTGGGTAGATCCATGTTGGAAATTATGTTAAATCAACAAACATCATGACCTAATAAGAATAAATATATTACAGACTAACAACTAGGGATGCACCGATCCGATATTGGTATCGGCATCGGTCCCGATATTGAAGAAAATTCTAGATCGGGTATCGATGACAATGGGCCGATCCATAGCGGCCGATCTATTCAGTCTAATTCTATGCTGTGCGCTGTGAGTGACGTCATAAGCAAGTAACACGCCGTGCGGAAGCCCACATTGTTTTCGAAATGGATCTACCTCAGCCAACAAACTCGACAGCTACTTGCAATACCTGCGTAGTAAATGTTCCGAGGGGCGGTGGTATAACACAACCAACTTAATCAAGCACCTACAGAAATTTCACGAAATTTCATTGAACTGAGTAAACAAAACGGAGGCAGTATGAAGCAGCTAACTTTGAAGGAGATGAAGGAAAGAGGTGAAAAATTTCCACTTAATAGTGTGCAGGCAACAAAAATCACTGAGAGGATACTGAACTTCATCGTTATGGATGGGTTATTCATCTATTAGTTATTCAGCTGCTTTTGTGTTGGATGTTAAAATCATTTTTGCACTGAACTAAACCATAACAAAGAACTGACTGTTTATTTTAAAAGTCTATCAAGCTTGTGAAGCTATTGCTTTTTTAAGGGTGTTGTACTGGTGCACAGTTATTAAATAAATAAGTAATTCAGTACATTTATATCTGTTTATTTGTTTTTAAAAAATAGGAATGAAATGTTTAAGTCAAGTCTGATGTTGCCTTACCGTTTGTTACCATAATTCCGCTCTGTTTTTCTGCATCGGTATCGGATCGGTATCAGCGGATACTAAACCTCAGATATCGGTATTGGTATCGGAGGTGAAAACAGCATCCCTACTAACAACTGCCATCAATTAAACACAGTTTGTACATGGCAACACTGTCCTGAGAGGAGATTTAATCAGCCAGAAAAAGTAAAAACATGTTTGGTGTTCCATGGATGTTTATGGGCTTTAGGATAAAGTTAATGGAAAGACGGGATCAGAGACAAAACAAACGATGGTTTGCAGTTGAATGAAAGTTAGCTGAGGACACATCCGTTTAACTGAAAATGTTTCAAACTTCCCAAATATGCTGAATTCCACTGACAAATTGGCCAAGCAGGCTAGAACTGTGTTTGAAATACAAATTGCTCATTACTGACATACAGAGACAGATAGATGGGATAAATAGATGGCTAGACAGACACATAGATAGATAGATAGATAGATAGATAGATAGATAGATAGATAGATAGATAGATAGATAGATAGATAGATAGATAGATAGATAGATAGATAGATATGCTGAAAACAGATCAACTGTGCATTAGGTCCCTGATGCATTGTGTAAACCTCCAATTATTTCAAATGAAAACTGCATGGTCCCAGTAATGGTTTGATAAATGAATAATGTCCAGAGATGAAATGGGCAAGCAGCTGTTCCCCTGGTAAGGTAAAAAATATATGATACTGTAATATGTTTATTCAGGTAAAGCGGAAAACATTTAAGTTCAGCATCAATATTTATTAATGTCTTATTTTACAAAAACACAACTATAAATTAAATAAAACACCCCTATCTAGTCTAAATACTGTGCATATATTACTGGCACTGCTGAAAGCCATATTGTGTGCTGTAATTGTACTGAAGATGAGCTTCATACCTAAAACTTAATTTGCAGCAAAGAATTATGAGACATGACTTGTGTTACACAGCAGGTCAGCTTTAAGGGTGAATGCTGAATCACATTTCACCTCAACACTTTTGCATTATTGGTTTAATGGGCATTGCAAACTCAGGGCTGCTAGCAAGGTTTTCCATTTTAGGATATGTTAATTAAAAAAAAAAAAAAAACCTACTTTGAGGAGTGAAAGAAGAAGAATCAACTGGCCCAAACTAATACCTCTATTTAATGTAAAATGAGAGGTTTCTAGGGGAGAATTTCAGGAGCTATGTTCCTGATAATAATCATGTTAATCTGAGCTGCTACCAGTTATAGGAATAATGAATTCCTAAAAGAAAACAGAAGACCAGTCAATAGGGAAAACTCATTGAACTTCTATGCACATGGAATTATCAAATCCCTAAGAAGAGCTTAATTTATAGTTAAATTTGATGCTCAGAGTAGCACCCCGTCGTCTGACCCGAGGCAACACCAATGTAGACTTTCCATAATGGCTTTATAATGGTAACATGCTCTTGTGAATCCCACAATTACAATGACATTAGTTACTGTATTTTTTCAACCCTAACCTCCTTATTGTTGTTCTTATTATTATTATTACATGAATCACCGATCTAAACATGAGCATGATCAGGGGTTAAATAGGGTTGGGAATGTTCTGGGCTCAGCCCCAGCACATAGCACCCTAGACTCTTTTATGTCATCAGGACTGGCCGATATCGGTAGCACCGATGAAATCAAAATCCTGTTTGGCTGCAACACAAAAACAAGAACGAGAGAGATACATCGTCAGCCCACTTGATTATGTACCAGCCACCCATGACAACCCACATAACAAATCCCAATTTAACCCCTGAGTATGATGACGCTGCAAAATCATTTTGGTGAATCTGAAAAGTCAAAATATCCGAAACAACACAGAGAGCAATAGCTTTCACTCAACACATTGTGCTTTGGAGCTGTAGGCAAGTAACAACTAACCTTTTGACACGTTGCCTTATGCACCGTAACAAACTCACTTAGATATGTAGTAGAGAGTATGTTTTTATATATTTATTTTCACAACACTATAGAGAGACATTTCAAACAAGATGATATTTTTGTCTGCCAGATACACAATGAACACAAGCAGTGATTTATTACAGTTTGTGTGATCAGAGTTAGATATGCCTAAACTGAAAGTTAAACATCATATTCGAACATGTTTGAGTAATGTACAAAGACAAACATTGTTCCCTATTAAGAAGTAGCTACAGTAGTGTATTTTCACTAAATTCAAGGATGAGCAGTTCATAAAAACAAACCATGACAGAGAAGATGTCCCCAGAAGTAGTGTTGTAATGTTGTTAACATTAACCTCTGAGCTCAAACTGTGTCACTGATGTGGAAGAATAAATATAAAGTTTAAAAGGCATGAATATTTCAGTCATTCTGCTTGTGTGCCTTTTTGTGTATTCGGTGAGTGTGTGTGTGCTTATTCAAGCTGATGCATCAAGACTGGGAAATGATGAACTCTTCACCTTTGCATGTTGTCTGTCAGAAGAAGTCATTATTCATGTCATGCATACAGCTTGAGGGTGTTTGGATTCTAAAATGTCTGTGTTCTGTGATGCTGTGGTTAAACTTGAATAACTGATAGACAGGGATGACATATTTATAACTGCCATGTTAGTGAGTAATTTTCCACATATCTCAGCTTGATTGAGTGCATAGGCAAATTATGGATGTATGATGGTGCACTACTCATCGTGCTACTAATTGTAAAAAGTGCTTGACAAGGATTTTGTTGCTCATTGACCCAATCACACACTGATGACAGCAAGTTACCAAGCAGGGTGCTGGCCTCACCATTTGGAGCAATTTGGGGTTCTGTGCCTTGTCCAAGCACACCCACTGGGCCTCCTGAGCCACAGCCACCCATAAACAATGTGTATCATTCAAAGTATACGCCTGAAACTAGTGAAACCAGTTTCATTGCAAAAGAAAAGAAAAACTGCTTAAAATGTGTACAGATAAAGTGGAATGAGGTAAAGAAGAGCAGAGCTTGGTAACATTATGGATACATTTAACCAATTATAAACTACATCAGACCATTGCATACAACAGTGCAATGGTCTTAACAGGAAGAGCTCTTTAAAAGAATTATTCTTCTAGGTGACCTTTACATCCTCGGCATTTGAAATGATGTACTCAGCCAAAAGAGCTTATTTTGCTGTATTTGTCTGACCCAAGACATAGGTAATATTTTCCATAAGTCAGAATTTTCAAGGACTGAGATTCTTCACAGAAAGTGAAAGAGCCTGTGTGACCACGGGATTAAATGTTATGATTTTCAATACCACTGGAGAAAGATGTGGATGCAGGACAATGAACCATCACTTGACTCCTAACTAATCACATGGAGCTGCTGGGAAGCCGCCAGTGGCACAGTATGAACTCTACAACTCCCTGGTGGGAAAATATGTATGCCTTTCTATGTTTGTTGACACGCATGGCCAGCATTTGGTGATGTTCTGCCAGGCCTGGACTGGAGCCATGTTTACACCTTCACTCAAGATCATTGCTATGTTTGGCTTTAAAACCTTCTTAGTTGCCTCGTCTGCATATTAAGGTTAATTGTGTTTTTAGTATTATTATATTATTATTCAGATTGACTGCAGAATTTGTAGGCATGAAACCAAGATTTTGGCATCAGAAGTGCTGTGGTTTATGTTAGTAGTTTGAATAGTATTGACTAATCACGTTCACACAGGCTCTGGTCGCATACAGGTAAATAATCCGCATGGAGAGTAAAAGAGAAAGAGAAAATACAATCGCAAATCGACTATCATGACAACGATTCACCTTTTCTTTCGCATTTTAAAAATGCTTCTGCATTTATATGCAGATATCTGTTTAGCGAGATTAACCGAAATGTGTCTTTTTTGTCATTCTTGTGTAGTGAACTTGCTAATCCTAAATAAGGACTGCACAGAATAGATATAACATTGGTCATTGCCCCCAGAGGATGTATTTGGTACTTGTCCTTCACACTGTCGAGCAATGTTAAAGCAACATTGTGTAACTTTTCAGAGGAGGTTTTCAGGCTCAAGGAATGCAGATGGGCAGCGACACCAGTGTCATAACAGAACACTGGTTTTGCAGGCAATGTAACCAGGCTGAGCAGTATCTATGCTGAAGAGACCAAAGACGACAGTAATGAAGGAGGCCAAGAAGAGAAAAAGAGAGAGTGACCAAGCAAGAAGCTGCCAGACAAGTAAATCTTGGACTGCATTTTAGTCACCTGTGAGAGCTTTGTTAAATAAAAGACTGAAGTCTTTTGATGGGCTTCTTGCTGTTGGACTAGTAAGTTATATTAGCTGGCTGCTATGTCTTGTGTTGTTGCACTTGCTTGATGTTTCGTGTTAGCAAAGCTGTCGAGTCTCTGGTTTTTGATCATGAGTAATATAGTCATAACAAATACACATGGACAACTGTCTATATTTTCAACAGTGGTATTGCACTCTGAAATTGTGGGCGCTAAATCGCAAAAATACAAATTTCTATGCAATCTTGCTTTAATAAAGGAACTTTAGAGTTATTGGAAGTTACAGCCTTCTTCTTTTAGCAGAGGCCAGGCCTTTTCCCGAGTCTCAAACTCACAGGCTAATATATATACATCCAGTATCTCTCTTGAGACAAAATTCACCATCCTCCAATCTAACTTCTTCTAACATAGCAATCTTACCCCCAGTGGACCCCCCAAAATGACAAAATAACATAGCACCACTGGCATTAGTAAATTTAAGATGATTAGTGAATTTCACACTTGAATCTTTACATTGCAAATACAATGACTACTATTGCACTACTACTTAGAAATATTGGATTTTTTTCTGGGGGCAGTGCTACATGTTATATGCACTGTGTCCAATAAATCAGAGCAAAATGATAAAAGTAATATGCACAGAGCTCCTCTGACACCTCATTTCCTGTGTGCTGTGGCTTATTATTTGCTGTAAAGTGATGCTGAGCATTCGATCAAATCTATTAGAAAGAGAGGGAAAAAAGGTTGCCATTCTGCTGTGGAATGAAGCCGGGTGTTGGCATCTTTGACATCCAGGCTCTACTATATAATCAAGAATCTATACATCTGTCCACAGAGAGGAATGAGCTGCCCCAAATGTAGTAAAGCTGCATTTCACAAACACCAACAAAAAATATAAAAACAGCAAAAAGGCCAATTTATCATTATTTGGAAAACAGTGACATAATTAGTCAATAGAGATACTTTTGTGACCAACCATTATGCAAATGTACCAATCTAATTGTTCTGGGGCCGGCTTCAAATGAATAATACATACAGTATATTGTAATTTGAGAGGCTAAAACCAATATTCACAGAGAAGAATGATCTCATTATGAGTCAAATATACAGTGTAGCATTTACTGCTGGCATTCTTTCATCAATAAATACACAATGGTGATAATGTTATCTAAATTAATGTCATTGTTGCAATGAGATTCTGATGTATAGCATTGCCTAAAGTAAATAACTGTTTTAGCACATCATCAAACATGCATTGCAAACCCACAATCAACACACCATATTTGGTGCCGTAAGCTGATAACTCTTCAACATTCTGTATAACAAAGTGTTCAAACAAACACATACAGTAGTGTTCAGACCCCATCTTGGTATGATATTGTTTTAGGACCTAAATGCAGAGAAATCTGCTGTGATGATTTTGGTATAGGTCCCAGTTTGTGTCTTGAAACACTATCCATCCAAGTACAGAGAGGGAATTTTATACTAAGAAGACAGTAACTTTGCAAGGTCTCCAGTTTATTTGTTTAATTTAGACTGCTGAAGACTACCTTCTATCTTGATTAATTTAAGTCCAATATTCACTATCCTTTTAGCTCTGTTTTGGTTTCAATCAGCTCATGAGGGAAATGTTTACTCTTTAACTGCCAAATGTGCCACAAAATTCATAAGCTAGTCATTAACTTTCTCTCTCTGTTGTTTAGTGCTGAATCTCTGCATACAACTGAGGGGAATTGCATAGCAGTTCACTAAGATCGCCGTCTCGTGCAAGGATATTTTTTTTTAGCCAAAACCACTAACCCCCCAAACCTAATCTAAGTCGTTTTTGCACCTAAACCTAACCTGAACTTAACTACATAGCTGCAAATATAGCCACTAAATCAGAAAACGCCTATGTGGGCCAGTTCACAAAGCAAATATTTAGCTTGGATAACATGTGATTCAGTAATAAATTGAAGCACATTCTATAAATTAGGTAACAATGAGGTAACAGTAATTTACATTTACAAAAAGTATTTATATGGTTCGTAATAGCGGGTAATAATTACATTGGGTTAAGGTGGAAATCAGCAAGCTATCTTGGTTTGGTTGTTTTTTTACGTTGTTATAACATTCAAAATTTGGCCACATCTATGATCATAGCAGGAGAAAGCAAAGTGGATGACACTGTGACCTAACCATATGTCTTTCAAATTCATAAACTGGATGAGCTTGTGTATCCCTTGGCCTTGGTTTGCACAGTTAAATTAGAATAGTTTTATTGAAAAGACTTGACCTTTGGCTTTATAATTCACAGTATGTAATGAGTTTCAGGGACTAAATTGGTGTGCTGGCCTATGGTGTAAATCAATTGATCATAAGCAAGTAAATAAGTCCTCCGAGGGTCTAAGGACAGAGGGTGTCACAGATTGTACAGATTGTAAAGCCCACTGAGGCAAACGTGTTTTGTGAATTTGGGCTATACAAATAAAATTTGATTTGATTTTGATTTGATTCCTCTTTTTTTTTTTTTCTTTTTTTTTTGTTTTGCTTTAAGGCATCTTTAATGAGGACCCTGGTTATAGTACACACAGCGAGCGGGAGGACATGTATTTTTCTCTAAATATCCTTTGGCACTAACCCAGCCCCCTTGAAATAATCATTGGACTATGACCATGTTTATAGAGTGGCTATAAGAGAAGACATTAGCTTATTCCCTTCACTATCTATTTCGCTACCCATTATTTATGATTAATGAATAAATGCAGGCCAATGTCACTGAGTCATGCTTATTAAAAGTCAAGTACGGGCTACTGTATAAGTGTGAGATGAACAGCAGTCATCAAAGTGGTCAAGTTACAGTTTGGCTATTATTCTCATTGCGTGGCGTGGTAAGTATGTGTCATTGTGTTTGCTCTGAGTTAAAGTTCATATTGCCATGGTGCTTTGTTCCCTGCTGCAGCAGCAGGAAGATAATGTAGACTTTAGCGCTTTAATATCACACTGGGTCCATGACAGCAAGCACGTCAAGTTTTAAAATATGTCTTTTTCTTGGGTTCTTCAGGTGACAACCTGGGACTCTGTCCTTTACAATACTCATGCTAGAAGGGAATACGAAAGGGAAATGTGTCAGAGCAGCTTAACTGTTGAGATGGGGGCTGTGAGAGCAAAGACAAAGCAGTATTGTACTCCTCCCAGTGCATCACTTCTGACATGGATGAGACATTGTGCGGGTGCAAGATTGTCACCAGGCAAGGAAACTCATCCTCGCAATAATGATTTCTCCTAAGACAAATGCTAAAACATATGGAAATGTGTTACAATACTAAAAGAGGGCCGATACAGCAAGCAGAGCACAGAATATGAGCAAATATTATGTTATGGGCAAAGAGGATGACTCTTCTTTAATATAGCTACAGCATTTTGACAGAAGAGACAATCTTTATCACATAGACTTTAAAGTATACACTGCTTTCATGGAAATGAATGTTTCCACAGCACACAGACACAAAAGTCTACTCGATATTTGTTGTGTCTGTTCCCCCGCCTACTGAAACTACTGGTAAAACAGATGGTACATGCCTGAGGAAGTGTACATAAGTTCTGTTCCAAATGTAAAGGAGAGACAGGGAGAGAACCTGTAAATTAGAAGTCTTACTTCAAAGCCTTACGCCTCCTTCTACAAAACAGTTGATTGCATATACCTGCAAACAAGTGTGGCAGGTTAAATATGTTGATAGCAAAGGACAGTGTGCTGCATTTGATCTCAAATCAAATATACAGAATACTGAGAAACCAAACATGATATCCAATTAACTTTCACTGCGCTAACACTCAAAGTCACATTAAATGTTGTAGAGATAGTGTGATGACATAACGTGTGCATTTCTAATAACTTGGGCAGATCATCGTAACAGAAAACAGCAATACGAAAGCAGATTCATGCAGATTTAATGGTCTCTTACACGTCTTGATTCTCATAGAGTCTAGCACTTTCAGTGAATACTTCTGAAAATATGCAGGAATGATGCTTGAATGTAAACATGCTGCATTTGTAAGAATGGCATGTTTTAGTTTTTTTTGATGAGTCAACAGAAGGTTTACATGTCAGCAGGGAGAGAGCGATGGAGAGGAAGGAAAATAAATGTTACATAATGCAAAAGGCCCTGTCCTTCAGCTCAATAACAAGGTGCTATGCTACATTACCCCCTAAACCTCCATCCTGCTGGCGCCAATTCTCTTGGGAACCACACACATTTGTGATACATTTATTTCAATATGGGACTTGCCAGATAAAATACCCTGCAGGATGTTGATAGGCAGGCCGAATACACTGGCTATAGTTACTGCAGCTTCATCACAGACAAACAAACAGATCAAATGTTCTCTGCACTTCTAAGCAATTTTTATACAGGGGCTTTGTCAGTTACTTTCATATGTTTAAAGGGCAATGTGAATTTAACACTTAAGAAATGCTCTTCAGAATCAGAATAAATTTATTAGTTTTTTAGTGGAGTATGGTTAGAAGAATCTAGCTGTGGCTGTCAAAAAATCTCAAATCAACATGCAGACAAAAAGAAATAAAAAAATAAATAAATAAATAACATAAAGCTGTTATATATGAACCTTGGCAGCAGACAAGAACATCGATGTCTTAAAAAAGTATGCTTTTTGCCACAAAAGAAATGCTGACTTTCCCCTCTGGGTATCAAAAAAGGCAATAAAGGTTATTTCACAACCATGCATGACAACAAAGGAGGAGTTACAGTGAGGGAAGGGTCTCGGTTATGTCAGATCAGGTTAAGGTACAGTATGGAAAAGATTAGGTAACTAAAAAGGTTACAGTTATCAACTCCATTCTCCTGCATTAATGTCTGATGCGGTACACGACCATCCACCACCATGACCTCCACACACTCATGGTCTGCCTATCTTTATATAGGGCATACGGCTCCCTGCATTAGAATGAAATGTATGTACAGTACAGAGACAAAAAAGAAATGGTGCTGTACAATATGACTTTTAATCTATATCATGACTAACTGCCATCAACAGTGCATGATCATTTCTTTGTCATATGAAAGGAAGAAACTGTAACACAAACACCATTTAGACATTTAATACATTAAAAGCTGCAATATTATCTATTTTACCGATTATCTATTTGGGAGGCATTTGAGGGCAGTAAAACAAGCTTAAACACATTTCTGACATATTGTCTCCTTATAAAATTAACATGTTAGTAATTTTTCACTCCCTTCTTAACCTTACTTTGGTCTCCACCAACTCCTCAGAAATATATCTGCTCTTTACATTGATGGATGCTACATTTTGTCCAGTAGCTATAATAAGATTCTGGCACCCCATTGCTGTAAACACAAAATGTATACAAAGAACAAAGTACAAAAAGTATTGTAACACATTTGAGCAGAAAAATAAAGACAACATGTCCAGGTTAATGCCTTCAATAGTTGCTTCATAAAGACAGGACCTACATGCTCTTATTATTCACATGGGATGAGCTGCACAAGAAATCAGGAACTAAAATATGCTTAGTACTATAACCATGACATAAAGACGCTGCACCCCTCTGCCGGATACTGATGAGTTCAATATCAAGAATCTGAGGACTATACTGAGGAGGAGGGAGGCATGTGGAGACATGCCCTCCCCTGTTGTTGAAAGGGAATAAATGGAAGAACCCAAGAGAGAGCTGTCTTTGAACAGATATCCTCCCCTCGGGCCTTGAGGACATTGAGATCAACATCGGTGTTGATTGGGTCGAGCCAAGCTAGCAGCCATGAAACACAGCTTCTGTGAACATGTTTTTGAAGTCAGCTGCTGACCCCTTTTATTGTCTCTTCCTCTGGGAGTGACAATTCAATCAAGGGATTCACTGGTCTCCACGTCCACCACATTCACAAAGCTCCTCATGGCAGCACTACTGAGACAAGCCAAAAGTCCATGAAATCCTTTCCTGAAGGATTCATGAAGGATTTAAGTTCTAAGACAGTGTTTGCAAGAGTGTAGCATCTGTACAGGGAAAGAGCCATGTGCTGACAACCATTAACAATGACAATGTTTTTATAGAATTATACTAGAAAAGATACTTGCAGAAAGTGAATTATAGCTGTCCCACTTTATCTCAAATGCACAGCAAACAGCCGATCTGTATGTCCCCAGACATCTTGACATTTAGACGGCCTTGTAAGTATGATGGCCAAACTAAGAATGTGATTATTCTAGAGGTTTGACTCTTTATTGCACAGAACGTCTTTGCTTGAACTGCACACAGTTGGAGAATTGCCATTTTGCTTGGTTTTCTTTAGCTATTTCTTTAGCTCCTGAAGGCATGCTGTTTTCGCTCTCCCTGAATAACTGTCGTCAGCTGTCCAGTCCCGAGAGACCTGCGGCTGAGCGGATAAACCGGTGCCTCCTTCTAGTCTCTAGGTATTGCAATCCAAGGCCACCTTCCCTTCCCTCCTCCCAACAGGCCCTGAAGATGCAGTGATTACATCTCCCTGACCGAGCCAGAGAGGAGAGAGGCCATCAGTGGCACCAACATTTTTATATTTCTAGACAACGACAGTGTAATGTATTACTTTGCCTTTTTCTATATATCTATAATAAATTCCTGTATAATGCCCCAAATATTCACAGTGAAATCAAAGCACTGATGGTTCTACCCCATGATTTTTTGTGCTTTTATTTTAATCCTCTAAGGCTTCACTCAGTGCATATCATCCTATAAAGGATATTTTTCACAGGTTATTGCAGCCCTTTCTATCATTTAAAAAGCAGAATGCATTCCAATCCCGTCTTCTGTTTGCAGGGCAAAGCTGATCTAATTCCCCTTTCTATCAATACATAATCCATGATAATGAGCTGTGCCAAATTCCTTAGATGAATATGCAAAGGCTTCTTTCTGCAGGCACTGTAAATATAATGGAGCGAACATTAATCGAAGTGATAATTAATTGCCTTCTGGAGATTATACGACTTGGCCCACAGCAACCACGAAGAGGTTATATTATATCTATCATATTTAAAACAGGTTTCAAAAAGGGAGAGTAAAACGGAGAGGAAAAGATCATAGGTGACAGAGAAACCAATCAGAGATGATATCAAATCTACCAACGGGGGTTCAGTGTACCCAATTTTACATACAATAAAACTATACATGACATTAATAGTTTGTATAGCATAAGCCATAAATGTTTATTCTGTCCACCAAACTCATGTCAAAGCTATGTCTTGTTTTACACATTGAAAAACTAATGTGTAATCATCTTATTTACTGAAAATATTGTATTATAATAATATATTAATGTTTTTCTCAGCCTACAGCCCACATTAAAGCTGTGGCTCAGAAAGTAGAGCGTAGAGTCATCAACTAATCAGCAATGATTGGTGCTTCAATCCCTGGCACATCCAGACTGCATGGCGAAGGGTCCTTGGTCAAGATACTGAACCCCGAAGGCTGTATGTGAATGCGTGTGAATGGTAAGCTCCAAAAACTGATGAGCTGATGTATTGTAAAAGCCCTTTGAGTGGTCAGAAAATGAGAAAGGTGATTTAGCATTGCATTTCCATGAATATGAGATATTATGACTTTTAGTCTCTAATGTCCAGGTCAAACTGAAGGCGAGTTGCACCTCGATATGTCAATTTGCGCGCAAACAGTGCAAACCTCACTGTTGACATCATAGGTGCATTTGTCCACACTGGTCTGGTATGACACGTACAGCTGATATTTATAATAACCTCATGAAATATGTGTCCAATGTCCTTTGTAGGAAAGGCACATAAAAGGAGACGTGTGCAACAACTAAAGAAAAAAAATAGGCATTCAATAGGAGAAGCACAAGATATTAATGCTGGACTGATTTACGTAGCCATGAGAAAAACTGGCAGCAACTCACTTCATCAACAAAGCGTCGAAGGGAAATTATGCAAAAGTATTTGGCACAATGTCTACGTATACTTTTGCAGTCTTGAGGAAAGACTATCCATCCTGCCATTTCATTTCTATACCACCTGACTCCACAGGATCGCATCCTCACAGCGTTGTGTTGTATTATCTCAGCATGCACCAACAACAACGCTCAACATGCTACTCTATGGTATTTATACATCAGAAAGCATTCAGGTGGCTGTGAACATGTTAACAGCTGGTGACTGTAATTATATAGTTCTGACATAAGCATTGAGGCCTCTATCTATTTTCTGCAACAGGCATTGCATATCACAACTAACCTACTTGATATATGACCTCTTGCACACTAATAATTATTATGCACTGTGGACAATTTATGCGCAGATGCTACTGCCAAAACTATAAAGCCCTGATTATACCCAATAACTCACACTGATGACAAACCTGGAGTGAATGTTAACAATCTGGTTTTGTTGCCTTTTTTTGGCTGTGATAGACGATGTGCCAGTGACAGTCTCATCATGATTTACAAAGGCTAATTCAGCTCATAACAACATGAAAATGCTGCTCTGTTTATCCATTAAAGGAAATCTATGTCCCAGAAGTGTGTAAATAATACCCAGTAGCATACATGCCACAACCTATTCCGATGTGAAGGACGGATGAAGGTTCACATGACTGCAGCTGAATATGCCGAGCAGATTCGTCACAGCATAATACAGCACTTCCACTTGTTCACTGAATAATACAGCACTCCCAATAATAGGCCTATCCCATTTTCAGCCAGACTTCAGTCTTTTGTTTCAGCCTGAAAGCTTAGCTGCTCTTGGTGCTGCCCTACCCATGGAAGCTAAAAGTAGGTAAGTATTGTTGGATAAATATTACACAAACGCAAAATGCACTCAGCACCAAAATTGAAGAATTAGCTATGTTAGTTATAAAAAATATCAGTGTTATATGTTTTAATATCTAGATGTATTGAGATGTTGATAGTAGCTTATCTCATGAAAGACAACTTAATTTCATAACCCTTACTGCAAGTGATGATTCCTGTGATTGGTGAATCTAAAATGTAATCAGTATTTTTTTTTTTTCCGATCATCCATAAGTGTCCAAATGTACTGTACATGTGATCAGTTTAGCATACAGAACAGGATGTACAGCCCATTTAACAGCACTGAAAAACATATCATAGGATAAGCACCTCGATCATCAAGCACACATTCCATCATGTGAAAAAAAAGCTATTAAAATGAAGTGTTAAATTTTACAATTCATGCTGCCATGTTCCTTAGTGAGACTGCTATAAGGTGCCATTAGCACAATTCTTTCTGTAAAACATCATCAGATTTAGTGCCATAAAACCTCAGTGGACTACCTCTAGGAAAACTCTCACTGAATAAAAAATATAAATTAAATAAGTATCTGTTACTTACTAGACAATATACAATACATAATAAACTTGTAAGTATATATTAACAGTTTCACTCCAGACAAGAAAAATGCAGCAAAACACTAAGTCTGTATATCAACTTTGAGCGGTTGATTGTGTGTGTATGTACAATGTACAGACAACATAAATTGATGTACTTATAGATTCTCAATATAAAGGGCAATAGTAAGCTTATTTCAGGTGATGGTGTCATACTAAATAAAAAAAGTTATCTCTAATCACTTATCCTGCGCAAGAGGTCAAGAGAGACTGGACTATACAAATATACATTGGGTGAGAGGTGAGATACACCCCAAGGATGGTAGTTTGTAAAGAACAGCAACTGTCAGAAACAGTGTACTGCCATGCTGACCATTTTCCAAATAGGAAAATTCAACAATAAAATGTCCATGGAAACATTTCGAACCATTTCTGTATCACAATTTTCACAGTCCTGCTGTCCACCTGGCTTTCAGACACTCACAGTTTTAACAAAGTATACTTAAACAAGCTGATTCGTTTGTTGCCAGCTTCCAAGGCAGCCACAAACAAGATGTGAGTGAGCTTCATGTCTTCTAAATGACCACAGCTGCTGGTCTCTCTGACAGAGGAAGGCAGACTTCAAGAGCCTTTGATAATAAAAGGGATACCTTTTTGGTGGAACATCACTTAATGCTTAACACAATGCTGTTAACACAAGTCCTTATACGATAAAGGTGACACTCACTGACAAATGAGGTGCTGTGGCAGAATTTTATATGACAGTTTTGCATCAGTGACTAATGGATGGAATGAGCGACTTACACATTGTATCAGTTTCGTCTGAGTCATCAGGGCAGTCCGGCTCGCCATCACAGAGCCAGGCCTCGGGGATGCAGGTTTCCTCGTCGTGACAGTGAAACTCCCCTATGTCACACAAGATGGCTTCTGGATGGTATGAAGAAAGGGTGGAGAGAAAGACAGAAGAGATGCAGCATGAGGCGATGATAGTGAACAGGTGGCTCACCTGTTTCAGCAGCAAATATGTACTGGATGTATACTTGAACATGAGCATGAGTGGAGACGAAGTGGCCTCACTTTCTATAGAATTACATGCTGTTGATGGATATAATGAAGAGTAAAATCCATCCAATCATATCATTATCATTAGCAGGCAGTAAAATCACACAGAGGCTTCAGCTTAATACCGTACATTTTCAAAGGGTGACGATCAAGTACTGTAGAGTACGTTCTTTTGTTAGCGTCATCTCTTTAGCAAACCACAATTCTTTGTGAGAACAGAAGGCCATACATTTTTTTTTTCCACAAGATTAAAAAGCTACCAAAGAGGCAGACGAAACAGATGCTGCCCAGGCATTGTGATTTTGACAGCTCTTCTCCTCTAACAAAGACATCATGTCCTTCACGCCTTGGCAAACTATTACAAAGCAGTTTGGCAAGTTTGTTCTTATCGTTTGCCTCCTTGGTGTTGTGCTTTCATTTGATGGTAGGACTGGGGGAGTTCAGTGAAAGCCCAGTCAACTAAAAAGTCATCATAGCCTTTCAATATAGCAAGCATCTGTCAAAGTGTTGACATGCTTCCTGCCGGTAGCTGTCAGAGACTCAGCTCGATCATTCTACAGAATGACACAAGCTTTTGCTGAAGATTTGACATCACAATGTGACCTGACGCTACTTCTCCTCGGCGGTGAGCAAAAACGGTAATTTATTTCTAAGCTTAACCCGCAGACAATCAGACGGGCTCTAACTCCCCCTCCCACTCTCTCTCGCCATCTCCATCTTTTCCCTGTGTGTTCCTAACCCATTAGTGGTGGGAGTGGAGCAAGTGGGAGATCAGGTCTGCAGCGTATGAACAGTGAGAGTGATAATTCAACGCACCGCTGCTCCCTGCCCGGCACCCTCCAGCAAATTCACTACCCAGGGACAAATCTGAAAAGGTCAAACATATCATCCATTCTACCTCTCCGATTCCCACTGATGCAATATATCTGAAATCTTACAATTTAAATCAAGGTCTCTTTTGAAATATTCAACAGCTTTTTTTTACGGTTTTAAACAGGGGACATTCTTATAAAATTGCACACCAAAGCCATCAAACCTTTAAAGGGAAAAAAATTAACTGCATGTCGTGTTAAATGAGAAAAGGGTTATCTCAAGGTAGCCTATTGCATGAGGAACAGGTTCCTGATTTGTATTTTGTCTTTAAACAGTGGAACAGCAGCAACATAAAAAAATGCATTTAACCAAATATTTCACAATACTATTAACTTCCTAACAACAAAGACTACTTTTGTGCAAAGCCAAAGTCCAATATGCTTCTTTTAACCATCATCAAACACAATATTGTGATCTCCGCAAAGCTGTCAACCTACAGTGCATATTGATTATCACTGCAATGAATATTAATACAGCACTAGCCTTTAATAACATGATGGATTATGCATGATTTGACTGTTTAGTGGAAAATAAAGGTAAGGTCATACGGTACGAGTAACACAGTGCTATGATGACAAACTGTTATACATTGAATTTTACATCAGATACAAGTAGTCCAGTCCAAATACAGGCATAACAAATGAACTGTATATGACCTGAATATTATTTACATTTCCTCTCAAAAAATAGTAAGGCATCAATAAACACACGCTGGGCTTACGGTTGGCAGAGGCATTCTCAGTTTGTTGGCAGGGGCAAGCTCGGTTAGTCTGTAAAGAGAAATCTCTTATTCCCGTAAAGCTGAATTGATTGCCATTGAAAGGCAGAGGGTTGGTGACAGAAGGGCCATGTCCTCAGCCGGAGATGGAAGTCATGAAAGAAACCTCGGCCTCTGAGCACACCGGTTACCCATTGATGTTTTACCTCCTTTCATGCCACTTCACCTTGAAAGCTAAGGGGCCAAATATGAAGTATCCAAATGACCTCTTATGTCAATTCATCTTTCCATTCTGCTTTAGGAAGCAGCCTCTCCTTGACTTCACTGCACTGTCACTGTAGCTGTGGGGAACAACACTGGGACAAACACACAATTGAAGGAAAGTAACTGCTCTGTTGTTCTTTTGTCCCCTTTCTATATACCGCTGTGAAATACGTAAAGGTTTGGTATTACACAGCATTATGTATTTTGCAGATAATTCTATACAAACAAATGAGTGGTGATGGCAGGAATACAGATAGAGAAAAGAAAAGGCAGCAGAGGCTTTCAGTGAATGGAAAAAAAAGCCAAACTGGTTCCATTAACATAACAGTGGGGAACACAGTGGCACTCAGCTGGGCACATTATCACGAGCTTCATTCCTGACACCCAACAGCCACCACTGGAACAACATTGTGGCTCATTAAAGCCATTGAGCCTTTGAAATGTGCCAGATTTTCAGAGGAACAAAGAGTTATTTGGTGGCAGGCAGACAGGGAAGACAGTTTGCAAACCTGCTGAAGGAAAACCAGCCAGCACTCCTTGCAGCATATATTTTGATCACATTTCGCTTTAGTTCAGATGAAGTGTGAATCCTAGAGTGTGTTGACCCAATTACTGAACATGTCCAGTATACTGCAACATGAGCACATGGACAGCACAACAAATCTCTTCATCCTGCATTTTGCAATATAGCATCCACTCTCCTATTTGCTCAGTCCTATTAAACTCTGAATTACATGAGAGCTCAGGTCTTCATTTATCGTTCTAAACAATATTATATTGCAATGAGGTAAGCTACAAACCACTAAGGCATTACTATTCCCTGAATTGCATCAGACACACAGTTCACAATATGGTTTAGTGGATAAGTCGTAAGCCACAGGCCTATTCAAACAAAACCTGTGTTATAAAAGCAGCAGTGCAGTACACAGCTCAGAGTGGTGAAATAAACGTCATCCATGTTGTGCAGCTGAAAAAAGCTGATCTGAGAATATTTCTCACTCAGGCCTATCTCACGGTTGCAGGTTGAGAAGGAGCTGCTTCTTAAAGAAGCTATTTGCAGTTCATCCAACATGCTCAGCTCTACATAGAAAGCTATGTGTCGACTTGTCAGAGCAGTGATAGTCCATTAGACCTATGTTACATTCAGGGTGCTCAAGGTCGCCCAACAACCAGTGTGAGGGAAAAGAGAAAATAGCAGCGGAATATATCTGAAAACAAATGAAAATATGCAAGCCTAAACATACTGTATACTCACAAACGCAAATATAATTTAACTCCTGAAATTTGGGGAAATTACCTTCAAAGTTTTTTAACTAAAAACTACAGCTGGTGGTACAAACTGTGAAGAGTTTTTGTCATTTTTGACTTCATTTTATAGTTGCCAGAAAAGTGACAGGAGGGAGGACATTGCGATTATGTGGTTTGGCTTCTCGAGCGCCTCAGCTACAATGAGGAGTAATGGCAGTGAATGTTTTGACTGTTTGAGACAAAAATGGGTAATACCTTGGCTTTACAGGCTTATTTGCTTTCTTTTAGCGAGGCTTGAGGAAATTGACCGCACTCATGTCTACACAGTAAATAGCAGAGCAGAGCAGTAGGTTAGACTGGAAACTAAGGGAAACAGCTGGCATGGCTTTGCCTGAAGGAGATAAAGTCCACCTACCAAAAGCTCTAACTAACAGACGCTACAGGTGAAACCATAATATTTTTAACTAATAGGTATACCAGTTAAACCAGTTTATTACTGACATTAATACATTATGTTTCATTCGTGTTTTATTCTGTTGACATAATAGAGTCAACAGTTCTTACAGACAGTATTTTGGACATCGCTGTTTATCACTCCATAAATCAGAGTCATAAAAAATCATTTGTTTTAGGAATAAAATGTTATATAAATCAGGCTATGAATAACACATATGCAAACCACTCTGTAGAAAACCTTCAGAATATAGATAGGACTAAAACTGGAAAGTTTGATGTAACAGCCCCTGAAGTGGAGAATTTTGGGTCAGAGCATGAGAAAAAACTCATTTTGAGAAAACAGTTTTTAAATTTATGTATTGTAAAATTTCATATGTTTTGCAGACTAGAGGTGAATAGCAAAAAAACAAAATAACATATATTATAGTAGGATAAATCTATTAATGCAAATAGAAAAAAAAACTTTAGTGTAATAAACATCAAAATGTGCATTTTGGGTGTTTTCTTTTCACTGAAAATCTGAACAGCCCAGTTTCCAGTCTTTGTGCTAAGCTAAGCTAACCTAGCAAGATAGTGACTATACATATCTCCCAAAATGTTTAAGTATTATTTTAAAGACAGAAATATTAGATTTAACAAAACACATTTAGATTAGGGTAAGCAGCCCTCCATTTCCTATTTTTAGTATAGCTATCCCTTCTGTTTCCATCTACAGGGTGTGTAAAATCAAAAGTCGCATGTGACAAGTTCAACCCCATTCTCTTAGGACTTTTTAAAAGAGTATTTTGGGAAATATGTGAAATGACTATCTGAAGTAGATGTAGACAGGATGGGTGGAGAGAAAGTGGGTGCTCCAAAAAAGTAAATCAAAACACTTCATAACAAAATAACTCCTCGAAAGCACTGATGTCAGTCTGATGATATATAACACTCTGAGTATATGAGGGTGGAATATTCTGCTCAAAGATACATGGATTGTGTAACATAAATCAAATGCACAGGTTAAAATTCATCACACACAAATGTTTCGCAAGTTATTGAGGACAAGTGTACTGGGGCACAAAAATTCAGATGTACTTGGAGAGTTTCTGTCAAGTACACACACACACACACACACACACACACACACACACACACACACACACACACACACACACACACACACACACACACACACACACAACACACTAGAAACCCACCTTCATCCACGTACACGCTCATAGATTAGTGATTTTAAACCCCCTCACACTGTCAGAGCAGACTTAACGTCCTGGCCAGCTGCAGGTCATATGCATTATGGATGAGCATAGGGCTATGAGCCAAACTAAGCAGGTTATTAAGTATAACAACAGTATAATGCAGTCTCTCCCTTAATCTTCATATCTTTAATCTGCCAAAAGATGCAGTGTAGTGTGATGCATCTCAATGATACCTCACACATTCATAATGAATCTTTATTACAAGCGTATCTCTAGAAGTGACATATGCCATGTGGTATTTAGTCTTAAATGCCATCCACGTCAAGTCTGATCAGAATATGGAGACTAGAGAGAGTACCGTGACTCTGCTCACTGATGAATGATTTCAGAATGTCACAGCACTTCTGGACGCATGCCCCTAGTTATATGTGCACGTCAGTTCTGCAGCACTCCAACATTTCTTCCACCTAGATTGTAGAGTTGTTTTTTTTCTTCAAGAAATTCTTAGAAATCACTAAGCTAACTCAAAGTATGCTGTCTTAAAAAAAGAGAAAATAATGATGTACTACAGAAGAGAAGTCATTTTGTTTACAGAATTTGCGTTATAACTGGCTCTAGGAAATGCCAGCTCTACCATTCCCCATGGCAACTCTGCATTCTTGCCGTGAAATGGCTAAGAAATCAATACTGTAAGACTTTTGGGCCGAAATTAGATGTTGCCTGACCTTCACCACAGAGCAAGGTCACTTTTATTTTCTCTACAACATGAGGGGCATGTCAACAAATTATTAAAAGGAAGCACCACATGAAAAGTTTCAGGAGACAGAGGTTGAATGGCCTCCTGCTCCTTGGCACAAGTCCCTGCAAAAGTAAACAATGAATGATTCATAAGACTGGTCTTAAGCTGTATGTTTTTTTATTGCCCTTTTACTCCACATGCAAGGATTTTGAAAGACTTCTCATGTGTTTTTGAACCAAGCTCAATCACACCTGATCAGGTTGATGTCTAGCTCCTAATTGGATCAGTAGAACAGGTAGATCAGGTAGAACAAATCACCAGCAAAGACATGCAGGACAAGTGGGTCTTGAAGACTGGCATAATAAACAGTATTAATGAGCATACATAAGAAATAGTTACCAGGTGGATTTGCATCGGTTGGTGGCTCACAAAGTAATATTCTTATGAAAGTTAATAACTTAAATGGCAATGTTATTTATTTTCACCCTGACCCTTATTTATTTTTTTATAGCATCTGCTGTTTATAGCATCACTCCAACTCAAGTTCAGCTGCTCACTAAACACATATGCAATGCCAACGTGATCAAAGCACATCTTCTCAACACATTCACACTGCAGTTACATGTGTTTAAATAGCAACACTTCCAACAAGACTGTCCTTTTGATACTTCTTTCACACTGCTTAAAACCACCTTGTTTATCGTGTTTGCTGCTATTCACCCTGTTTCTCTGAAGAACAGCCACTACCTGTGAGTGACAGCATTTTACTTGGCTTGCTTGTTGATACAGTGTGCCTACATCCTAACTCGTATTGATCTATAAATCTAAGATCAACCATATATCTCACTATATAACTATATATGTCTCACTTTTTATGAGTGCAGTTCACTGCACTAGCAGGGTCCTATAAATATGACTGTTTTTTAGTATCTCTGACTCCCAATAGTGGATTTTGTGTTATGTTTACTGCTCGTGTTGACAGACATCTGCAATTTGTGATGCCAGTCAAAGATATCAGAGGCCTAAAAAATCTGCATACTGTATCTGTCTGTAAACACAACTAGTTGATTGACACAAACATTTATTTCCTAGCAGCTTCTTATTTTAGCACAGCTACCACTTTTGACATTTCACCTGCATCAGGCATACTCTGCATGGAACCAGGAAAGAAAACTACTTTTCAAATTATTGATGATTAATTTAACATTATGATCATATTCACAAATTATCATATGCAATTCAATTAAGACTGTAGTATTTATGAGCATTACATAGACACCAAATATGAATAAAGACACATAAACCAACGTACCTATCTTACATTAAGGTGTTGCTGTGATTACTGCAGTGTTGTGCGGCAGTGTGTGGAGGTGTGGGCGTGTTTGTTTGTGCTTTAGAAAATAACCACTGTGAAACAAAAAATAATGTCCTATTTCTCTGATTCACTGGCTGTCTCGCTTCCAACGGTGCCTCTCTTGCTCAATGACACTTTGTTTCCCATTTACTTAGATATTTGACATCCGCCAAATGAGACTGAACGATCAGCTATCGTTCTTCAGTATGACTGATCCCAGCAAAGAAAAATATGGTCAAGACATATGTAATCAAATATACAAAACAGCAGCAATTAACTAATAAGCAGATAAGATTTACAAAATAAAAAAAAAAAATGTTTTTTAAACCTCAGATAGAGCACGTCCAATGTAAAATTTTTATCAATCCCATTCATGTACACTGTAGTTAGACTATGTATGTCCAGAATGTCTCCAAGTGGAATACTTTTCTTAGTCCCATGTAGGATATGTGTGATGTAGATGTAATGCTAAACCCTTTGAAGGTGTTCCAATTTAAATGTTTGGGATCTTTAACTCAGTATTTTGGTTACCCAGAACATTCAGGAGCCACAGTGCACTGAATTTGTGCAAACAGGATAAACCTATGGCATTTCAATGCATGAAGTGAATTGTAACCTATACTCCTGTAAAAAAAACAAACAAAAAAAAAAGAAACAGAGACATTCAACCATTGACATTTCTAGGGGCTCTGTGGTGGTATGAATGTATGCATGTGCATTTCATTTGCATGAGAATGTGTCATTATACTGCCAATAATAGAAAAGTACATCCCCCCAGTCTCTTCTCGCATGGCCCCCTTTCCATGCTCCATCCAAGGTCACCTAATCACCGTGTTCCTTCAAAGACCTCTATCTTAACCAGCAGCAGTCTGAGGGATTTATGCCCCGCTCCATGTCATGATTACCAATCAGGTGGAGTAATAGCTGCTTAAGCAGACAGGGGTTTTTGTCATCACTGAGGGGTGAAGTGCCAGTCAAGGTTTCCACTGAGTTTGTCCAATGCGGGCTGATACTCTATGGGGCATGTCAGTGCCTTGGGTGTAGCCTCCAGATTAAACTGCATTATTGGAGTGGACCGAGAGCTGTTATGGTGAGGGATCACATCCTCCCTGTCCCCCACTATACCACTGCAGACACCAAGTGAGCTGTACATTATCAACAAGTCCATATGAACCTTGAAACCTGAAAATGGATTACCTCAATTAAACTGTAGAAATAAATTTGAATTCTCTCTCAAAGACAAAAAGATGCACATGATGGATGTGCATTGGCTTGGTAAAATAAACCACCTTAACCATGATCATTTAAATTTGAAAATTGAAAAATAATTACATTGTATTGCTCAAAAAATATAGTATCATCAAAGTCTAACAGGACAAATTGAATAAAGGTATTACATTAGACAGAGAGGTTCCAAATCAACCACATATTCTGTGTACACCGCATAAGACAACTGGTGAAAAAAAAAATGAAAACAGCACAAAAGAAATAAGATTTTGTTTGGATTACGTTCTCCCCTAACCACCCACTGAAGTTGATTTTAATTGAGTATGAATACTGAATTCACTATGCTGCAGGCCTACTTGTTTTCGTGTTCAAGAAGCTCTTCAGAAGAAATAATCCAAGAGCTAAAATATGAAAGATAATATACTAAATGAGACTGAAGGATTTTCTTGGAGACTGATTTTACCACCCAGTACATTTTGCTCTTTGTTAGCCCATGGAAAACATGTGGCTGTTTTTATTTTAAATGTAAAACTAAATATTCAATATTTTTAACTGTCCAAAGAAAATGTATCTAATGAAGATTAACAAGCCAAAATGTAATATTTAATACAAGGCCAAAATCAGCAAATGGTTTAATTGTCTATATGGTTTAATAAACCACTTCACATTGGTAATGTGGCATTACTGTCTATTAACTGTCTAGTAATGCTGCCTTCTACTGGACCATAGAAGTGTGTGATCAAGATGGACCTGTCCTTTATTTCAGTTTTTCCACTTTACTCCTCAGTAAATTCTTTGTTCTCTTAAAGTTGCACAGCTGGGAGTCAGCTCATACACCGATCTGATTAGTGCTTCACAACACAAATCAGCCTTATTAGCCATGATAGCAGTGTCTGTTTAAACTCTTATATGAAGAAAGAACTGGAGAAAGAGCCACCCGGCCAAGAGCATTGTACTGTTCTTTTCATGTTTGAACCATAATTTGCTAAATAAATATAGTGTATATCCACTGTCACTTGAAATTACTGATAAACTGTTAATTAAATTAAAAAAGGATTTAAGTTTTTTGATGATACACCATTGAATGTAAACATCTTGTTAGCCTAGTTTAGTGAGTCACAGACCGTATTCCGTACTTAGATCTGCCTTTACACCTGGACGAATGTGGGAATGATGGTCTCATTAGAGGCCTTGTAATTATGTGATCATGATCATTGTTCGGCTCAGGAAGCTCTACAGCGGCTAATTCAGGCAGGTGTATACCATATTTCTGCATCATCAGCACAAGAAATTGATTAGGAAAATTATGTACAGCTCCCCTTTGGCATCTAATGTGTGAAAAAAGAGCTATAGTGACAAGGCGTTTGAGAAAACGTGTTGTCGATCACAGTATGTTCATTTAATCTGTCTAACTGCATTGCAAATAATTTCACGCAATTGTTATGTACCTTCTTCTAATGTAACCTAAAATAAATAAAATAAAAAATACAGAGACGTGAACAAAATATTCTATACAACAAATCCAACCCAGTGAAATACAGCATTTTTTTTAGCAGTACAATAGTTTTCTCCTTGTAGCTGCATTGTTCAAACTATAGAGCCAAGACATAAAATATTCCAGTAATCCACGTTGTGGTTTAGTACAGTTTCTAATACTCCCACACATACGTGTCATTGACAGAATGTGGAATATGGCAGCAATATCCCATATGCAAATATAAAAAAGTTACTTGACATCACACATGCTAGACTGGCTCTGTTGTTTTTTGCACATTTTGTGGTCACTGTAGTTTCTCCTTCATTCTAGGAGAGAGCAACTCCACTGTTAGATGCCGCATATTGGTCCTTTAAAAAAGTGTAAAAGGTGCTTCCCTTTCACTTTCATTCACTTCATCATGATCCTCTTGTTCATAATTGACACTAGAGCCACCACAACCCCAGTGGTCTGCATGTGCCTGAGTATGATTTTATGAACAGTGTAATAAGTATACTATACTATACTGTAAGTTTATATATTAAATGTGCCATAAACAACGAAAGCATTTTGTGTAAGAAAAATGTAATGGTTGCTTAGGTGACTTGTTAGGAGGTTATTTTCAATTACAGTAAACATTTATCTCTGGTAAATGTGAAAGTGTGTTGAGCTCTAGCTTGTTTTATTACTGGTAGACTAATTCGGTAAATATTTATGTAACACTCTATGAGGATCACATCTATAGAGCATAATCGCAGAATTCATAGTGAATTATAATGCATTCATTATGCTTTATGACTACACTCACAAACACACATAATGCTCTCTGATCCACATTATGAACAGTCATAAAACATAGATGTAATTTAGAATGAATAATAAGTTCAAGTTTCTTATGGATGCTTTGGACTAGTTATAAACTAAAGGTTGACTGATGGGGATTATAATTGATTGTGACTACCTATACACACCTACACACATTGCAACAAATACCTGTAGGAAGGACTCATACTATTGTATAACAGTCCATGCAGTGTCATAGGTTATCACGGTGTGTGCTAAGTGTAATGCATTTTCATGCATTATATAAAAAAAGATAAAGAATCATTATAGGCCAAAATGCAGAGATTTACAAGTTAATGTTGTCTGCTGTAGAAATGAAACCTTAATGTATAAAACCTATATATCAGGTTATATATCAGGTTTATATAGATGTGGCCTTCACAGAAAGTGTTACCATTAAGTTTAGGTTTTGTTTTTGTAGCTCTCTTTAAGTTATATTGTTCATTGTTTGCACTCGTCAAAGTAGTTGCTCTAAAATTGCTGAACAAAAAACATGGCAAATGGGGCAACATGCATGGGCCATCAGACAATCAAGTTGTAAATAAACCCAAGGTTAAAGAAAAATAAAGCAGGAAGTAAAATCAAACTGTTCTGTCAAACATCACTTACAGCTCTGGTTCACCTTTGATCTCTGTAGACCTGGTTTTGTACACATTTTTAAAAGAGAGGCATTGAGCGGCATTACCTGTGTGCTCACTTGTTGTTTGTATTTAAATAAAGTAGTAGCTAATCTAGCAAAACTATCAGCTTGCTTACAACCTGCATAATCGTCTGACAGCTTGTGTTTGTTGCCCTGTTGGCCCATTTCTTCAGCAATTCTTTAGATTACATCTCAGCAATTACTCTGGGTGGGTACAATGTTATCGTAACTAGTACAACTGATGGCCCAGAGCAACAAAGTAAAACCCCAGCTGCAATAAATTGTAGTTCTTCTTTAACAGTGACAAAAAGTATGGACAGAACCATGAGATGACACATTAAGATGAAACACTTGTTGTCACTATTTATAAATGAACACGCCACTAAACAGATGTAATTGTATATAATTACAGCTCGTGCTCAATGTAATCTCCTATACGTGAGAAATTCAAATAGTGGTGGTGTTTTAGGTCATTTTTCAGAACAGTACATATTAATTATGTATTAACATGCCAATTTGTGTATATGTGAATGCACACACAGTGCATTTTAGTATCCGACACAGGTCTCTAAGCTGATGAAAGTAAGAAAATGATAAAAAACACAAATTACTTAAACAAAGCTGAGAACAGAGTGCTTCCCACTTCTCGGCCTGAAGCGGAGACTAATCTGGCTCCATTAATACATCCTAAACGAGAAAATATCTAAATTCCTCTCCAAAGCCACGGAACAGGAAGAACAGCCTTTTTGCCCTGCAGATATATAATGTGATTTGTATTATAGGCTTATATGCAAGCCCTTGAAGAATTCTGAATGAACCCAGAATGTAAAAGCAAATCCAGGAATTTATTTTGATCATGGCATATGACCACTCATTAGTCTTGTTTCCCTTTTACAAACCTACCATGGGTGTTCTGAACATAAAGGTAAATGTATCCATATACATTTTAATGTGAATCTGCTGCAGCAGTTATATCAGTACTGCCTACTATTTTTCTGCAATGTTCATGTTTTGCAAACTTTTCCAAAGGGACTGAAATCGACAAAGGACAATGAAGTGATGGACCTGAAGGGTGCATCTGCCCTTTGCAGCAACACAAAGTTCATATTTTAAAATGGAAACAATTTTTCAATAAGCGACTCTGACTATCGCAGCTTTGGGGATTTTGTGTCAGCTTACGGTATTCCTTTAGAGCGTTTGATTCTTTAACTCTGTGCCTCTGTCAAATAACAGAGAAATGTACTGCAAGTGGTGACAATATTTTCACTGTTTTCATCGGTTGCTCAAAAAAATCACAGGAACTTCTTAGGACCTGGTATACTGTTATATGATACAATTTTCAATGAGTTTTTAGTTCAACTCTAGAGATCCAAATCTTTAATAGGCACAGCAGCAAAACAGAAAACTGTGTATAATTTAAAAACTTCAAGTGATAGTTCTTCTCTCTGAGGTAACTGAAGATTTAGTTTATAATATTACACTTCCTTCCTCCCTCTAGGGAGAAGACAGAAACTTCAAGCAGCAACTATCTTAAAAATAAATGTCCCTTAATTTAAGTCCCTAAAATGTCTGTGAACAGTAGTTCTAACAGTACTTTTAGCATTTAGATCCCCTGAGAAGCCACTTATTTACTCAAAAAAATATTAAAGTCAAATTGAATGAAGGTATCTGCACGCAAACTCAGGCAGAATGATTATTTTCAGTCTGCTACTGTATGTACCTTTCTAAGTTCATTTCAGAGTAAGACGTCAAAAAAAGCTCACTCTCACATAATCAGATCTGCACATCTTTATCTTCTTGAGCTGCTCAGGGAGACAGGAATTAAAGGATCAAAGTATTTAATAAATAAAACTGTTGAAAGCTCACAGCAAACACCAACACGGCATCAGTGACTCACTGAATGCAACTAAAATGAAAGAGATTGTCCGTATTGAACAGGGCTATAGGCAGTTATGAGTAAAATTCATCAGAAAAGTCGATCGGGTCAACCTCTTTGGGGCATGAAAGTGAGTCAACAGAGGGAGGATTGGATCTACTTTATTGCCTGATTAAAATCAATTTGGTGTGTCCGATGCTGAAGGTGGAGGGATGAAATGAGCAATGGGAGATTGTTAAGCATCTCCTCCTCTCTCAGTACTGAGTGAGTACAGTGTGTGGGGGAAAGCTGACTGTGACAGCTCCATGACTCTATGACTCATGACATGTGGCACTGGAAAAAAATAACAGAAAGGTCATCAGATGTGCTTTGTCATGCAAAACAGTATACGATTATGAGATGACTTTTTTTTGACATGGTATGGTAATGATCATTCCTTTATGAAAACAAATAACCTTTCATGTCATATGCTACATGCAAGATTAAATTTTCACTCAATTTGTAAAAGCACTATAATACTGACTGTTATATGCAGCACATTTTAAAGTCAGATTGCACTCTTTATGAATGATAGAAAACGTGCTAAATTTGATTTGGCCTCGACAGACAGAGAAATATACTAGCCCTACTAATGAGCATAAATACAAGATTATGTCCAGTGAAAGCTGTGATTTTTCCTACACTCCCCAGGCCAATTAAGTGTGAAAATGAAGTCCAGCATTATTGCTCCAAATTCTAAGTCTACTGTAGTTGCGGCGGAGGTCCCTTTTTTTACTTAGGATATGACCTTTATACAGCAAATTAACAAGCTTTTTAACAACTAGTGGATTAATCTGCAATATGCGCATCACCGTACATGATCTCTTTAAATAAAGCATGGGGAAATATGATTAGTAGAAAAGGTAGTAAAACAACTTATGTGACCTTTTAGAAGCCTTGTTAAACAACACACACAGCTATACTGTAGTAAAGCACTGTGTAGAAACAAGGAATGCAAGACTCTCATTTTGTTTTCGAAAACAACAAAACAAAGAACCATTACAGAGTGAGCTCTTACTTGTTAGCGGTTAGCAGAGTGAGAAAATAAGTGTGTGTATTCATGTCAAATGCGCACTAAGCAGACAGGCTTGGTGTTTGTCTCTATATCTTAGAAATAATGAATAAAAAATATTGATAAACTAATAAAAAAAACACAGTCATATTAGTGCATCAGGTTAAATGATCTCTTGCCGATTACATGCCCTTAGAACTGAACTACTTTATTTTCACCATATATAACTATGGGTGGTTGTCATGGCAACATAGAGCACAGATTTGTGGGAGCAGCAGCCTGTAAAATCTGACATGCTATGTCCAAAGGAGGGGGATAATCTATCAACTGCAGGACTTAAGATATAGCTGTGAATTACCATATGGGACCAGAAACCCTGAGGTGCTGTGGATCAATTAAAAAAATATATATCATACTCATCTCTCACATACATAGGCACACACACACGTGTATCCTCTAATTATGCAAACTGATTCACATAGATAAGTGATTATACTAACACTGTCATAATACAGGTTGCAATGTTATATAGTTTATAAAGCATGCTTACTTCCAGTTTTAACAAAAGATGGATTCATAATCATTCAGCTTTTGACCAGCTGCTGTTTTGAAACCAGCGTGATGCTCTTCCCCCATCAGCTCTTTTCCTCTCTGCCTCTGTCGTCTCTCTATCAAGGGCATTGTCACTCCTGATATGAAGGTCCATTCATAAAACGGCATTAACTTTAGCGATCCATGGCCGATTACAGTGTTAACCAACTATGGCCTCCAAGATATGTCATGCTGCAATTTCCAATACCTCAGAAAACATTATAAAAGGTCAAGGCTGAAAAGACGAGGTTGGTTCAAATTAAAAAATGAGCTGCATAGAGCACCAGCAATTTAAACTACATTAAAAATGAGAAAAACATCCACCCAAAATCTCAAAAAAATGTGTGCGTGTCATGTGTGCATATATGTTTAAATGGTTAGATTAGCTTAGCTTACTGTACATTCACTCAGCTTGCCATGTTTCATATTCCTATAAACACCATTAAAACCTGAAAATATTCCTACAGTAACTTAAAAAAAAAATCCCTGAAATCATCCAACTTTATTTTATGAGTGAGTGTCCTGTTCAGATGTTTTCTAAATAAAATGAGGAAAGATATGTTTGCTATTTGGCTTTTGTCATGCTCTAGTCAACACTGTCAAAACATTCATAACACATCATCATCAGGATTTCAGGATGCTACAGCAGTGCTAACGAACAGTGCAAATGCAACATTGTTCTTGTTGGAATGAAAAATGCAGCCAAGCACACCAAACACAGAACCAAAGCAATATCTAGTCACCACGCTGCACTCTTTTACTTTTAAAGATGCAGATAAAGCCTTTTTTCTTAGTGTGAGAACTTGAAAATGTAATAAACATTGAGAAGGTGTTTCCAAAGGTGTTGATTCTCTCTGGGCCTTGTGAAAGTCCTTTTTACCCACTGCAATGTTAATGGAATCCAATTAAGAAAGAAACAGTCACACGGTATGAGCTTAGTTTTAAGTCTTCAGCTGTTTCGACAGCTTGCCATGTAGGAAAATGTTAAAGTAATCATTACGGTTTATTGTCAGCCTTAAATTAGTCAGGCTGATCCGTCAGCTTCAGTCCATCCACTGTAGCATAGGCGCTACCATTTGTTTATTTATTTATTTTTTTCCATGCTGTCAAAGACTTTCCTGCTTTGTCTTGCTTGTTGTTCAAGCAATTCCTGCTTGGAAAAAAGAAGCTGAAAGCTTTTAAGCTTTGCAAGACAAATAATAGCAATTCCTGCTCCTGAAAAGATGAGAAAGGCTTTCAAGCTTTCAGACATGACAGGTAAAGAAAGGGTTTTTATTCTTTGTATGGACACACAACTTATTTACTGAGTGGCAACCAGCAGAAATGGTACAATGCTACTTTGAGGCAATGTTTGGAGGACAACATTATTGATAGTGTTTTTGAAGGTTCTCTAAATAGATTCCCATTTTAAGCAGAAAGCCGTGTCAACAAACTTTAAATGGCAAGGATTAGTGTGGAGAAATTTGCCTGACTGACATGAAATGTAAAATAAAATAAACAAAAAAAGAACTAAAGCTTTTTATTAGACAACCTTTCTTAGGTTAAATCCAATTAAATTAACTGTGGAAATAATGCAAAACAAAAAAAATAAATAATTTGACATGAACTATTTAATGAAATATGAATTTAAACATGCTGTGAGTTCCTCTCTCATCATCTCCCTTCTTGGGATTGTTTACAGCTTGGCTGCCAGCGATTTCAAAATGTAAGCCATGGGTTGTTTCACGGCTGCTTTTCAGAGGTACAAGATTGCTGGTAGCTGTTTTGTGAGTCTTGAATAAGAGTTGGCATTTTGCTATTCCTCCAAGACACTGTTGCGATGCCAGCGCAGCGCAAGCACAGTGGGGTGTTGGAATGAGACATGAAATGGTCATTCAATATTGAAATTTGAAGTTGTTCAAAGTGAATCAATGTAAAAAATATATATAAATAAATAAAGGAGGGAAATGCTGGTGTGCATACAGATGCATCCTCTTTGGGAGCAATAGTGCCTAAACAAGAAACCGATGATGTAATATGAGGAGATTCAAAGGAATACAGTTCAATATTAAATCGTTAAGGCACAAAACATATTCTTCACTGAACTCCCACGGCAACATTATGTCAACACCTGAGTTTAAGCCTATACATATTTAATAAAAGGCTGTGGGAATGTTGCTTTGATAAAGACCTCATTAGGTACATGATATAAAAACCGTGTTACAGCTCAGTCTAAATCATTTTGGCACAGAGAGCTGTCTCACTTAAATCTTGAAGAAAAAAAAAGGCTTACAGGTAATACACATCTAGTGTGCACTATGACTCACTTTAACCAAATGTCTGCACAGGAAACAGGTGTGGTGTCACCAGACTCAACATATGACTTCATTCAATGAATAACTTTGGTCTCTACCCCTGGACTTTACAACATGTAAGCTGTGAAATTACCAACTTTACAGTGTGCTGTTGGGATCATGCAGAAAACTCTACCAGTGATAAGAATATTAGAACAATAGAATTGAACAGTTTTTCATAGATTTGACTATGCAGTAAGCTGTATTGTTTTAATTAGGTGCTGGATGGTGTGTTTCTTTCAAAGCTGTCAAATATATCATCCTCAACATTTTAATTTAGCTAAGTAGGAACAATGAAATTAAACAGTAAGAGTAATGTTCAACTACAATGAAAACCAAAATGTGAGTCTCAGTCTTCAAGACTGAGGTTAGAGAGGGATGAAGACAACATTTTACTGACTAAAAAAAAAAAACAACTCTAAGATGCACAGTTTGTGTGTAAACGAAGACAGATGATGACAGCTAAAATTCATCATGCCTAGAAGCCCAAGTGCAACAAAATAAGAGCACACACACAGAGCAGCAATAAGTCCATCATACTGAAATCTGATTTGCTGGCAAGTGCTAGCCATGCTTTGCTTAGAATTTTAGCTTTTTGTGGTTTTATCTTATTTTCTAAAGTACAGATGATTACAGATTTTTCTCAAATCATGCAGCATTGGTACTAGAGGTTGTTTTTTAAGAAAGCATGACAGCATTCTCCAAGGACAAGCTTGTACTCCTGTGTACTGGTGGACTAAAGGGGGCAACAGGGGGGCCGTGTCTGAAAAGAATGCAGCAAAAGTTCCCTGTTGGATGCCCCTGTGGTAGATAAAAAAATGATTAAGTGCCCTCTATGGTGGCCCAATGGGAAGACACTTTCGAGCGGAGAAAGCATAGTAGTGCCATATAAGCTGCCCTACATAGAAAATTAGGCTTCTACATGCCTACAAATAGTCAAATTGTGTTTTTATTACAGATACGTAGTAGTAAGTACTTCTCAGTCACATAATAAAACTATTTTAATCTAACCATGCTTTGAAACTGTCATAAATGCATCATGACTTTTCTGCGTGCTGATGCCCCGACTCATGTAGCCGATGCCCTTTCAAAAATTTCAGCCGTACCCCTCAGACAGAATGACTCCACTGGTACACCTGTGACATCAGGTCAGATTGATCGACAGATTCATGCTGTTTATGCCAAATTCTGTCCGTCACCAGCATGAACTCAGGTTTGGCTTTGCATACAGTATGTGATAAAGTGAGAGGAGGAGTGAGCTCCTGGGGATGTGGAGGTGTATATTTAATAAAGGAGCTAATTATTTTTCTCAATATCAAATATACTGCATATGTCATTCTGTACATACAGCTAATGCCCATGCACATTATAGTCCATTATAATTTCAAATTAAACCACTGTAAGAAAATGCTATAGTGGCTGCAGGGTGTTCTTAAAATCTAGGTATAAAACTAAAGTTCTCTTTAATTCTGTTCAGTTTTGTGTTAATTATTTTTATAAAACAGTTGACTACCAGCAGATACAGCTACATTCAAGATACCAAAGAAGATCTTATGAGTCATGTTAAGTAATTAGATGGCTGAAAAAGGGACTGTATTTATTTGACCTTAGGCAGATGGAATTCATCATGGAGTGGTATTTGGTCTAAATAGTCTTTTGCACATCCAGTCTACCACAGAGCTCTGACAGAGCTATCTGCCACGCCACTTTGATTTCATTGGCCTAGTCAATAATACAGTTAAGGGCATTCCTGTGTTTCATATTTGTAGCTGAAAACAGTGAAAAAACTGACTCAGTAAAAGACACACATAGAAAGTTTGGTCAATTCTAAGGACAGTGAGCTTCCTTAGGCAATAAGAGTGCCACAGTGCCTTCATATGAGCAATCAGTGTGCGCTTTAAATGACAGTTTGTGGTCAGGGAAGATGCCAGAACATTTATGAACACTTGTATACACATCTCTGATTCACAAACTTAGTCTTGTCTCACTAATCCACTATTGTGCACACACAAACACCTTAAAATAAAGTATATAATGTTGCTTGGATGCACTTTGTGACAAAGTGAGACCATTTGTCCCATGTATTAATACCATCTTTAGTTTAACCATACTTATTTGTTTTCAGCCATTTTACCATCAATAATCATCATTTTACAGACACAGTTCGTTTGTGTTTTGTATTATGTTTGGTTATATTTCATAGTTCGACATCTTTGGTTAAAATAAACTCTTACAAGTATTGTTAAATTTAGTTATAGTATATTGATTTATTTTTTGGTCAAAATGAAATTAACATTTAATTGTGTTACTTACCATACTCACCATGTGGTTAGAGTCAAAAGGAGGAAGTGCAGCAACATTTCCCGCTTTTATACTCTGACTAACATGACTAGTCCAAATGAGTGAAGGTAAGATAAATTAGTTCTAGGTATTATTTAGGTTTATTTGTTATGTCATTTATGTATGGTTAAAATGTGGATTATGGGTAAAACAGGTAAGAGTATTTTTACTGCAATCTGTGTGATTATAACTTCAGGTAAATTAGGAGCCAGTGGAGTCACCTCCACCATTGGAACAGTCAGGGAGGTAGTGCCAAGTGGAGAGACTATTTAAGCAATGGCCTTTTGTCTGTCGAGGAGGACAGAGTGAACAAAGAATGGAAACATAGTGCTGATCAGGTGTAGTGATTTACACTTGATATAGGTTGTACTTTGCATTGTTATGAGTTGAGTTTTATTTAGTTTAACTAAGTTAAGTGTTCAGTTAGTTGTTGTATATATTTTTTGCTACACGTGAAACTGGAAGCACTTTTGTTGTAAATGAACACCTTGCGGTGAATTTTGAACAAACTGCCTCCAATCTGCGTCCTATGCCACTCTGGTCAAGCTTCCCCAACACACTTCTTAATCAGATTCTTGTTAATTAAAAAATATTGTGTTAATGATAGAAGACCATGCAGCCATTTGAAAAATCAAGAGTTCAACCTGACTTTAAGTGTATGTAAAACTATATAGCAGAAAAGTCATGTTAATGCTGATGCTTTGAAATCAATTTTAAGATCACAATGTCTAAGGTCAGAGCCATCACAAAAATGTATAAATGGTGCAGCTGCAGTGGGCCTTGCAAACCTTTCTTTTTTATTTATATATGTTTTGAGTGTGTGGAATGCTGCTGTAGGGGTCATACAGTAGACATGTTTGAAAACTTGAAAAAAAAAGCAGGCGCGCAAAAGAAAGAAAAAAACAAAACAGAAACTGGCACATAAATACACAAATAAGCACGCCATTATGCTTTCTGCATGACATGCTTGATGAATTGACAAGAAGATTCTGGGTGGGTTACATCATTTACATACTGTAATGTGGAAAAAAAAAGAAAAAGAAAATATGCAGTGATAATCAGCATTTTAGCTTGTTAGTTAATAGCTGTTGTGGGAATACTAGTGATTTAATGTTTCCATTATGCAGGGACCCCTAGATAAATAATGCAATGCCAGTAATTACACTTCACTTGGTCATCATGACAAGTAAAGTCACAGTGCAAGCAAAAAACAAACTATTTTGAATAGTTACTTTGAACATAGAACATTATTTTGATGTCAAAACTCAAAATATATATACTAAAACTGTTTAAGCTTTAAACAATAAAGATATTTTCAACACTTGTCTCAATTTCCAGAAATTAATTTTTGGTATGCGTAAATTTCTTTTTGCATAAAACCAGAATTGAATCCACATTGTGTTCCAGGTCCTGCATGTTCTAACTCTAGTCATAGTTTTGACATGTACTACAAATGTGCAAAGACAAAAAGGACAAAAGGAAAAAAGCACACACGAAAAAAAAAAAAAAAGTATAATACTTGATTGGATTTGGCACCCGTGCACATGTCCACAGGCAG
This sequence comes from Sciaenops ocellatus, assembly GCA_033000465.1. Taxonomy (NCBI): domain Eukaryota; kingdom Metazoa; phylum Chordata; class Actinopteri; family Sciaenidae; genus Sciaenops; species Sciaenops ocellatus. The sequence goes on from CP136868.1 coordinate 16,098,420, forward strand.
AAACATGTTGTACCAATTTCACACCAAAGTGTGGCTGATGTTATGGCACTTTGTCATTTTAGTGAGGGTATAGGAAGATTTCCAGTTCAGCAAGACCCTGTTTACTATGACCAAATCTGTCCTATTTTCTCTTGCCTAGCTGCACTGACCTCACATGATGAATGCTCCCCTCAAAAGAGAGAGAAACAGGGTCTGTTGTTATTGATGCTCTCAATTAATAACCCCACACACCACCAAGGATTCACACATGCACCATTCAGCTCACTGCAGCAGCTCAACACACAGCTATCAGGAATTGTGTGGAATCTCCTGTTCCACTCGTCACAAGGAATAATTTATTTCTATTAGCCATTACTCATATTAGTAATCTCAAGTCAAAGCAAATCAGTTTTATTTGTATAGTCAAACAGCAACAGCATTGCAGCACATTGCTGCTGATGAATGTTTCTTTTGTTCATTTTCAGTTCTTCACCTGTTACTGTAAGAAGTCAACAGTTAATAATCAGGAGAGAGACTGTTGCAACTCTGCTATAAGGCATCAAATGTCTCAAACATCTATCTTTAATTAAAAATCAGTTCAGTGAATGTCCTCAGCACAGAGTCGAAATATCCTGAAAAGATTCCCATGTTCATTAAAGACTGATTCCAAAAAAAGACGTCCCTGTTGGCAGCATGTCCATGCCACCTGCTCTGTGTATGAGGCTGAGCCTGTGAGCACCAGCAGTCAAAGTGTCTCTCCACCAACGGGCAAATGGCCATCTGAAGGTGATAGACTCCAGTGGCCTTGGGCCAGCACGAGTCACTGACTGCATGTCCTCAGCACCGACACCAAGCTACTTCAGAAACTGCATAGGTTTGCCCCCCCAGGCAAGGTGACTCTCTTCCTGCCTAAAATGTTTTCCCACCTGGCATCTTGAACCCTCATCACCCTGTCGCCACACCCTGAGGAGCAGATGCAGAAAAGCTACTTGATTCGCTTTCTTGTGACTGCAGAACAGAGCCTCTGTGTGTTCATGACTGAAATACACCCAGTATTGACAATAAAAAATAATTTTGATCTTAAAGTCAAGCTTTTTTTTTTTTTTTAGCAGAAAAAAAGATGAGATGCGGTTTAATTTTCTGAAAGCGGGTAAGTGGACCTTTGTACATAGATTATTTTGTTAAATATGCTTCCATTTGTTTCAACTGTCCAGCATCTATCATGAAAGCAACAATTGATTATCAATTAATATCACAGTATGCTAATATTTGAGTTGGAGCAACCGTATATTTTGGGTTTGTCTTAGAAATGTGCAGTTTTCCAACCATGAAAACTATCAGTTGAACTGGATATTTGGACAACTATAGCACTACATCTTAGCATGTTATGTATTACCATGAGTTTTACTCATTTTACTGACATGTCTGTAAGCTCATTCCTGTCAACACCTAATTTCCCACGATTCTATGCTATGTCCCTTTTCTTGGTAAAGTAATATAATTTTCATGACACTCAAGAAAAACAGATCACAAATGATGTTTCTCTTTGTTTCTTGCTAGATTAGGTTATTTATTTACATGCTGTTAAATCACTGATGCTTACTGTTAATTGGTGATGGAAAGCAGAGTTTGGCATTTTCGCGAGGGGGCAGGGATTTACATTTTAAACTTGATTTACACTCTGGTATTTCTCTAAACTGTCCACTCGTCCTGCCTAGTCATCTCTAGATGAGAAAACTTGGAGTGCTCATTGCCTTCAGTCATTACTGTGCACTCTCAGCAGTAAGCTTTACAAGCAGCAGCAAGTGCTTTATGGACTTTATCTCCCTGTGATTTGGACCTCGGGCTACAAACTAAAAATCTACTTTGACCTCCTCTACATGTTGTATTGTTCAAGGCCTCAAATCAGTTAACATGCATTAAAAGCAGAGGTGCATCGTGACCCACTGAAATAATCATGTTGGTGTTCAACAGCTTATTATTTGCTCACATATGTGACAGAAATACATGTCACTTGCTCCTACATATATATATATATATATATATATATATATATATATATATATATATATATATATATATATATATATATATATATATATATATATATATATCTATCTATCTCAGTGGAACCAAATGAGAAATAATATACAATAACAGTTAATAAATATTAGATGTTACTAATTAGTATCATCTAATATTTATTAACTGTTATTGTATATTATTTCTCATTTGGTTCCATTGATTAACATATTAATATGTTAATAATTTTAGAGTAGTATATTAGTATAATAATATTGATAATAATGGCAATGATAAGAGCAACAATAGCACTATCTGAAGCTTAATTCTGATAAAACAGAAACATTGATTATTGCGCCGGATGACAAAATCCCTCAGATCAGGCAGTACATTGGTGATGTTTTAGGCTCATCTGTTCAGTCCAGCCTCAGAAACTTGGGTGTCACTTTTGATTCTGCAATGTCGCTAGAGCAGCACTCCAGACAATTAATCAGAAACTGCTTTTTCCACCTGAGGAACATTGCAAAATTAAGTGATATGGTTTCTAAGGCTGAACTTGAGATGGTCATTCATGCTTTTATTTCTTCTCGTCTAGATTACTGTAACAGCCTTTTTACCTGCCTAAACAAGAATGAGCTTGACCGTCTCCAGACTGTACAAAATGCAGCTGCACGGCTTTTAACCCACACTCACAAAAGAGCACACTGTTTTAGCTGCCCTGCATTGGTTACCAGTCCATTTCAGAATCAATTTTAAAATTTTGGTCCTTACTTTTAGAGCCCTACATGGTCAAGCATCCCCTTATATCGCTGACCTGATTAAACTCCATGTACCTGCCCGTGCTATGAGGTCGTCAGGTCAGAGATTGTTGGTGGTCCCTCTCACCCACTTTAAGACCAGAGGTGACCGGTCCTTTCAGGCAGTGGCACCCAAACTTTGGAATGCCCTGCCTCTCTCTCTAAGATGCTCCGAATCTGTGGACTCTTTCAGGAAACAGCTGAAAACTTTTTTATTTAAGCAGGCTTTTAGTTAATGTCTTAAATTGTTTTATTCATTGTATTTTTATGTTTTTACTTTTTACTTTACTTGTATTTTATTTTATTGTGAAGCACTTTGTGATCTTTATCTGTGAAGAGTGCTATATAAATAAACCTTACTTACTTACTAGCAAGGGAATAAATAGTCCTAGGCAGTGTCCTTATTTAGGAACCTAGTAGGTAGTAGATAAGCTCTTCCCAAGCCTCTCAATTCTGGCCTGGTATATCCAGAACCTTTTTCCTGAGTGTAGAGGAGATATATGGCCTTCAGAGTGGATAATATCCTTCAAGATTCTCCTAGCCTTATTTTTGCAGCATCTGGTATAGATGTCTTTGTGCAGGTAGATGACCACCAATTGTGCATTCGAGTGAATGGGCCTTGCTGTCTTGTTTGGTGCTGTTTCCATACCAGACAGTGATGTTCCCCATCGGGGTGCTCTCAATGAGGCCGGAGTAGAAATTTCTTAGTATTTGAGAGGATACCCAGACTTGACTCAGAAAGTGTCTGAGGTGAGACAATCTGCCCAAAGTCCACCGTCATCTTCTTAGTGCCATCTCCTAATGCTAACATTCAGGAGGATGTTGTTGTCTTGACACCAGCAGGTCAGGTTCTCTACTTCCTTCATATCGGCCTTTTCATTGCTTTCAGTGATGAAGCCCACCACAGCTGTGTGATCTTGATGATGTTGTTGAAGTCAAAGGTGGGTACACAGTAGCGTATGTACAGGTAGTACAATAGGGGGATCAACACACAGCCCTGGGGTGCTCCAATTAAGGATAAAGTGAATGAGATGTGTCCACCCACACTCACCACCTGGGGTCTACCCTGCATGAAGTCAAAGATCCACATTTGAGGGGTCATCCACTGATACCAGCTGGCCCTGCTGCCTCCTTGGTGTTCGCACACTTGAAAACCCTCCTGGCAGAAATAGTGATAGATACAAAAGGTGACTCTTCCCATCCAGTAACCTCTGCTTCAGCAGTTTTTTGCTTATTGACTGTTGATGGCTTCAAAGCGAGCATAAAAGTTGTTTAGCTCACCAGATAAGCATCAGCACTTGACATGAAGATGGCGGCAGGTTTTTAATCTGTAATCTTCTTTAGCATTGCTACATGCCTCTATGATTGCCCTTGTTAAATTTTAGTTCGATGTTTTTGCCTCTCTTAATGCACTTCTTACATTGTAGCCTGCTGTTTTATAATTGTCCATGTTTCTAGACTGCAACGCTAATTTGTAGACTGCAGTGTGAGAGTTAATGGCATGTCGGATGAATCAATGGTTTCTGGTTGTGGAGTGATTTAACTGGTGTTTTGGGTACAGTTGCTTTGTTGTTTTACAAATGAATTCCTCTGGCCTCTGATTGGCCAGTCCATTTCCTTCCATCACTGGGGGCATGCATTAAAGTTTGTTCACATCATTTGTCCTCAGTAAGATGGCCACGTGATCACTCATTCTGAACAAGCAGCAACCTCCGGTGTTGGGAAATGAAGCCATTGTGGAAGTGCTAAAAACTGTAATTCCTCGAGCGACTGCTTGAGACGGGGTGCAGCAGTGAGTAAATTTCCATAAGCGCCCAAATGAAAATGCCCACTTCACAGAAGAAATAAAAATGTTTATAGTCTGGTTCAAAAAACGGTTTTGGTCTCTTGCTAATTTCCCTGTTCAAGACAACTATACTGAGGGTGAAGATTTTTGACTCCTATATTTTACATTATAATATAAAATTAGGGCTTAAAGTTGTGCATGACACTTAAGGGTTAACAGCATGGCCACTTTGATTGACAGATAAGTGATCATATAGCTTATTAGAGCACCCAGACATCATTCAGCCCACCTTAGTTCTGCCGGTGATCCACGTCTTTGCCGATTTTTAGATTAGCTAGGAGGCAGACGAAGTAGTACAGCTAACGTGGCAGCGGCCAGTACCGCATATTTTCGGCTTCAAAATGGTGCTTCGGAAACCTACGGGTGACGTCACTGTCACTGTTTCTGTCCATTCTTTATACTGTCATGGATTCTGAATGCAGTAATTATGCTCTGTAGCTGTTTTTGAATGGTGTGTAGCAGTAATTAGGAGTGTAAGAGTGTTCCTCTTGATTCACAGTCTATGTGTAGATAGAAGTCAAGCATTTCCTGCTTAGGTTAGCCTACGTGAAATCTTCAGCAAGACCACTGTGATGGTGACTGATGTAAAAGATGTTAAGTAGAAAGGTGAGCAGGAATAAGACAGTATTTTTATATTCAGGCTGTGACACAAATCCTTATTCACTATAAAGCATACACCTCCCTTTTTCCTCTCTTCTGTCAGATCAATACACAGAAAAAGAGTCACTTGTTTGAATGGCACTGTCCATTATTTCGGGTTTCGTCAAGTTTCAGTGAAACAAAAAAAAAACATTACAGTTCCTGATGTTCTGTTGGAAACTGACACAGGAGCGGAGGTCATCCAGTTTGTCATACAGCCCCTATACTTTGGCTAGCAGTTTTCTTGGCAGAGAAGCACTGTGTAGCTGTGTCCTCTATGTTTATATATTTATTATATATGCATGTTATAATCCACTCCTGCCATTTATTGTAAATAGAGGCCCCTATATGTGATAACATATTAGTGGACCCACAGTGGATGAAAACAAATTCAAAAGTCACATTAATCAGTCATTAAACCTTTTCCCTGGAGACTTTTTGGTTGAAAAGCATCAGCTCGGGGCTGTGGTAACACAGTTTGTTGTTGTTTGTTTAAAAGCTTTATGTCTCACTATTCTTACTCAATTAATAGTTTCTAAGATACTATCATACAGCCCAAGGATTTTTCACAGATGCGTTTTTTGTTTGTTTGTTTGTTTGTTTGTTTGTCTGTTTGTTTTTCTCCACAGATTTTGTCATAGTTCACAAGACTGCCAAGGTGTTTCCTGTCATTTCACTTACTTATGAATAACCTTGCTAACAAGCCAGGGGTAAAAGGTAACCCTGAAATTTCTGGATAAAAGTAACCTTTGCAGAGACATTTGCTGCAAAATTCATGCAGAATATTTTGGATGTTTCACCACCTGACGGCAGATGTTAGCCGAACATAACAGCCAAAATATGGCTTTCCTGCATGGAAATATGACAGCATATCCAATTTCCCCTCTATACAAAGCACTATTGGCCTTTCATTGCACATACATCAGACATACTGGAAATGTGCAGTACAGGCAAGACTGAGATGAAAGAAAAGCCTTCCAGCCTTAACAAGGAAAATGTAGCTTCAAGGGCAAATTAACTATGAGCATCCTCAGGGGGATGGATGGAAATGTAATGATAGAGGTCTAGAATTAATATATTCTGCATGTTTTAGTTAATCTCTAATTGTGCTAGTCCTGCGAGAAAACTGAAAACGCTGAAACTAAAGTGACAATGTGAGAGTAATTGTTTTGGTGCATAACATGAAATTAGTTTGAATGTTTTTCTGGGGCTAAAGGGATTCAAATGCACCGCTAAATAACTTGACAGTTTTGCACAGCATGAGTGATGGGGTTGGTAGAGCAAGTCTGTCAGATGTGAAGATGAAATTAAGTGTTGGGGCATAACACACTGCCCAGTTTGGTAATAATCCCACTTGATAAATGTTTCTAATCAAGTGACATCCCTAACTGAAATTGCTCCACAGAGACTTCACCTAATAACATAAGCAACAAACAACTCTAGATGGAATATTTTTACACTCAGCATTCCTCTCTGATCATCTTTGTTTGACTGACAGCCATTGGGTGAGTCTAAAATACTCCCATGAACTAAAACCTTGCAAAAAGTAACACAGAGTTTGTATGACTGTGTGCTACTTTTACTGTTACTGACTAGCTTGAATCCATTTATCTATTATGTGACAGGAAACAGCAAGTGACTACAGTATGGTTCCGTGACAATGCTATGGAAGATGGTAAATGGACTGTACTTATATAGTGCCTTTCTATTCTCCCGACCACTCAAAGCACTTTTACAGTACGTATCTCATTCACCCATTCACACACATTCGTACACTGATGGCACTGGCTGACACTTCGACATGCAGACTGGAGGGGATCGAACCGCCGATCTTCTGATTAGTGGACGACCCGCTCTACCTCCGAGCCACAGCCGCCACCACAGAGTACTTCAGTGACATTTTTGTGTGCACGTCACCAGCTTTTTAGGAATGCGGCTCACCTTCCACATGAGGAACAAGTCAGCCCATCTGTCACAAAACATCTGGAGCATCTGCGAAAGCTCATTCACTGCTATTCCCTAACTTATGAAGGGTCCTTGAAGTTAATAGCTTAAAAGGGAAAGGGATATATTACCCCAACAACAAACAACATCAAAATCTGACCAAAATATGAAAAAAGTCTGCTCAGTAAAGATTCTGCAGCTGTATGACTTAACCTCTGCTGGAATAATAGCTTCAAATACTAAAAGACTCCCTCCACGTTTCAGACATATACTCTACCTGTTCCTTTCCACTAACATCCACCATCTGGTAATGTCTTTCCAGCTGGACCATTTGAGTACTTGGCAAAAGTTGTGCTGTCCCTTTGTTCAATCAGCTAGCAGAGCTTTGTTCTAAGTTAATGTCATAATAAACATTAAGGATGTGAAGTGTTATCTGTTTTTAAATGTACTTTACCTTTGAAATGCATTTTTTTTTTTTTTTTTTGTAAAATTACTTTGAAATTAGTTTTGATTAGTTTTAAGTTTGAAATCTATGTAGAAATCATATAATTGGACAAACAGACTAACAAACAGTCCAATGCAGCTGCAGAATGCAAAATAAGGAGTTTGTAAGAGTTTTTCTTTTTGGGTGAGGTAGTGGGGGATCAAATCCTACTGTCCACATGTGTGTGTCTTTAAGACATGGATCTCCAATTTGGTCAGGCCAGCTGTGTGGTAGCTTGTATTGTATTAGTGTGTGCATGAATGGGTAAATCAAAATCTCATCACACAAAACTGAAAGTATCTGCATGGCTCAGTTTTACCATTACTTTCAAGTCACAGAGCTAAGCACTTCCTAAAGTGGTGGATCTATTTTCTGAGCAGAGCACCAGAGGTTTCTTTGCTAATTTAAATGAGTACTACAAATATAAATAATAACATGATTTAATTGTGTGGTCCTTCTAGATATTTCAAATGTTACTGGACTGAATGGATCAAATTCTGATGTGCAACCATTATGTGGGGTTGTAATGCTGAAAATAATAATAATAATAATAATAATAATAATAATAATAATAATAATAATAAATATTGTTGTAATAAAGTTTTTTTTTAACATAAAAAAGTCAGATTAGGTAACTGGTCAATTTGTATTACAGTATATACAGTAGCAGGGTAGAAGATGGTCTGAGGATTTTGGAAAAGCACACAAAAGAACAACAGGACGTTTTGCTAAACCACCCTCTGGTTCTTTCATATAGCACAACACATTTATTTTTTTTCAGAACTAGGATGCTTACATCTGGGACTAGAATGTTTGGTGTACTGTAATGGTAATACAAGAGACACAAACTGGAATTAGACACCACTAAGACGTAAGAAAATATTTTTTCTGCGATTAATGAGTTGTCCATTTAACATTACAGACTACCTAATGCAGTGCACACCAGTGATGTGAAGAAGAGATATATCTAGTCTGATTTTAATTAGTATTATCAGTTTATCTCAACTCTGAGGTTTCTTGAAAGTACTCCATGGATGCCTGTTGGAAGCTCAAGAGACCCTTGCCTGTTAAGAAAATATTACCTTCGATGATTAACAATGCAAAGTGTCCTCTCTAGTCCAACCAATAGTCCATACTTCAAACTTTAATTATTGTTATCTAACTCATTACAACTTGTCACTTGTGTGTGATGATTAATGTTTATATTGCAGTGTGTAAAAAAATACACACTGTTTACTCAGGTAGACCAGTAATTAGCTAAAGATGATTAACATCACCTGAAGGTCAGTTAAGCTTATGACGATGCTAAAAGGAAATTGAGAATTATGACAACAGAATTTGTAATCACACTGTTCCTTTTTGTTTTCAGTGCTGTAAGGAATGCACCATCCGAGACTTCAAAATGCAGCTGTATAATGTAATACATTTCTACGACATTTCTCGACAATAATAGGAAGTTGTTGATATTCAGTTGATTTTGCTTTGTCCTGGCCATCAACAGATCCAGGGACACCCAACTGTGGTGCATGACTTTGCTCACCAAGCCACTGCCAACAGCCAGTTCCCTACCATGAGAGATCAACCTACATGAAGGATAAACCTATTAGATGTGGGAAGAATGCAGGTCAGGTCTCAGTGTGTTAGCTCAAACAGCAGCTCTTTAAAACTTCACCCCCTTGTGTGGAGAGCTAGGCAAGTTATTATTCCCAATACACCCCTGGACCTTGCCTGCAAAATGATCTTCCTCAAAAATCCAGTGCACACTGTTTGTAGCTGCCTTTAATGAAACTCAGTGTCACATTTTTTGAGCTGATGCAATAGTATCTCATTAAAACAAGTTCTTAAAACCCTTTTGTCACTTTTATTTCACCATGTTTATATGATAATTGGTCATACAGCACTGAAACAGCCTTCAACAGATAAATGAGCCTCTTTTGCATGCAGTCAAGATGTCAAGTTACTTTTTAAGTTATTATTACTGCGTGGAATCCCAAGTGTGAATCAAGAATGTATGACTTTTCGTTGTTTGACTTCACTTCTCTTCAAATAATGTCTTTCACTCCTGTCAAACTAAAACATAAAGCCAAAAAAAAAAAATAAATAATTTAACACAAAACCACAGTGTGTGCCGTCTGCATCTATCATGCAACATTAGCCATTTAGGGAGTCAGGCAATGAGCCATACCTAACGTCGAGAACTGCCTGAAAAAGCCTAAAAATGCAGGTTTTCTACTACTAGAGTAATGTGCCTGTAATTTAGTTTGTGGTAATTCTGCCTTAGGTCTCAGTTGACACATTAAAAATGCACCCCACGTCAAAAGGCATTTGCACAGCCCAGCGGGTCCATAGGAATCAGCGGAGCAGCAATCAATCCCTGCCACAGGCTTCTGTTGTGGAGATGACAAAAAGAGTTACCCTGTGATGTTTTGGACCAACAAAAAATTATGCTTTTAGACATACATTTTTACCATTAAAGTATTTGAGGACTGGACAAACAGAAAAACGTTGGATAAAAGACCAAAAACCAGGACTTGCAAATCTATTATGACTAAAAAAAGAGGGTCAGGGGGGTTAATCATTACCCATTTTAATAGCAGTTTTTCAGTTTTCAAGAAACTGAACCAAAACATTGAAAATAACCTGCAGTTCATGATCTCAATGGTTCCAATATCAATACAGTAATATAAGAGATTAGGTAGTTATGTCGTAACACATTTCCTAATGCACAGTCTTACTGCACTATATTTTGGCATATGGTGTGATTAATGTGCAGACAGAGGTAGTCATTGAAAAATATATCTTTCCATTACCGGATTGGATCATTTCCTTTTATTGAAGACCAGTGGCTGTGCTCAAAGTCACATTGTAGCAGCATCTAAGAAGAATAAACTTGTCACACCTTTTTAGCGAGTCCCCCGGGTATATTGAAAGGAGTGCACTGGTGCCTCGCGGGTGTGGCTGCAGGCTAGTTAGGTCTTAGAGGCTGCTTTGGGCATAGATGTTTCATCCTGGCCTCCCTCTGTGCATTGGCATATAATATCACTTTGTCTCTGGAATTGCTACAATGCAATCTGGATGTTTGCATTAAACATATCAGTCTTTTTGAGCTGAGATGATAGCAGAAAAACATTTTCTATGGCCGAATGGAACAACGGTAGAAATCAAATCACATTTTAACAGACAGCTTCACAGCTAACCACCAACATCTATGGCTATGAAATGAAGCCAACAATTAAGTATCAAAAACTGCAGTTCCTTGAAAGGCCAGTTGAGGCTGGCTACAAAACGACTTCATCTCCATAAGCACCCAAATTAAAATGCCCAACTTAAATAAATAAGCATGTTAGCTAATTCCCCCATTCATCACAACTGCACTGGGGGTGAACTTTTATATGACTCATACCTGCAAATTATATTAAGGCTTAAAGTTATGCATAATTAAGAGCATGGCCACTTTGATTGACAGGTGGACCGTCACAGGTGACTTGTTTGAATACCCAGGCTTCATTCAGCTCACCTCAGCTCCACCCACGATCAATATCTTTGTAAATTTTTGGATTAGCTGGGAGGCGGCAGAGGCGAGACTGCCAAAATGGTGACAGCCAGAGCCACCATACTCTGAGCTTCACAGCTGATCTTGTGTGGTGACGTCACAGAGATTAAGTCCATGTTTCATACAGTCTACTTTCACTGCTTGTTCTTTTGTGTGCTTAGACACCCAGAGTTTGTGTGCCGCATGTAGAAACCCTTCCAAGATCATCAGATGGCCTTCCCATTATGCATTGCTTTAAAAGAGAGAGGGAATGCCTATGCTTCTATAACTAGCAAGTGCGGGGGAAGCAACAGTTGTACCTTGGCACAACATCCTTCATCATGACCACTGTTTATGCAGCATTTGGCAAGGTGGGCAGGCCATGTGTTGGCTTTTAAGAGACTCATTAATATAGTGAGCTTCAGTAATGGTTCAAAGCTATTACTTCAAAACAAAATACAGTCAAACTAAAGTAAATCGGGTGCAGTGAAATTAGTGGTACTATGGTTTATGTAGAGATGACAGCTTAGCTGCAGCGTCAGATGGTTTTCACACATTTTTAAAATAAAGTAAATGCAGTCTCACAATTGCCATTACAGTGGCTGCAAGTAGGTCCAATGATTAAGTGATGTTACTTAAAAAAAGTTAACAAGGTAATGTGAAATTCAGTTTATTTGGATGTTAAGATGATATCAAAGCCATAAAAGACAAGGTGAAAATTGAAAACTGATGAACTCACCCAATTTATTAAATTGAAGATGAATTGTCATTTCGTTTAGATAAGGAAATAAATCATATAGAAAAACTGCTGCCATATACTCACTCCTCTCACTGTGCAATACATTCAAGGTCCTGTGCTTCAGCTAAGCTTTCTAAGTTTTAATTTTCAACAAGCAACATGACAAAACAAGTCACCAAAAAGGAAACTAAAAATTAAAACAATAAATTATAAAATTGCCGTCATGTTGGAGAATTTTGACTATCCATTGTAAATTTCACATTGGACTACATGCATATTCAGTTATAATGTAAGAAGTCCATGTAAACATCAGAATCTGATTATGTTAATGTAATTATACTCCTAGTAGGATTAAGCTTCAAAATATGTGTACTCCTATTATAGTCACATTGCTGAAGGGCGTTTTAACCATGCATATAATTCAATCATGAGTCTTTATCTGTGTTTTCACTGCATTTAGTGACACATGACAAGCTTGAGTTGCTTGAGGATGCATAACAAAGATTTTGACTGAGACTCTTCACTCTGTTTTGTTTTTTGTTTTGCCCTTTATGACCACTCAACCCAACACTCACTTTTAATCAATATGCACACTATTATTTTGAAGCTACTGTTAAAATTATTGTCTCAAAGTATGAAAGTGACAAAATGCTGCTGCAATTATGATGCAATTGACAAAAGGGTGTACCACAATAGCATCATAATAGAAGGACCAGGTTTGAAGATAAGTATTGGAGGGATGTTGTAATGTAATTCAGAGGAGGCATTTGTCCATTTATCTGACTATATTCTGCAGCACGGAGACAGGAATATTATATATGAAACAAAACTAATTTTCATCTTTCTAATGATTGCATTTATGCAAATGTAGACAGTGAGACTGTATTACAACAAGAAGTCAAGATCCTTAGGAATAAGCTTTTTTCTGTAAAGGCACTGCAAAGGTCTTTAACAATTACATGCATCAGCCCAATTGAATCTATGGATGTGCGAGACTCCGCTAGAATACACAGATGTTTCAACTTATGTTTCTTAAGTGTCTCATGTCAAATGCATAAAAAATTGACATATGCACTGAAAGCTGTAAACAACTTGAGCCAATGTATCTGCCATTTTGTGTCTGTACTCACATGCATTCATTATTATTCCATATATCTATATACTTCTTTTTTTGTTGCCATTGCAAGCCACTGCCTTATGACTAGTCCTGAGATACTCTTTATTCATAAAAAAAAAGTGACTACCAGTTCATCTTATTTAAATAATATAATTCACCACTGCAATTCATTTAGTGACTCATCAAAACAACTTTGGACTTGGACAAAGGAAGCGGTCTTTTTTAACCCACAACATAAACTTATGGCAGGTTAGGTTCTATACAGCAGTACTTATTCGGGCCTTTATAAAACTGGTACACATACAGGTCTATAAATATAAGTAATTGGCAATGTACAACTAATTATGTCCCAATTTAAATGATCAGTAACTCTTTATTCTTGACTTCTCATTGATAAGTCATGTTATCAGCTTCAATTACACTTTTCACATCTTTGCTAGACATAAGCTAATTTACTTCAGGCTTATCTAAAGAAACCTCTCGTTTCCTCACAATTCAATTCGCTCTAATTCTGTACAACAGAAAGGATACATGCCTCACTACTAATTTCAAATATCACCTCTTGCTGCAGATGTGACATTTTATAAACATATTTTGATCAGTCTAACAATACAGATTAACTTTGCTAAGTAAAATGTAGCTCTCCATTTTTTAAACTTACATTTCCAGACTTCTGGGGTCCCTTTCCTATTGCCAAACATATGGATGCACCACAATTGCTGGACCATAAGCAATAGAACAGCTAATGGATCATTAGTGGTGGGAGAAGTCATTTAAAAAGGTTTGTTAATTGCAATTTATTGCAGTTGATATTAGCACTTGATAGAGCTTTTGCAATAGTTTCTAATGGCCTATTAGAGTGATTTACTAAATCTCAGGAATCATATTGAGCACATTTCCACCTTTATTAGTGTCCAAAAAATGTTTCACAGACACATTCCAGTATAGGGCCAGTTGTGGCCGGGTAGTTTACTCATATAAAGCCAGCCATACAAAACTGCAGGTCTGCCTTCAGTCCAACAAGATCAGTGAGTGGATCAGAGGTGCATATTCGGGTCAGTTTGCCACCTCCACATCTTGTGTCTTGTCTCTACCTACATTTAAATTCTCAAATCCACTACCTCCTGTCCTGCTGCAACTCCCAGTTTTTTGTGAAAATACATGGGAAAATTGTACTACAAATCCATTACAAATCCCTTACATTTTGATAAAAATTGCTTGAATCTCAGGTGTAATGATGCCAGGATTTAGTCAGAGGTAGTCTGGCCTTTTCCTTTAAAGTATTTGTAGGATAACCAAATAAGGTCAAAAGCATGTCCTTTGTCTAACACCTTCATTGTAAGGAGGGCAACTATATTAAGACTATTTATACAGAAAGAGAATCAGAGCTGCATGGACATGTGGTAAATGTCCCTGCTTACTGGCCTGAGGGTAAACTGGCTGCTATCAAGAGGCAATGTAGGGTGAGGCGGGGCAGTGGAAGAGTTGTGGAGGGAAGGAGCAGCACAGCAGGTGGCAAGCTCCCTACTGTTCATCTATGTGACCTCTGGAAACCATCCAGCACTGCCTGTGCAAGACACAACATGACCTCACCTTTCACGTCACACATTCTCAAAAGAAATTCCACAACCACCTTTTACCAGCCAATTAAAAACTTATGCATAATTTATCATGGCATTTGGCAGCACAATCAAATTGAATATGATTTGCAGTTGATTCTTGGGAATTTTCCATCTGGAAGTAAGGACAGATGAGGATATATGTCTATGACCTGATTCTATCATTCATCACTTTAACCCTACATTTTATCCTTCATTCACAAAAAACTACATATGGCCGGACTCAACCTTTTGCTGATGTGACAAATGCAACCCCTCCAGAAATGTGATAGCAATTTTTTAAATACAGGCCCGCTAATGACAAACCTGAAAAATCTCACATCCCCATAGTGCAAGGCCAGCACAAAAGAAGCATCATGCCAATGAAATGAAAGTAACCTCAATGGGAAAGCTATCCCTGACTATTAAAATTGTGGCCTAAGGGTGAAATCACATTACAGAGGTGGCAAGAGATTCTTATTCTGTTCTACTCTATTCTTAGCCAGCTGAAGGCAGGTAAAACACATCTCCTTTATCCTTGGTATAGAATGACTCCCCTGTTTCTTCAATTAAAAGATAACAGTAAAATACAGCAGACACAGAGCTGCGATAGCGTAATTGCCCACTACAGCCGGCATGGGTGCGAGCAAAGCTTGTCTGTTTAAGCCTGGAGGGGCACAGCAGACAGAGGCAGGGCTGACACGCACAGGGACATTAGCGGACATCTCTCATGATCCAAATCCTCTCTTTTGCTTAACAGCTACAGTTTAATTGTAACTAGCTCTGCCAATCACTCAGTGTACACATTCTGGCTTGTCCTTGCTGTCAAGATAAATATGTAGGACAAAAGCCAGACACTTCACTATACCTGTGGCTATATACTACTTAATATTTCTCCTTTGCAGAAACACTCACACACAAACAACAAATGTGTCACACTAATAAACACAAATGTAAAATGTTAAATGGCTTTTTTTCTTGCCAGTTTTCCTTAGATTAAAGATTTTCTTTCTGGGCAATCAGACAGTGGCTGGCATTAACTACAAGGAAAAGACAAATCCGGGGATACAGTGGATTGTTAACGGCTAAGCAATACATCCTTCTTTTAATCTCTGCAAGGGCAGACAGCAAATCATATCAGCTAACACAGCAGCAGTTTCACTCAGTTAAAAGTCAATTTGAGCAAGTCCAGCTTGGTCGGGTAAAAGCAGGGTTTTGTAGGCTGTTGAATCGAATGCCAGGAGCCACCCACTGCTTAATGATCAGCTAATCTTGCAGGAAATCAGTTAGCGATCACTTGGCTCTTAAAACCACCTTGTAAACTCCATTGCAATACACAGTGGATGATGTATTGTTTTGTTAAGGTTTGTGCTATTTAGCAGATATGTTAAGTTTGATGCATTAATCTGACAATCCTTTAAAGTTTTCCACAACTTTTAAAGGCTTGCATTTCAGTGGGAGTTGAAGAATTTTCAATACTATATTGAATTACCCCCATGTTATAATCATGCGGGCCAAGTCTCCTCAGTCATTCAAAAAGAAACAGAAAAAGGTTGCCTTTCCCTGTCTTCAACTCGTATATTAGTACTCCATGTCAAATGACACATTTAAAGCACATTTCTCCAATGTAAAAATTGTCATTTGTTCTTTATGCCTTCGTCATAAGTTGGCACCTTAAAAGGACCCACAATCATCACTTTTTCTTTTTTAATTTTCAATTATGAAGCTTGGATGAAAATTACAACCAAGAAAAATTATATCTAAGTTCTAAATGCAATCAGGCACTTGTTTCACTTGTTCCACTGTATTCATGCTGTAATTGTTTCGTGAGTAGGGGAGTAATTTAATTTGATCACCCATAATGTATTTCTTCCATGAATGAGGCCCATCAAGGTCCATTGAGATTGGCAGCAATCTTGTATCTCATCACGTGAAAAAGTAATTGCATTCCAGATAAATAGAATGTGTGCTAAAGTTTCTGATTTTTCCTGCAGTGAACAATAAATATACTCCTTCTGAGTTTATTTCTGTCATTTTAAAAAAATAAACATTTGTAAATGAGAGCATTTCAGTAGTAATACTGTCTGACAATCATCACTGTCACATTTTGTAACTTTACCAATTAATTTTGCACAGAAGAGTAATGATGAAGAAGCAGAGTTTCACAGGAGGAAAATAATGAGCATGTGCTATTTCCCCCTTCTCTGCTACAGTATACTGAGGGAGACACCCAATTGGGTGGTAACTGAGCTGGCCAATCAACAAGGGTTTTCACTCAGGCAGCTTGATTACCTCCAGCCAAAAAAAAAAAAAAAAAAATGAAAGAAAGGTACAAAAATATATTTATATATGTACATCCTGACTATGATATGTCCTTTAGAAATGTTTTAAGTGCAAAAAGAGATTCAAGAGAGGCACCTTAGTCGGATCAAGGTCTTCAGCACAACAATACATCACAACACAAAATAGAAAAAGAGCACTCCATTAACATTCAATGCCAAAAGCAAGGTTAAAAGTTCCAGTCCCACTGTGTCCATCTATATTTTAAAAAATGAAAGTACTCAGGAATTGCAAGGTGCTTTTGATAAACACATCCACCCACTGACATATGGCATGTTGGGATAGCTTTTTGTATACCACCAAGAACAATCAAAAGTTACCAAATGTCAAGTAGCAAGTGAGTTTGAATGGCTATTTTGAATGACAAAGAATTGTGAATATTTGAACAGACTTTTACTTTTTATTTATGGTAAAAAAATATTAGCAGGTCTGAAAAGTTGCACAGAAATGGTTTAAAATGGTTTCCTAAGTCCTACTTAGCTGAAACTGACAAAGACCTATATGCTCACATGTCCTCTGCCATATATATATGAATTTATGCATTGCTGCACCCGAGTCAATTATATGCCAGACTCAAAGCAATCTAGTTTCAGTCTATATATTGCTATGTCCCATGATGAAATTCTTCATGGACACTATTCCCCAGTGTATAATTGTACAGTCTAAAGCAGTACTGCTGTTAGGATTATGTTCTGTTTGTGCCACATGTAATCCTGACGTAGGTCTCCTCTCTGTGAAATACAACTGTACCATTGTGGTGCCCTAAAGCAAGACATTTATTGAATCTGAGACTGCTCCACTGGAGCTGCTCGGTGCCCAAAAGTACAAGAGTGTGGTTTTATTGGACAATGTGTGAATGTGCCCGATGGTTTAGTTTAACAGGAGGAGGAAGGGAGCTAAATCATCATGGCATGTCCATGGTTTTAATCCTAATCTGCCACAACACAGAAGCAAAACAGGAGCACAATATCTGAAACAGACCATGTGTGGTAATATGCTAAAGCTAGCAATTTACTGTACTCCATCCAAAATCAAAACTGCCTTCAAGTGGCAACGGTGTAACCAAAACACAGTTGGGCTGCAGTCAACAAACCGTGCACATTGTAAGCCTGCTGGAACTCACAAGCTAATTTAGCAAACATCCCTCCAGAACTCAAAACAATTTTGTTTTGGTTTTCACACTATGAAGCTTGATTTTGCAATTTAGAATAGAATTGTATTGTCCAGTCAAGGCCCTAAAATAACATCTGGTCTCATCAGATGCAATTTTAATTTAGATAACAAGAACATTTTGCCAGATTTATAGCATCCGGTGTTTGCGACACAACAGGTTTTGTTCTTAAGTAACTTTTGCAGATGTTCCTCATTGTTAAGTGTGACATAAGCTGCTTTGTGAATGTAACCAAGTTAGACACTGTTGGTTCTTGATGATGCAGCAGGCTCTGACATATTGGTCATAAGATGAATGAAGTGTTAACTTTCCAGATGATATCTGCTGTTTCAATGCCACTTCAAGTACATTTATGATGAATCAGGCCAATGCAGTGAAATAAAGGTAACTACAATTAATGTATGCATTGACCTGATTCATCATGGTTGTACATCAACAACAGCAGAGTACATGCAATATATCTGTATCTTACAGGTTGAATGGGAGAGAAAATAGTTGGAATCAAATTTAAAATACAAAAAATTGTATCCATCATGTGCTCATACTCTTAGAGCATCTGTTAGTAGAACAGAGCTAACTCTCCATTCAGTCTGTGGCTCAGGGGATGAACATTAATTATATTCCTTGTGTAATCTTTTAGTCATAAAAACAACAAACTAAGTCAGTTTTGCATAGTCATAGTCATGATTTTGTTTGGGGTACTAAAATGTAACTGAGAAACAGATTATGAAAAACAAGGACAAAAAGTACTGTATAAATTTCACCTGCTTAACAATTTCTAAGATCCAAAAAAGCCTGGTCACACTGAAGAAGTGGACCTTCGTCTGGAAATATAAACAAAATTTACAAAAAGGACTGAATTGAACTGACTTGTGGATTGAACTTCAATTTGTCTACATCAAAGGTAAATTGATGTGATCAACATAATATTTTGCCATGTTAGTTTTGGTGTTAGTGATTGTTATTGATAATATTAGTGGCATTATTATTACTACTGTTGCTGTAGTGAAGTAGTATTAGCAGTGGTGTCATTATTATTTTTGGTAATGGCAATAGTAGCATTAGTCTATATTTATTTTTCTTTTCCCCCATGCTTTCCCTTAACTTCCCACCTCTCTTGTTCTCCCTCCGCTCCACCTTAAAATACACTGAACGGACATGGAACAAACATGCATGTGTGGCACATAGGATATTTATATGTAATTTCCTACTTCTAGCATTTCTATTTGGATAGAAGACCAGCTGACACAATTGTACTTTTCTTTCATGTGAAGAAACATAACATGAGTATTCATACAGTATGTCAGTAATTGATAATTTAACATCATATTTTATGTTGATTGTGATTGTATCAGCCTATTGATCACTTTGTTGTCATTTGAATAAACCTTTATAATTGTCCTTCATTTATTCTTTTGTTTTCCTTGTGTTCTCCTGTCCTGTCAATTGTCTTGCAATAAAGCATCAAACAGCAGTGATATATGTTGGGCATTATGCATAGAGGCATATATTCTGTTCTAAGATTTCCTTGTATTTATCAAAGAGCCTAGTAAAAACATGCAACATTTTTTGTGTGTTTACTGGAACTGTTTCTCAGTAGCATGAATTGGTAACAACGAGACAGATGGAAAATTGGCAATGGGATGTTAATGTCAGGCCTACCTGATTTTCTTTCCCATCAGAGCCACAATCTATCACACCACCAGCCTTGCTAATGATCTCTGACAGATTGACAAGGCTTCTCTTCTGAGAATTCTCATAAAAACAGGCACGCGTATTGATCAGCAGGGCTCCAAATAGCATTCAGCTGATGCATATTTTATTAGTCTGCACAAAACAAAACAGACGCAGAACAATCTCATTTCCGAGTACTTACACACACTAAAGTTGAAATGCCTCTCAGCACAATGGCTGCAAGGGAAACATGTGACAGAAATGCTTCACAGTATGAGAATTTTTTTTCCCTTTAAGGTTCTGCTTTAAAAAAATAGGACAACAGCGAGGACACTTGCTGTTGGACATGAATTTAATTGTCCTGGAAAGCGCTCTTTACTCTCTCATTAGGAGCTCAAATATGAGGTCCAGCATAATTAAACACCAACAGTGACAAACACATTTTCACATAGTAATGTGGTAACAGATAGGGCCGACTCTAGCAGTAAATATGTAGGATTTCCCTTTATACTCAGTACCTCAATACCTGACCAAAGTCACTTCAAGGTGATACCTGGGAGAATAGGATCCTGAGACCTATTGACTTTGTTCATTATTAATTCAGTTTCAAGCTTACAGCAGCGGTAGCATCATTTCAGAAGCAGAGATGAGAAATTGGAACAGCTGGAGGTGTAATACTGTGGCTTTTCTCTCTGGCCCACCTGTCAATACCCACACCAAAAAAGATGGAGGTTGCAGCCCACATGTAGGGTCAAGACAGAGTGCCACTGGAATCCAAATTTTTTTTTCTATGGCCATGAAAATAAACTACAAAAGTAGTTTTTGAAAGTTGAAAGTTGTCCTTCGAGTAAACAGAGCTCAGGAGAGAAGCCAACTTAATTACTAAGTACACGTCCTCTCTGTAAGACATCTTATTATTTACAATTTCTCACACAACAGAAGACTGGAGAGCAAACAATGCAATATGGCTCAAAAAGGCGACAACAGAGAATGCCATTATCATGTGCAACTAGATATTTTCTTTTTTTGGAGGGGGGGGGGGGGCAATTAGTATACTGCCAGAATGTTGTTGTGCCAAAGCCTCATTAAAGATTGTGGCAACAGCTGCCACCAACATGATATAGCTAAATATTCCATGCAAAGCATGCATAGAGGTTTAGAATTCAAGTCTTTTAGTGGCAGCATTAATTTCACAATTCATCAGAGAAAACACATCACCAGGAATTTCTAGTCACCGGGATAATGCAACCTGTGGCCATGATTCCCACAGAGCAGAAAGCAAACATTAATGCAATTTCAGATGGTTGTGATAAGGTAGGAGCAGTGTGTAATGACTGCCTTGGACAGTCTGTCAACAGATCCATAAAATGTTATTACTGCTCAAGATAAAGAAATGTCGATGGAAAGGGACAGATGTGCCACTGTAATTATGTGTCAGCTTTGTTCCACACCCTTGTTTTAGTGACAAGCCTAACCTTTCACTGCAACACACCTGGCAGCCTAAATCTGCCTACTTTGCCTGGTTATCCTGATGTTGCTTTTCTCTTGGAAGAGACAGTAAATCACTAACAAGATCAGCCCACAGGAAAATCTTGAGAAACCACTTAACCATTTTGGTAACACTTTTGGTAGCATTTATGTGCAGTATATACACATTATAGTTATACTATAAAACACTTTAATAATGTAAAATAAAATGTAATAATATAAAATGCTTTTAATGTTTCATAAATATTAATAGTACAATAACCACTTATGGTCTAGTGTGTAAGATTTAGACGGCTTTATTTACAGAATATGGCAGAAATGGAACATAATATATCATTTACTCATTAGTGTATTATCATCTCAATTTGTAAATAACATGTTCCTTATGTTACCTTAGAAGGAGCCTTTTATACTTGCGATCATATTGTGGGTTCTCCTCCATGGGGTCCACCACGTTGAATTACCGTGTTTCTAAAGTAGCCCGCAATGGACAAACTAAACAGAGGTTCTAGAAAGGATAACCATAGTTTCTCCTTCACACTAAAGAGAAGGTGAGGCAACATGGTTGCAATCAGCAACTACACTGCTAGATACCACTAAATCCTACACACTGGTCCTTTGTCATTACATCTTCTCACATAATTATAATGGTTCAAAAACCATTTATTAGAGATTTTAAACATGGGTGGGAATCGAGCCGAACCAGTTCCAATCCATCAGAATCATGTGCCTCCAAGCCTATCACTTTGTTATATCAATGACAGTTGTGCATTGTAAAACACTGGCATCAAACTCATGCATCTATGTTGCCAGAAACCTGGAACAAGAAGACATCATGGCAGAGAGAAAAGAAAGCCATGGATTAATTTCACCAAGATCACAATAGTGCTAGTTATGTCTGTAAAATGACAATTTCAATTAAGTGTGCACAAGTGCCACTGCTTTCCAACCAAGCAGCATGTCCATTACCAAGGGTAAATATCTTATAATAACATTAGCACCACACAGGCAGGCTTAGCAAATGGTTTGTCTGCTTAAGAAAAACATTTTTTTGCTCACACAAAACTGATCAAGAATTAATAAGGGTATCAAGAAAGAATTGCTCCAATAAGCAGAATTGATAATGGCAAAGGTATCAATAATCAATGTGAGTGACACATGAGCTATGAGTTTGTAATAGAAGCTGTACTACGGTCAGCAGTAAGGAAAGTAAAGCTGTCGGGATAATTATTCAATGCTCTGTTAAGATGTTCTGCTGCGGAGGCATTCAGAAGTCGTCAGTGATGGGAAGATTACACTCCTTGTACAAGGATGACATTTTTGACAACTCTGAAGTGATGCATTTGTCAAAACACATCTCATAAATATTCACTATATAGCTAATCCCTTTTGAAAATGACTCAGCTAGGAGGTACAAAGTCCAACAAAGAAGAATTTCATGGAAATATCTCAAACTAAAAAAATATAAAGGAAAAAAGCTGGCGTTAAGAGAAGTTAAAACAAAGTTTTTCATAATATATTATATATATAAATTATTTTTTCTAGTATGCACACCATCCGAACAGGTGTTAATGCTATTAATGCTATCATGTGTAACGTCTTGGCTTGCCTGTATCCCTTTCATTGTTCATTTTTATAAATTAATTAGCCCAACTAATATTGCTTCAATTCCATACTATTAACACTGTTAAAATAAAAAGAAAACTAGTATTAACTATTAACTAGATGAAGACTATCAATAATCAAATGACTAAAATATGAAGAAAATTAATCAAAATGAAGTACCAAGATTAACAACAGTTCAACATTAAGCACAATTCAGTGTATTCTGTTAATGTTATGAAAAACATCACTAACTCAACAGCAACCTCCTATTGCAGCTGATTGCATTAAAGCTAGATTTCATCCTACAGTAGCATTGCCACCACATGGGCTGCACGACCTCTGTGCCATCTCGAAAATGGTGTGACATGAACACAATGTAACCCCAGAGCGGTACTCCATCACTATACGTCTGCAGATTAATGGCTGAAAATGTCACAGGGAATAAGGTCACGCGCCAAGAGACCTGGCTATGAAGAGACATCAGAGCACTTCCAAGTCTGAGTTGCAGTTCCATGGTCCACTGAGAAGCCAAATGTGATGCTGTCAAAGCACTGCCTTGCAAACACACACACTTAACCTCAGCATAGTGTGGCCTCTGTGATGAGGGAGGACAGAGACAGGGTAGACTTTTACATGGAACATTAGACATGATTAGAAACCATTCACTGAAATGCCTCTGTCACTTCGATGTCACAGCATTACAGCCAAGTCACCAGAGAGGGTGAGTTCATCCCTCACCACAACATGTGACATGATACAATCTAAAAACTGTGCTGATTACACCATGAGCCAATGTCAAACTGAAATATGTAGCTTATTTTAACACAACAGTGGAAAACGTCACATCAAGTAAAAGCTGCATCAGCCAAATTACAGTATTTTATCTATTTTTTGTAGAAATATGTTACATTAGTTCCGCTTCTTGCCAGAGCACAAGTAAATTATGATTATCAATCAGTCATCCCATCCAGACAAAAATATCTCCACAATTGCAGATGCATATTCTATGAGAGTGTATTAACCAATTTACAGTGGATTTTTTTACAAAACGCCACATTGTGATTTAAGACTTGCCTCTGAGTTAAAGACTTGCATTTTGTGACTGATGATCGTATTATCTTCTCACATATGTGCCAGCCAATGTAGTGGATGAGCATTATCATCTTATCCAGCAAAGAAATTACTATTATTTTCACCCGTAATTAAGCCTAAATCACAATACCAAGAGTCAAATACTGAAATTAAAAACAACATTTCTAAAGGTTCTCTCTCATGTGGCACATTTGACATTCTCCTAGCTCTCCTTTGTTGTTGCTGCAGTGCCTCAAAGCAACAAACTGACCAAATACTTAGAAACATGTCCTTGCTCTTGTCTTGGCAATAATGGAAATGTTTTTTTTTTTTTTTATATACAATACAACAATATTTGTGCAGTGCACACACACAATGTAATACTTGATTTGTAACCCATGAAGCTCCTTTACTAACAATATTGAGGGTTATAACGTTTTGCCTGCAACCATCCCCCACTTAAATTAAGCAAAGCCTTTTTGTTTTCAAGTGTGTTTCCATGAGGCTTATAGCAAAGTTAAAGCAATAGAAACTGCCAAGCTAATAAGAATGTGTGTTCGCAGTGGAGCGAGAGCAGCAATATTCTGTGTTTTATCTGGCACCAAACAGGGGCCAAGACATCAAGGCGAGGTTTGGAGAAGAGGAGAATGATCTTTCAGTTTACTGTAAGAGTGTGAAAGTCAGGCTGAAGTCTCTCACACTGATTAATATGCACTTTCCTCTGAGTCAGTGTCGAAAGACTCTGCGCCACCTGTTTCTGCCCTGAAGGCATGCCACCTGAGACATCTTACAACAGGCTTCAATGTCAGTGTAATCTGATGGTCACACTGTGGTGGGCTGATTTGCTTTCCTACAGAAAAATATATACTCATTTGATTTGTCATTATGTTGATGTTCTATTTCACCAATATCTGTTTGTCGAAACATTGTGAAAAGCTGTTGAAGTGCTATTTTCTCAGAGCAATAGCTTCATCAATAGTTCCTCTTTGACTGAATTCCAGCTTCAACAACCTGCAACAAATCAGCATTTGCAGACACCCACTAAGCAACACCATAATCATGTTTGGACTGAGAAAATCAAATTCTCAGTCAATTATCTTGGCCTCAATGGAACTGATAATGGTTGCTCTTAAGCAGTAAATTGGCACCGTTTAAATGTAAACACAATGTTTCACACTGAATGTGTTGGCTCGGGGTATCAGGTTTCCAGTTTCTGATCCAAAGCCACTTTTCCACTGGTGGGGGTGGAAGATAGGACGCTGGTGTACAGAGGGGTTCTTGGACTACATTAACATTATCAGTAAATCCCATCATACGAACAGAGCAGTAAGCTGAATGCACAAGGCCCCAGCTAGGCAGCTCCACAGGCATATTCTGGAGCGAAAAAAAAAAAAAAAAATGATGCGATGAAATCACAAAGGCTGTGCCACGGCACGACTGAAGATGATGTGTTGTCTTCCAGTCAGTCAGGATGACAATGGTATATAGTCTGACACCTACACAGACTTAAAATACAGTGCCTCGCTGTCAGGCGTAGCAACAAACATCATTCCATGTCAGAGTTTTTTGAATGGGAGAAATATGTGGCATTGCTGCACATGAGGTAAATACTGGTAAGTCATTCACAGTGACAGAACAGCTGAATTTGGAGGATGAGGCTTTGCTTTTTCCAATTAAGGTGCTATTCTCCATGTGCAGTTTTAATTGAGAGATCAGAACTCCAAACCAATTACTGATTAATAGCAATAACATGGAACTAGCAGTAATGCTCATACCTTTTTATTTACTGTATTTTGTATGGCTGGTAAGGAAAGATCAGAATCCTGTACCAATGATGATAACACCATATGACTGAAATTTTCTAAAACAATTCTATATTTGAATAAAAACATTTTACCACAGATTTATATTTCCTTCTCTATGACCATTGGATGAAGTCTTGCTCATGTTGTTGTTCTACTATACTGGCTTCATTTATACATGAGATGTTGTCTAGAAAAAAAAAAAAAAAATCACTTTTCTGAACCAGCAAATAGCCCAAAGCAACAAACCACCTTCTTTGACATTCTCACTGTCAGTTTCCACTGGAAATAATGAGGCTTATGTCAGCCAGGAAGATGACCATTTGACTCATCTGTCAATAGTAAAGCCTGAGGATCCTTCAGATGTTTATTTGTTTGTTTGTTTTTTTTCATGCCATGCTACTCTGTATATGAAGCTCATTGATTCTTTAAAATGACCTACATCTTCAATGACCTGAACAAGTTCAATGTAGAAAAGCCCCAAACATGAAGACAATATCCAACAATGTATGTACACAAGAGTTGTTTGGTATTTCAAAGACTGGGGTTCTTGATCCTCGCCGCAGCATGGGCTATTGTTTTGTGCTTTTGTACAAATGTAGATAAATATTGTTCATGTTGAAAGCACAAAACACTATCTTTATTCAAAGAAACATGAATTCACGTGAGTTCACTGTTCATGCTAGCAGTAGGATTCTGCACAATGTTGTTTGTTGTCATCACTGCTGCACATATTGCACCAATCTATGCGCCATTTTGAATGTGAAAGAAGCGGTCTCCTGCTGCTCTGGCCTGATTGAAATGGTTCACAAATGTTTCATGTTCATGTTTTGCATTCTCTTAGGAGAGATTTTTCACCCTCTAGTTTCACATTTTATAGCTTGATTCCAGCTGTTCTAACGCTTCTCTCTTAGTCCTCTGAGTATGTGGTGAGATTAACAATTGACTGCACATCCTACAGAAATTAGGGTACCATACAGAAAATGAGACTCTACAGCGTACAAACATGCAGCAATTGCACAAAATACACACACTTGTAAGCACATAGCCTACAGACTGGAAACCATGTGGTGCAGCACTGTTCAATAAATAAAATAAAATAATATAATATCAATATCATGTCAATGAGCAGCTGGATACAATTCTAAAACTCACCTTATGGTTTCTTTCCGGAGTGTTCTGAAGTCATGAGAAGCTCGTTTTCACTATCTGGCAAAACAGCTGGCATGGCACAAATTGTAGCTAGTGCCTTAGATAGCTATAAAAGGTTAAGTGCTAATTGTTTTCCAACAGCTAGCCACTTTATAGAGTCACAAAGTACTACCTTCTAAGCCTACCTACTACTGTATCATTAGTATTAAAAAAGTCTATCTAGCTTCCAGCAGCAGCGAGCAACAGTTTCCATCAAAGGGACCCATCTTCCCAACACCAAACAGTAGACAAAGTAAGCAGTTAGCAGAGTCGAATGTAGCAGCTACTGTTTACCCAGAAACATTTGTCAGACACAGACCTAAATGGAGAGTGAATATTGGACTTACATTTGTCAGCTTGCTGGCAACTTCAAATGTCTGCTAACGTTGCTCCGTGTCTGAGTAAGTTAGCAACTGTTTGCTAATGCGTTAGCCAAGTTATCTTGTGCGTCCAGAGTTCCAGAAATAAAAGTTCTCCTCCTAACAATGATAAAAAAGTTAAAGTACTGAAAACTAAACAAAAAAAAGAAGAAAAAATGCAAGCATGGTTTATATAGAGTGCCATGTCTGCCACACTCACACAGGTGTTTTCACTTACAGGCTAATTAGACCTCTGCTTTGATTTAGGCTGGGCGGAGCCACGCAGGATTTATGTGAGGTCACCAAAGTTAAAGCACCAATAAGAATAATACAGGTACAGGTTGTCCCACCCTAAGTGGTGCAAAAGGAGAGTTATTCAAATGTCAATCAAACATAGCTTTTACCCACAGTCCTAGGAAGAGGTCTAATTAGTCAAATAAGTGAAAAATATGTGCGTATATTGCATTAGCAGTAGACATTTCAAGTTTATTATTTTAGGAGAAAAGTAGAACTTTAAATGCTTTGTAGTGCTAGCTTGTTTAAACACTATTTTATTTATCACAAGTATAACAAGTGGTAGAGGTACTAGTATTATTATTATTCAAAAACAACATATCTGTTGTATAATATTACCGGAGCAAAGGTAATAGCGTTGACTAAATGCAGCACATATACTCCTCATAGAGGCCCACAGTTAACTGACATTTTGATGTCAACTTTTCCATGTACTCATGGGTAAAGGAAAAGGTAGAATGTCATTTTCCAGACTGTAAAAAAATGTCAGGTATGCTGCAGACATAAAATATATGTCATGGCCTAAGGCACATTTCAAAAATGTGGTGGCTGACATTAAATATTGAAAGAGAAAGCTTTATATTGCTTAATCCACACTTGTGAATTCATTCAAAGTCAATGTAATGTACCCACCAGAAAACATCCTCTCAGTCTAACTCGTATATATATGAACTTGCAGCATGTATTGTTCTGGGAATTAGAATTCTTGTTTTCGTGAACTGCCAATGTACTGCCAGCATAAAAGGCAAGCACTGCACACAAACCAAGCTTGACTAAACTATAAAGAGAATACAATGACAAAAAAGTAAGTTGACAAATGCTATCAAAAACTTCCAGAACTGGCTAAATTGTCAAAGAACAACGAGGTACTCCATGTTATTCTACATGAACAACCTTCCCATACACACGCTATCCACAATCTTTCAGCTCGAAATACATGTCTGTGCTATTCTTTGTGCATGAGTAGGAGTGAGGTGAGCTGCAGACGTCTTCCTCTTGTTTTATTTGCTTCAGTGTTGTTACTTTCAGACTGTGCGTGCTAGGACACACATAGTATAGTATTGTGCAAATATCTGGGGTAGGGATTTTACAATAGGAGACAGAGACGGAGGTCGTCAACATGTTTAAGCACATGCACAACAAAATGAAATTAATAATAATAAATTACTATTTGCAAAGTAAGCATAACTACATACAAGACCTACATGAACAAAGATAGATTTCCTTAATAACAGAATGTTTGATTTCAACATTCTGTACAAGCTTTGGAGGTCGCTGTACTGCATCTTCCCTCTTAGTAATAACATTTCTCATCCGCAGTCACACAACAGGCTTTTCAAAGTATTTCCCAATAACAAAAAAATGCTGTACAACTTAAGCTATTTTTGACTTTGACTCTGATTTCCAATCTTCTTTTTTCTTTCAAGGTGAAATAAAAATCCTGCAGACAAGGCTGTCTGAATGCAGTGTACTGTAAATTAAAAAAAAAACTAAAAAATAAAAATAAACAAACAAAATAAAAAATCCATACATAACATACATATAATTAGTTTTGATTGAATTAAGAAGTTGAAGAATGTTTGACATTTTTGTGGTGGACCATTACCTTTAAAGCCCTCGCTACAGCATCTGTAAATGCCAGCTTCCAAAGCTTCAAATATATCCAACAATTAAATGAGGTAACTGCACTGTAAGAAGGAAAACTTTGGTTTAAAATACATGTTGCATCTTAAATGGTAATTGCGCAGTGACTAAAACATATTTATAGTCTTTCTTTTGTCTAGTTAAACTTAATTTCTGTACGCCACTGCATGTGTGAAAATACACATCAATATTTAATGCCACAAAAGGGCAATCCCATTTTCTCATCCTACCAATTGGTATAAAAACAAGGATGCAGTGCTTTGGCTGCTGTTCCAGAAGAAGACAGAAAGAGCAAAACAGGGATGAGCTTTAAGCTGTAGCTCCGCTCTCCAGAAAGTCATTAGGTCAGAGAAGTGTGGAGGATGGTCGGCAAGGGGCCTTTAATAATGAAGAGCTTGTGATCCACAGGGAAACACTGCCTGAAGCAGACATTCACACTGAGGCTGCTATGGAAATGAAAGATTTTGAGGTGCAGAAAGGTCCCATCACACATCTAAAAGAAACTGGATGGCAAACAGTCCTTAAAGTGATAGTTGTTTGATTTGTTGACAGCATTTAAATCTGATAGAATCACACTCTAAATTCTACTTCTTATTTGCCCATGTCTGAAAATCACAAACACTGTCCAGGAAATGGATAAGTTTTAATTTCCATGTGTATAGCGAGTATACTTGTTGTGAAAGATAACAATGAAACCTCTAATTATTGAAATAAATAAACAATATACGTACCAAAATAAGCCACATAGCAAATGTTCAACATGCAGTAGTGGAGACCTCCAGCATTTGCATAGAAAACACCACAGTGAGAGAATTGGGCACACCAAAATACTGGGCAGATGCAAATCCCCTCCCAAGTCTCCCAGGTTTAGAATGAACATCCAAATTTAGGCCTTTGTAGAAAACAGAGGAGACTAGCGGCTCCACTGGCTGTTGCACACGTGGCACATTCTATTTTTTTCAAACAACTCTACAGCAGGACTCCATTCATGTCACAGTGTGAGCATCAGGGCTTGACTATCAGATGACACATTCATAAGCTCCCATCATACTTGAGCTGACCTGGGCAATATGCTTCTTTCTTTAGAAATAAGAAAGGAACACCATTCTTATTCCTTTCAGTTTCATATCTAACCAGCGACTTATCGAAGCCTAATGTAATATTAACATTACATTTTCTGTCACCAAGGAGACACTTCTTCTTTCCTATTACTCTTTGGTTTTCTTTTTTCTTATATGTATACCTCACAGCATGGAACTTATTGGGATCATTCCTTATCACGTGTGAGGTAACAAAACATCAATAAATGTTTACCTACCTATACAAAACTGTAGAAATAGTATTTAAAAGAATAGCTCCTCTGGGAAATGTGCTTATTCTTCCTGAGAGTTCGATGAGAAGACTGACACCATTCTTGTGTTTGTCCGTTAACTATGAAGCTACAGCCAGCAGCTTAGCTTCGCATAAAGATTAGTGGTTTGTTTGATTTGTGAAAACCTAGGTATAACAAGAAGTATTTTTTTTACAGATAGCGTTTTTTTTTACAGATTTGTCAGATTATCCCTTGGTCGAGTACAACAAACTTAGGGGAGTGATGTTAAAACTCCAGTAAGTTTCTGTGCCTGGACAAGAAATGGTTTGACACATAACCCCTTAGAAGTTCAGTCTTTGGCTGTAGCTTTGTATTTATTGAACAGATAGAGTATTATTGATTATCTCATCTAACTATTTGCAAGACAGTGAACAAGTTTATGAAAAGACAATTTCTTTAATATGGATCATTCATATCTGATCCAATTGATACTTGATCCATTTAATGAAGTTAGTTTTGCTCTCAGCACTAATATATTTTTATTGAATTGGTGCAACCCTATAAAGTGCTGTGGGGATGACGTATTTTGCAGGCCAGCCCGGAAGTTAGCATTGCCCTGGTCGACTGGACAACAAGCCAATGAGGTTTTATCTACGGATTTTGGATGCAGAAAATAAGCTCTGTGGCAAACAAATTATGATCAGTCAAAATAATCTTAATGAGTGGGGTATTTACTGACATATTATGTTATAGAGCAAAACATTAAAATCTCTTAAACTTGTGGTAACCACAGAACTTATTTCAGGCATCTAACCAAAAACCCATTCAAAAAACCTATTGCCCTGGAGATGAGGGAACTGGAAGTACAAAAATGCTCACTCATTTCCAGATTTTAGGACTCATTCCTGCAGCACTCTTTTTGTTACCACAAGTAACAATTTAACATCTCTACTTTGCTACTGTAAAGTTCGAGTTCAGTTCTGGCAAAGACATCACCTATGGAATACTGTAACCACATAGATAAGGGACATGTCCTGTGTGAAGAAGTGTCTCGGGGAGACAGATGCTGGTGCCTGACCTCTGATAACTGTGTCAGAAAGCTTGGCGTGATGGCAGAGAAATGGAAAAACTGGTGCACTCACAACACATAGGCTGCCTAGAAATATCTCTGCAGGCTTCATTTCTGAATTGTAGCTACTGCATCAAAGACTTCAGAGAGCTGATATGCCTTGTCTTGACCGACTGTTATGAATGATAAATCAGACTACTGAGGTAAATTTGAGTCAGACATAAAAACGTTGGTTAGCTGAACAAGACTAAGGTCAAGAAGAGAATATCTAAAAATGAGAACTGTCATGTCATGCTTGCCATAACTGATGATTACATTCCTTCAAGACTTCTTTTGCAAGAGTGCTTATTTTTAGAACTCTTTGTTGTATGTACTACAGTCAATTTTAAGGAGCTTCACAGAAAAGACTTGACACACCTGACAAGAAGACACACTTGTCAACATAGTTAATAGGCTGCTTTGGTGAGCTGTATCTCAGGAGAGGTCGCTCAGTTATAGAAGCCACTTGTCAGGTAATTTCTACCGCTGCATAAAAGATTAGGGTAAGTGTCAGCACACAGCCAATTACTGTCATTACAATGTCTCACGACATTAATGCGTGAAAGACAGATCCATCTTGATTGTTGTACAATCTAAGAGGTTAATAACAAGGGGGCAAAATGTAATTGCTGTACATCTGATTGAATTCACGAACCACGAGATGAGGCACTTTAAGAACAATCACCACTAAACCAACACAATGTCAAATTAGTCAACTTCATCATTAAGTACAGCTTTTGGATTTATTGCTTTATTTAAAAGTCAAATTGTAAACGTGAAAAGACAACCTTTGGTTTTGATGACAGCTTTGCACACTCTTGGTATTCTCTCAATCAACTTCATGAGGAGCTGGAATGGTTTTCTAACAGTCTTGAAGGAGTTCCCATATATGTTGAGCACTTGTTGGCGGCCTTTCCTTTACTCCACCTTACAGTCCCACTATGTGCAAACAACATAGGATGGCATATTGCAGAAGAATGCTATGGTAGCCATGGTCTTGAATTTTAAGTAAATCACCAACCAGGAAGGTACCCCCACACCATCACTCCTCTTCCTTCATGTTTAACAATGGGAAACACACATGCAGATATCTCTGCATCTTACAAAGACATGGCAGTTGAAACCAAAAATCTCAAATTTGATTCAGATTACACATTACCACTGGTTTTATGTCTATTCCTTGTGTTTCCTGGCCCAAGCAATTATCTTCTTCTTGTTGCTCAGCAGTTATTTCATGGCAGCAATTTGACCATACAGGTGAGATTCATGCAGTCTCCTCCAAACAGGTGACATTGAGATGTGTCTGCTATATTCTGGGAAGTATTTATGTGGTCTCTAATCTGAGGTGCAATTAACTGGCAATTTCGGCTGTAATGGACTTATCTTCTGCAGCAGAGATAACTCTTGGTCTTCCTTTTCTGGGACGGTCCTCGTGAGCGTCGTGATGGTTTTTCGACTGCACATGAAGACACATTAAGTTCTTGAAAATTTCCAGATTGACTGACCATCATGTCTTAAAGTAATAATGGACTGTTGCTTCTCTTTACTTAGCTGAATGGTTCTTGTCATAATATGGCAACAGTGGTCAAATAGGGTTATTTACTGCCAACACTCAACAGAGCTGATGGTCTCAAATTTTCACTTACTAACTTTTTGCAAGACACACATGTTAATGGAAAACCATTCCAGCATACCACCTCATGAATATAGAAAGTAACAAAAGTAAAAAAACACGAAATGACAAGGTGTGTTCAGTCTTTTGACTGGTACTGTATGTGTAATTGTCTTGAGTTGAACTGAAACAATTTGTCACGCAATCAATTAGTTGATTGAGAGGAAACTAATCTGCAATAATAATTCAGTAATTTTCATCTTTTTCTGTTATCTGTCTCTGTATTTCCACTCTATTATGATAAAGTACATAATATTGTACAGTTTAATATGAAAATAAACAAACAACAGGAAATCATAAAACCACAAAAGCCGAAGTGGGAGTGTTTTTGTCTAATTGTGATGCTTATCACTTTTCTTTCTAGTAAATACTTGCTAGTTTGTCTACTGACATTTTCTAGTTAATGAGGATAAAGTGATTCTTTAATGATCAGAACAGATGTGATGTCTCTGCTGGGACGTACACAACAGAGTATTTGGATTTGAGGGCTTAAACAATCACAGTTGACAACGATTCATTGAACATCAAACTTTTTTCAAACGGAAAAAGTCTGCAATAGCTGTTGTTTGTACATCAATATGAACTATTTCAAATTCTCACTTCAAACAAAAGCAAACAAACATGGAGAAACAGCAATAGCACCTGTGTCACCAAACAACCCTAATGCAATCTGTTGCTTCAAACAAGTGTGCATGTTGCACATCAACATAAATGTCACCCCAGCATGGCTCATGAAGGCTTCCATCATTCAACAGGGATTAAACATTTCCGAGAGGATGTTGCTCTTTTTCATTGCTTTCTTCTCTCCCTAAAATAACTTTACTAGCGTTGTCTGGGCCACCTTCTGTTCAGCTGGCCCCATCAAACTGTAAAAATTGCCTTCCTAGAATTATACCTCTGATTTTTTATCCACCAAATGCTATTAATTCCTTGGAAAAGGATGAAAAGAAGAGCAGAATATGAGAGAGGGAGGAAGAGAGAGAAAAACAGGCAGACAGAAAGAGAGTGAGAGAGAGACAGAAAGTGAGAGAGCCTAATAAAATGATTAGACAATAGTGTCAGAAAATGCAGTCAGTCTACACTATTAACCTCACAAGTGCCCTGGCTAAACACAAACCAGCCAGTTGTAATTGGATTACATTTAACAAGTCAAAGATTAAATTACGTTTGGACACTATATGCACAAATGTTGTCTTTCAACAGGAACTAAACATATTTGACAAGAGCAACATTCATAATCAGACAGCAGACAGGACTGTGGATAGTTAATTGGTAATACAGCACCTATAACTTCCTTTAAAAAGGCTAGCAAAAGTAAATAAATATTGTTGGGTACGTTGTGTTCTACAGTTATAAAATTGTACAAATAATTACATTTCTATGTATTTTTTATGCTGTAACTTTAAGTGAAACTATACAGCAAGGACGGAAGGAATTACTTCTCCTTAGTAAAAGTCTTTCCACTTACAGACTACATGGGGAGCATGGGGCATCATATCATTAAGAAAACACATATGATGTGTCAATGGTTCCAAGAAAATACCAAATCACACCAATCAGTGGATACTTTGATAAAATAATAGGAGTATTGTGCATGCCCCCAACCAACAACCTTCATAACACAGCAGGTTTATTAAATATCGTCATGACCTCAGGTATTAACTCCAAATTTTCAGCCATCATTTCATGTCTGGGAGCTAATGTGTTTCCAATAGTTGAACACTATCCTGGTGTGACCTTTCCTTGATAATTGTGTATCATTGATTGGCCACCTCCTACAGTATAAAGTTGAATTAACACCTAATTACTGCCACATACCTCAAGCAACACATACATATCTGCACACCAGAGGCTGACAGGCAGTGTTCTATTATTAAGTCATTTTAGTTTTCATTCCTTAGCATATTTAATATCATTTAATTTTCAGAAACATCAACATACAACAACTTGGTCACAATAACATTTAATAACCAGAACTTATAAATTATGCATCTATAAAGGGACGCAGAGAAAAGATGAACAGACACCAAGCAGATGAATGGTTTTTACCTCTTTGCTGCTATTAGCTGCCAGGAGCTGGTAGAACCATATCAATATTATTTGCTAGCCCTTCATCATTTACCCTGTCAGTACCTCTTTTTTTCCCCACATTTATCAACAACATCACAATTATTAGGCTTTTTAAAGAAACTTTGGACATTCAACTAGCATAACATTTTACAATAGCTAGGTGGATAGCTATGATAGCAAGTGGTCTACATGTGATTATTGAAGTGTTGCTTGTGAATTCCTTAACATTACGGTAGCTTGCACTCAGTGTTAATCTATCAAAATGACGAATGACCTTCAGATTTTTACACCTTTGTTCAAAAAATTCAGTTCATCATTAGAAATATTTGGTTAACTCAACCCCTGCTGCAGACACATGCATGCCTTAATCACATACGCAAACAGATGCTTGGAGACATTTACAGACAAAGCTATTTTGCATCTCTTGGATTCAGTTTCTCGCATTTTGGTCTCACTTTACTTAGGTCAATTCTCTCATTTCACACAGATTACAAATGTGAACCTGACTAGATGGCTGAATGGCTAGCACTGTCAGAAGCTCTGGTCTGTTTTGTATGAAATTTGAATGTTTTTCATGTTTTTAAGTGGTTTTAAAGTGGTTTTAAGGTTTCTATGTCCAAATATTATGAAGTCTGGTGAAGTGCGGACCCCAAATTGCACCGAGGTGATGGACGTGCGGCTATGATTGCCAGATCAGAAATATCATCATGTCTTTTTCTGCCTTCACTTTGTGCATGCTGGTATACTGTTATAAATAAATTTTAAAAAATTAAACAAATGCCTAATTTCTCTTCCATATATACATCCCATACATACAGTACGACCCATGTCCAAATGTTACCGCAGAGGGCTTAGTTTGAAAGCATACCTAGCATCTCTATTTTGGTCTGCACCAAAGTGGCAACTGGAACAAAAAAACAGTTCTGGACTCTATAGCTAAAAATTCCTGTTCATGACAGCTATACTATAATTTTTACATAACTCACTTGTTCAAATTATATTAAGGTTTAAAGTTATGCATAATTAACAGGGCATCCACTTTGATTGACAGGCAGATGCCATTACAGGTGGCTTGTTTGAGCACCCCGGGCTTCACCCATGCTCTATGTCTATGCCCATTTTTGGATTAGCACAGGCAGGACTGGCAAGATGGCGGCAGCCAGAGCCACCACACTCTAAGCTGTTCAGAAACCTATGGGTGACATTACAGATACTACATCTATGTTTTGTGCCTATGTTTGTCTGTGTTTTCACCATATTTGAAGGCTGTGTTTTTTTTCCTCATTAAAGGGAACTTAACTCTTGCCTGAATCAAAAGTGTCAGGCAAAGTTTTGCATTGAAATTTAATAGGAATGAATAAGGCATGGCATGGTTGATTTTAAAGTACTTGTAATCATGGTATATGGATGTCAAAAGTCAGAACTGACATTAAATAAATAAAAAAAATCCATCATTCTTCAAAATAAAAAAAAATATGGGTACTACTCTTCAATTGTTGATATGTCTAAGGCCACAAAAGCAATCATAGGAATGTACTCGCTAAGAGAAACATATTAAATCTCTGTAAGTCCAGAGGGGTTTTTATTTCTCTGGGGTTCTCTTCTTGGCAAGGGCTGTTTCAGGAACAACTGGCTGTTATCAGGCATTGAGCAGGTAAAGATACCTGTGACAGCCGACATGTTTGAGGCCCAAGTGCTTAATCTCTAGTCTCTGCTACAGAGCAGCAAGGCACATCACTAAAGCAAGAGGGGAGTGACTACATGCCTTTCAAATCAGCTGACACAAGACATGGAGCGGGAGAAAACCACGTAGCATGAGAGTGCTGCTCTAATCGTATCAAAGACTTCTGCAAACAAACATGGGTGAACTGTGATTGATGGGAACGCAGTTAATAGGGCTCCCAATCCAACAGTGTGTGAGAAGGGAGGGTGGCGGGGACCAGAGATCAATAGCAGCTCGGAAGCATGATAGGGAATCATACTGAATCAGATTGATGACAGCTGGTGGTGATGTATTTGGCAATCTAATTTTAACACAAAGTAACTCAGTGATAGTGCTGCCACAAGACTGAACTCAATCCTCGTGGGCCAACAGTATCACAGCTGGTGAGAGCGAATGTGCTTGCTGCAGGTGTAAGTAGGGGCAGCAGTGCGGTTATATCTTTGATTTTCAATTCATGCACTATGCTATGAAAGTGTATTAAATTATTCATCCTTAGTGGCTGTCTCACAAATATTTTAGGACCAAAAACCTCTTTTAGTGCACTGTCAGGCTTGGAATTAGTCTTAGACTGGCTCCCCCAAATTGATATTGAAAGAATCAGACTGGTAGATATTCTTAGTGCAGCCCAAAATTTCATAGCTGCTGACAATAAACTGACTGCACATTTGATGTAGTCACTCACTGCTTTGTACACAGGCATGAAAATGATGCCAGTAATTTCCCTTTCTATCCTCCATCTAACTGGACTGAGCTACGGTGAGCTCTGCCAGGGAAAACAACCATGACACAGACAGGGCACAGACGGTCATTTTATGCCTGTGCATGTGTTTTGCATGTGTGTGGTATACAATATACACAGCTTGTGTGAGAGATTTTTTTTCTTGGTATCTTGGTAACCAAGAAACCATTAATGCTGTGTGCCTCATGTAAATACTGTACACCATACACTGCCCTGCATCTTAACTAAAGATAATTTAATTCTGTGTATTCATCTTCTGGTTAATGGCTGAAATATACTGCAGCTCTTTAAAAGGCAATGGCTTGTGAGAAAGACTGAAAAACAAATCAGGCAAAAAAGAAAATATCTTCAGTTCTGTGGTTATCTGCTACTGCATAAGCATTTTATGTTTAAATCCATAAAGGAAAATTATGGATTATTACGGAGCTGTACATTAAAATAAAACACCTCAATGGCTCAATATTTCTTAATTGCTAAGTGCTCCGATTCCTCTTTTACGAAGGACACAGCCCAGCATCACCAACTGGCCTTAGGTTTGTCTGCTGAATGAAGCTTGTTGGGGGATGGATGAATCCCTCCCCTGTTCTGGTTTTCTGGGCCAAGTCTGCATGATGGGGCCCTGAGCCTTCGGTCCGTGCCAGGTGGCAGCTGGGAGAGAGAGTCCCCAGCCAGGCTTCAGCAGCCCTCACTCTGGTCCTCTGGCCACCACCGTTGTCACTCGGGGCTCGACACCAGCACTTCTGACCTGCAGATTGGTCATGGTCCACCTGTAACAGTCAGTCTGTCTTTTGTCCACATTTTTGTCAGCCAGTAATTTTAGGTGTGATCCACCAATCAGAAAAAGACACCATCTGAAAATATGCTACACAAGATTCCTTTTTTACTGCAATAATTCACTGAGCTTCACAAAGTAATGCTGCAATACAGCAAAGCATCCATCTCTGAACTATTCACCTAAATTAAATCCCGCTGTGTCTGGTATGGACACTAGCAGGAAATGCTCTCTGCCCACACAATTTGATGAATCAAATCTTCAAGTATTAATCAGTGAGATGCTTGTTGTTGGGGCTGGGCCATAGGCTGCTCGGCGCACACAAGCTCATACATTAACCAGAGGATCTCCATATTGCCAGTTTAATATTTGGATGTTAGTGTGCCAAGAAATATAACAGCTTCTTCAAACAACAATGAACAAACTCTCTATGCAGCATGATTTTCTCCCACCAAATATGGCCGCCTCTTCACCGCCTCACACATGGAAAAGAAAAGCCCCTTAACTCTTTTTTAAATGAACAGTATGCTTCATCATGATAACTGACACTAATATAATGCTGTGTCTCATTTTGTCAGTCTGGAGGCTCCAGTGAAGCACAGAACAATACAATAACACCTCCAATAAAATGATTCAGGTCAGCCAACTGCATACCAACCAGTCAGCTAATCAATCAAAGGAGCTCTGTCCTTTTTGCAAGGATAGACAACAGACACCAGTGATAAAAAAGACTCGCAAGTTAAGTGCGAGGTTAAACTATAAAAAAAGTGAAGTTAATGCTCCTGTTCCCTCTCTCTATATATATTTGAGCAGCGCTCTACACTATCTATTCCCATGGTAACATAACCTCTGCAGGAGAGGTCCCTGCTACCTCAAAGTTGTATTTAGGTACACGTTTGAATAGAAGAATAGAACAGATAAGTTTATTGATCCATCGAGGAGAAATTCTTTTTTCACTCAAGTGTTTATATGCAGCACCCTAGGAGCAGTTCAGGGTTTGGTACCTTGCTCAGGGACACCTCGGCAGTGCCCAAGAGGTGAACTGGCACTTCTCCAGCTACCAGCCAAATCAGACTAAGCTACTGCCTCTCCAAGGTGTGGTGTACACACACTGCATACTTTAGCCCATTGGTCAAAAGCTAAGGCTATAGTTGCAATTCCTCCGGGCCAGTCTAGACAGAATGGAAGAACTAGGCGAGAGCAGCAGTGCGATCCACAAGGGTCCACTGCTGCCACACTGACCGTCGACACATGCTGAGCACACAATATTATGCAGGGGGCATCTCCTCAGGGTTCTGCCTCCATCCAGCTAGCAGGTCACTCTTTTAAACTGACAGACAGGCTTTAGCCCGAGACAGAGACACTTTCCCCACTTCAAGACATTTCCAGAAAGGTGTTTGCCCTGCTTTAACCTTTACTATGCAGGCAGCTCATGCTAATACTCGCTACACCATTGTGCCTTAGAAGATATACAGTATATGACGGAGGAGCTCAGTCCATAGGGACTTGGCTTGGGAACCGGAGGGTGGCCAGTTCAAGTCCAGCATAGACCAAAGTATGGAGGGTGGACTGGTAGCTGGAGAGGTGCCAGTTCTTGAGCAAGGTGCCGAAGTCATAACTGCTCCCAGAGTGCCGCTACATGGCGATCACTCCATCTTTCCACATTTGCATGTCTATGAGCCCTTTGTGTGTGTGTGTGTGTGGCTGTATTTCGGTTGTATATATGTAAAAAACTTGAGTGAAAAATGAATTTCCCCACTTAGTGATCAATAAAGTATCTATTCTATCCTAAGACTGCTTCATAACTTGGTCTGTGACTTGGTTTGTGTTTCAGCACATGGTCCCGCTTGTGCATGTGCATAGGATTTTTTTCCCTTTTACAAAGCACATTACGTCACCCTTACATTTCATTTTATGACACCTTCTATCTTATCCATCACCCACTAATGATCTCATGCACAATTCGATTAGTGGGAAGAATGGTTTATCCCACCACTACCCGTATGAGCCCCAATTTCATTAACATATTTGGCAATAAAACAGCTATGCTTTCCTCCATTAATAATTTATCTACACATCCTTATCAAGCAGCCATGTCAATACAAGCCTGAGCCTAGCTCTTGTATTCTACTCCTATAAGATGGGGCTTCTCCGAAGAAAGACGTATTGATTGGTTATTTATATTTTAGATTATGTTACATTTTGGAAAAATCTAATATGAAACCTCATGCCATCCACATAATTAAGTCTGCCCAGAACATCAACACAAACAGATCATGTGGGTCAAAAATGTAGCTCCTCCTTCCATTGGTAATCAATGACACAAGTCAATTTACAGGCAATGGCAGACAAGGCTTTCACAACCTGAGCCAATGCATTACTGATTCAATTGTAACCCATTAAGACTGTGTGAGGTGATATTAAAGGTGACACTATCAAAATCCAATGGCTTCATTCAATAACTTCAGTCAGCCCAGCCCTACCATACCGCAGAACATAATGAGATGTGTGCAGGCTGTTTTCACTGCTGTCTCCTGTAGCTTGAGGCCATACTTCACCTCTGCCCTGAGATAGATGTAACAGCTCAATGACAGCAACACTTAGCTGACATCATTGGATAGATGTGTCAGCTCTTTTAATGTCTT
Source organism: Sciaenops ocellatus (assembly GCA_033000465.1). Classification (NCBI taxonomy): domain Eukaryota; kingdom Metazoa; phylum Chordata; class Actinopteri; family Sciaenidae; genus Sciaenops; species Sciaenops ocellatus. The sequence continues at coordinate 16,139,797 of CP136868.1, forward strand.
TTCATAGCTCGTAAAATACTGAATGCAATCCTGCAAAAATGCTGTCTAAGCACTTCACTCAAACAAACCCCAGAAAACCAGTGATGACTAGTTTGATGTTTGATGTACTTTTGGGAGAAAAACTTAAATGTTGAGGTTTGATAGAAGTGCTTAATCTGCCCATGTGCAAAGTAAAGCTGACCTCAATGTGTTACCAGCTGAGAGGCTGTTCTGACGACTTGTCTGGTTTTCCAGCCAAGGCAAACTTTTGAAGCAAGGGTCAATAAAAAGCACCTGAAGTACAGAACGCATGACATGAATGCCAAAAACAACACCATAACACCACCAGCCACTACCTACTCCACAAGTTTCCTTTCGCTGACTTCTACTTACACAAGAAATACAGTGCTGACTAGTGCGTCACCTCCTATTCAGACCACTCTCCCCTTAATCCATTCCTGTGCCTTGTTATTCACTCTTTCCAGACCTTAACTGGAAACTACATGTGGTTTCTCAAGTCACTGGATGAAGACAGAGTAGCACTTTCCGTCCTGAGGATCACCTATTGCTGAGGTGGACATTTATGCTGCCGTGTCAGAACAGGATGCGGACAGAAAATCGAGCTACCTACAAAGGAGGCCTCACAGCTGGCGGGCTCATTTTGTGTTAATGCTTTCCAGAAAAAGACGTGAAACAGCTATGAAAACAGAATTCAGTCCAACCTTTGAAGGTCAACCTTTAGTCAGTACCCTGCAGTTCTCCTGTAAAAACGACATCCTGATCTTCATACAGTATAATACCAACTGAATGTCAGAGAAAGGCCTCAGGACCATCAAAAACAGAAAAAAAAATGGGTTTAGTGTTGCTAAAGGCAAATGATTTACATAATCTACATTTGGTCGCAATTTATCATGTCCAACTGCAATTTAGTGACCAATTTCCTGCTTCCAAGCTATCTATTAAATGAGTTTGGATACAATGGTGACATTAAGTGGAGTGAACATTTATTTAACTCAGCAGCACTAAGGAAGCAGAGTTATAGTAATTGTGCACATGTCAGAGATTATTAATGCCTAAATCCCTGAAATGTTACATGGTGCCCCTTGCTATAACACTAACAGTCTTGCTTTGATTACATTCAATGAAATTAGGACAGTTTTAAATATGTGACATGATCACAATCCATGACAAAAGACATTAACAAAAACCCTTCTGTGCCTAAGAAATACTTATCAACACCATTGCATCACTTATGATTACGTTACTATTATTAGAAGTACTAGTATTTGTAGTTGTAGTTATAGTTACTTAGTAGAAATCCCTATACATCAGAAAATAAATATTTATAAGACACCTCTGGTACAAAACCAAAAGAAAAACATCAGTTATATCACTATGTGTACTTCTACTTCCAGATAACAATAAATGCTACAGCCTAAAGTTTATCCTGAGGCTTTTTTTCTTCTCTCCCAGGCTTTTTTCCAAGTAACTCGCAGACTTTAAGTGCTACTCCAGTAGTGCTGCATGTCCATAAAGTTCAAAGACTCACAAGAGAAAGATTTTAAAAAGAGTGGTCAAAATCAAAGCAGCACAGAATGAAATATCTTGACCTGCAGTCCCTAGTATGGGGCAAGTTCTGAAAACACTGAATCCTACAATTACCATTATAGAGCTTGAGGGTATCTTAATGAATGTAAGGCTAAGATTTTTTTTTTTTTCAGACTTTACAAAACATTATACAACTTTTTATACAGACTGAAGTACACTCCGTGTGATGAGAAAACTGAACTTCGAGTTTAACATCATTGGACAGCTCCATCCTTTAAACGCTTCATATGTGAAAAGCCAAGTCACTGCATCATCTGTGTTTACAAAAATCAATGAATGTCTTAATACACAAAGTATTGTGTAGTTCACAGTAAAATACTGTAGAACAATAAGACATTATAAAACAAAATGAAACTCATTTTCAGTGTCATTAAGGTTGTAAAATGAACAAATCAGTGTTTCTTCTTCCATTCCACTGAGTGGTAAAATACCAGACTTTAACAGGGCACATTAAGCTACTCTTCTCGTCTAAATTATACACAACATAATTTTCTGTACTATATTCATATGTTATGACCTAAACTTATGCAATTTTGGTTTAATCCTGTAGGTCTTAAGTTACATGTTACATGCTACAACTACTATCACACTGTCCTAAACATGTGTTGACTCTTTTTGTAAATTTGGAGGAAGGAGGACAAACTTAAATTATTTCAAATTAAGAAAAACTACAGCGTTCTTCACACAGACAGTGAATGACTTGTCCATCATCTAGATTTTTTGCTGGTCTTTGCACACATACACACACTAACACACACAGGCAATCACATACAGTAGACTCCTCCGATACTATCTCACTATCTCACTTAATTAGCTCCTAAAGGCAGCCTTCCCTGCATTAGTGCGTGGACCTATCTGTGTCTTCCACTATACTATCATCTTTTAAATGGGGTATACATTTCAAACAACCTTGAGCTGTTTGTGCTAGATGATGCTTATCTGGTGCTGAGGTCACTTAGATCAAGGGTATTTGGATTTTAAAAAAAAATTAAAATAAACAGGCAGCGTACTGTCTGAACTTCTCAAGCCTGCGGTTTTGTCACATCAGCAGTGTGCAGCCATGCCGGCCCGGCCAGGTCAGCCTGCCCAATGTTAGATGGACACGAGTGATAAGCAGTGGAACACAGTGGAGGTACTTCAATGAGACAATGGGATTCTATGAATGAGCTCTGGAAATGCTTCAGATTCATGTAGAGAAAAGCAAAGGCTCACTACTTGGCATTCAACGTAGCAACGCTGCTACCACAAAGCAAATTAATATCTGACTAATTAGCCTAACAACCAGCTTTGGTGTTGGAAGAAATAAGAAATGCTATTATCATTACTGTCCATTTAGACACAGCTACAAGAGCTTTCCTTTATTCTGCATGTAACACAGAGGCGCAGGACGGCATCGCTTTGCAGACAAAGATGCAGGTCTCAAATACACTTTCAGATCTGCGTGTGTCTGAATGTATCTCAGCTTAATTGTTCACAATTTAAATATTGTACCAGCCCAGACAATGCACATTCAATGGCACATAACTCTTCACTTTGATTCAAGCTACACTAATAAAGGTCTGTGCTGCAATGCTGATGACAAAAACAAACTCTTTTTTAAAATTTTTAGGTGGGTGTATTTTTTTCTTACACCCCTTCTCAGAGCCGGGGCATCCTCAGGAAGATCAAGAGACAGATGCATCTTTTCATTTCATGCACAGAGAGCGATAAACAGTGTTTTTCTCGCTTACTGTGACTGCCAAGCAAACTCTTAGTTGCTGTTTTCCACGCTGTGTTGGAGGGCATTTGGTGACATTTCACAACAAGCCAAGCACTCTTGACATTCATTGCTATGCTGGAGAATGAAGAAGTGAGGGAACTGTGACGTTGAGGCAAGAAATTAATGGATTAATTTATGCTTTTTTTGTTTCAAACATTTGCTTCATGTCACTTGATCATTCAAAAACTATACATGCGTTCCCAGCACCCATAATTCAGCATGTCTCTACTCAAAACACACACAACTTCCCTGCGGGGATTAATAAAGTATTTCTATTTCTATTCTATTCTATTCTAAATGGGACCCTGAAAAATTATAAAAGCAGTATAAATGAGTTGAAACATAGGAGTTCAAGCAAACAATCATATTTCCATTGAAATTAAGTAACCTAATAATTTCTTTTAAGGATATATATGGATATAAAACGGACGTCCATGATACTTTTAATAAGTACCCTTCAATATAAAAAGCTGTTGAAGATATAGGCAAAATAAACTGAGACTGTGCAAATAAAAGCCTAATAGGTGAGGTGAGTTTGGTTGGCTTTACCCTCAATGGTCCTTACAAATATGATACAAAAAGAAAGGGTGAAACAGCACTCAGCATGGGTACAAATAAGCCACAATTTAGCGACAGATTCTATATCAATCAGTAAAATTCAGACATGCAACAGTCAATAATGAGTTCCCGACATCACTATATTAGACACTGCACTGAATATCTTGAGTTGCTTGTGCAGAACTAGTCCTATCAATTGTGTCTCCATCTCCATCCGATGTTGAGATGATCCCCGGGCAGAGATACAGGCTACAGCTCGGGGAAAGACAGAATACACTTTGGCACAGCGATATTTTCACCTGCTGCACTGGAGGATAGCGCTGCTACGCGCCTGCAGACAGACTAACTGAATCTATTCAGGCTCCCAACAGCCTCAAAAATGTTCCTGAAAATGCAAAAAGCTCTGCTAAATGCGCGGGGCAAGTTCAATGTGTTATTTCAAAGGTGGTATCGTTATTTGTGGTTTATCAGCTGGGGATGCATTACAATGCAACATTTTAACATCCTATGTGGTAACAACAGAAAAGATGCAGACTTCCAACGTGACATCCCACACTGGACAAAAAGAGAAGAACGAGCATTTTTAGAGGATCAACTCTTGATCTTGATCTTTCATGAATTGAATGAAAAAACACGGAGGTTTAGATCCAGCAACTGCACAACATCAGACTGCACTAAGACGGCCTGAGGTGCCAAGTTTCATCGGACTGCGCATCCCCGACGGCCCGGGTTCTTCCTTACCTTTATCCTCGTCCGACACTGTCGAGGGCTCGGCGCACGGAAATAATCCCGAGAATAGGGCTAGAAAGGCGAGTAGAAAAAACTCGGACATGTTTTCGGAGAGCAGGCTATAAAGAGCCACGGTGCTTCTCCTGGTCCTGCTCCTGGTCCGGGTCCACTCTCCCCCTCCACCACCACCCGGTTGTCGAGAGCCGTTATTCGATGAACCAGTGCGCAGAACAGTGCAGCGCTCCCCCCGCTCCGCGACACATGCACAACGCCGCTCTGTACAGCAAACAGACGCACCGGAGACGGCAGGAGAGATGAGAGTCAGAGGGACGGAGGGAAAGGCGGGGTGGTAGAGTAGGAGGATAAAGAATGAGTACGTTTCCTGGCTTTTCTCAATGATTAAATGCCGTCAAGGTGGCGCAGCTCGCCTGAAATTCATCATATTGGTTGTGGCTGTACAGACAGTGGTGTGGGTGTCAGAGGGGGGTCCTCAAAGAAAGAAGAAAAAGTCAGAGAATGTAGGATGAGGCATGAGTAATTTCAGCTCTCACCATATTCTCCAGCACAGAGTTCAATAGTCTGTACTCCTATAAAACCCTCTGCTACAGATTTAGCCTATAAGCCTTAGAAAATAGCAAAGTGTGCAAATGTCACATTAGACACTGCTGAGCTGTGGGACTTGTTTACAGTCACAGCCAAGGACACCCCAAACTGTCACACACTGGACCACACAGAGAACACTGCAGTCTGGCATGGATGAGAAAGAACAGCTACACCTGACTACATGACAATAATTCAACAAGGCCCTCAGTGGACCTTAATTGATCAATGTGAAATGCTGTGTTTTTTTTTTTTTTGTTTTTTTTTTTGTTTGTTTGTTTTTGTTTTTTTGTGTTTGTTTGTTTTTTTGCTGCTGTTGTATTTTAACCGTGTTTTACCTTGTTACAGCAGTATTTCATGAAGTGAGTAGGCCCACATTGTCATCTTACGTAACCATGAAAACCCAGTAGCTGAGGTGACTGTCAGATTTTAAATTAAGCGACTGAAGGATAATTTGTAGGCTGCTGAGTTTAATGTCATTCACTCATGTTGCTGCCTTTGTAAATGCAATTATTTTTGACAGGGAAACAAAATGTTGGAGGCACAGCAAGAAAAATGAACTCAGAAGTCTTCCTGCTCGAAGGATGTGTACCGCTGAGATAAACTTCCCTTGGTCAACCATTGCAATCCATTTTGTTCTGGTCTTTTTTGGACCCTTGCTGATTTTCATTCAAAGTAACAAAAAATGTATGATAGTATGCACCGAGCACTGATTGCTTTTGCAAGTCAAGAAGTCTTAAAAGGAGAAATCAGTTTTAATCTATTTTTAAGTTTAAATGGCTCACCAGAGTCTTGAATGATTACAATGTACAATGCAAAGACTGTCAGTATAGTACAGTACATTCTCTGATTCTAGCTTCTCAAATTCTGATCTTGCAGGCAAAATTTATAGTAGTCTTATTTGAGACGTGGGCTTTTTGTCAAATGTATTTCAGAATTCCTCATTTGCTATATGATTTATTTATAAATAGAGAGTCATTTCTTACAAGTCTCTCATTTTACCTGTGTGATTCACGTCTTTGTGTCTTTTGTGAAATTTGACGGCCATGAATTTAAAATCTCTCACACTGTCACAATGTCAAAATAATTCAAGTATAATGAAGGAATCTTTCTGGACAAAACTGAAGTCAACGTTAGTTACAACGTGCCATAAATAAATAATATAATATATAATAATATATGATAATTCAAAGGAAAGTAAGATCACAGAAGTTTGCCAACAAATTTCAAGTTCCAATGTTTATTCATGATCTTGAAAACAGCAGCTGACCAAACCATCTCACCTCAAGGTCCATTTAGTAGCAGTTCTGACATGATAACATCCTATCTTTTTCAGTAGATGAAATAACTAGCAGCGAGAGGTGAGAATGGTGATATTGTTTTGTTAACCGCTGCCTCTAAGGTCAAGAATGAAACTCCGCTTTCAAGATATAATTAACAAGAAGTGTTCCGAAAAAATGGATTTCGAGTATCTGCAATTTGATATGTTTTATCCGAGTTTGTTCAACCTTAAGAACACATTTTGTAAGAGACGTTGTTCAGCTACCATAAGAACTCTACAGTGGATTTTTCATTTATATCAGAAACCATTTGCAAATAATAGATCTAACAGTAACAGGTGAAGACTGGTGCTAATGAAGTCACAAAGCATAATCTCTGTTAATAGCCATTACTAGACATAATGGCAGACAGAAACATCACTGTAACCTTAACTCTATTCTCATACCCTCTTTCAGTCTGTCTACTAAATGCATGTGTACTCCAACACATGTTCATTATCCACCTAAGGAGCAAGCTGTTAGGGCTACTCAAATATAAGCAGCCATGTCCTGTCACGCCGTTATAAATTCATTAAGCGAAACATTGTTTAAGGTGACAAAGAAATGTATCTTAGACGAGATGGCAACATGCCGAACTTTCATGCGGAACGATCTGTCGTGTTTTATTATTGAGTTGTCACAAAGAATGAGGAAGTCTTCAAGGGCATATCACATTGAGTCTCTGCTATTTCTCGCTGCCAGGATTGCACTGTTTTCTGCTTCTGGAGGGAAAAAAATAGAGATGAATAATTTCATGAGGCTTTCATTTTTATTTTTTTTTTTCTTGAATGTTGAGAGCAGGCTGCCTTTTTCAATCGCAATCATAGTAGCTACGTTTTGATTGAATGGCTTCAACTTTTCTGACCGTTAAAAAGTGCTGGATTTACAATATGTTCTGGATGATTCATATGCGCTAGCACTAGAGCTATGTCAGTGTTGTGTGCTTATCTGCCTCTTCTTTTCACCTTTACCCTTAATTAGAAAAAAGCCATCCACTTATACATAATCACATCAGCTTAAATTTAACGCCTTTTTGGTATATTTGAGTGTTTCAATGCTTGCAGTGGGTGTGCACCTGTCAATAAGAGTAATGCTCAGCGTGGTCCAGCAGGCTTGGCTTCAGTGCAGATGTGTCAGAGGGAATCAAGCGCTAGTGGCAGTGGTACTACTGAATGGCATAGGCTAGGGCAGCCTAATAACCACTCATGCATTGCGTGTCACTCACTTGTGGTACAGGTCCTGACATACAGGACTGGATGGGGTCTGTCTACCTGTCATGAGTACACAATGACATGCAGCTAAACAGTCACACAGCGCACACGCCACATAACCTCAGGGTCGTACATCTGTTTAAGGTGACGCTCTGTGGATAGTTTTCTTGCACCATGCCCTTGGAGCTCCTCTCGCTGACTGACGTGAATGATGGCACTGCGGCTCACCATGCCAGCTCTCACACTGCATTCGGCTTCACTTAGCTACTCTTGCTTCGGATTGGCGATGCCGTCATCCAAAATTAGCTGCAGCTATTGACCCTGCTTGACCCTGTCATAGTTGCGGGCTCATTATCAGGCTAATAACTCTGGCGCTGTGGTTTTTGCCTCAGCTTAAAGCCTCAGCATTATTCCCAGCTGGGTTACTGCAAGATTCCCCTCAGTAGTCAAAATAAATTTTATAAAATGAGGAATGAGCCCGGAAATCTGGTCTGACGTGAGTTTTGTTTGCTTTGACAGTTATTAGACGGAAAAGTAAGAAAGGCACTGAATGGAGGTCAGATTCGTCTTGCTGTAGAGGGCTAGCACAGTCCTCTGCCAGGGCCATAAAATGATGAGGATCCACGGGTGCTCCCCACGGTCTCAGTGCTTGTTAATCAAGCAGTGGGATGACAAGCCATTTGCTGCATGAATCACTCTGAAGCACTCTCATCATACTGAAAATGACTTGCATTTTTTGAAAAGGTGACTGTAAACTACACCTTTGTTGCACACAGGGTTGCTGTCAGGGTAATGTGAGTAGAGCTGTTTCGCGCGTGCGTGTGTGTGTGTTTCAGCATCAGATTGATTTAAGAGTCTTCACTCATGTACCATAGCTATAACTAAAACAATAGTGCCAAATATGGATGTTTTTTTGTCCAGTCATCAACAGCCAGAGTCAATGTAAACTGTTCCTTAGTGCAAATTCCATGCAGAACTCAGAGATCACATCATACAATTAATTCTCACAAATGCAGAGTAGCTGTGATGCCATTCCCTGTGCTTGCACAAAGCTGTTTGAGGAGCAATTTCAACAAAGCAATTTCGAGGTAATTGCCTTTGTATGAACACTAAAAAAAAAAAAGAAAAAAAAAAAGAAACAGAAATACAATCTGTATTTATTCATGAGTGAAGGAGAAATCCTAGTCCTATAAGTTAGGAACAGCATGACACCAAAAGTATTCTAAAATACTGTATCTTTATTATTGTTTAAATTTATTTTTGAAATCATACTGAAAGGCATTATCAACCTCAAGGGATGGCAAACAAGCAGACATGCTCACACACAGATCCAAAGACTCTGTGGTGGGCAATGCACTGACTTACTACTGCCATCTAGGGATACATAAGAATTCTGGTTAAGTGCTGCTCCATGTGTACATCATAGTCATATTGGGGGCAACAGATAGTCTATATTACAATTAAACTATAAAATTAGAAATCAAAAATGGCAAATAAAAAGTACACTCAGTGTGATCTTGTGTTCAAAATTAAAACCGTTCCTATTTAAACAGAGAGCCAAACTATGAGGTGAAAAAAATGCTGTCTGTCCATATGTGTGTGTGACAGTTAAAGTCTTTGTCCTTTGCAATATTTTGTGTCCATTCCCAGTGGACGGCAGGGTTGGAGGAGCCACAACACAGACAGAGAAGCTCGCCATCTCTCTCCTCGCACAGCTGGAACACACTGCTACTGAATAATGAACTCAATCTCAGCTTTGCCTCGGGGGGGACCTTGGAGCCACCCTCAGCTTAGTGCAAGGCTTTGTTGCCCATACGCGCATGCTCGCACACACGAGCACGCACTCACACATTCCCACTCACTGTCATTCTTTCCTGCCACAAGTAGTTCCATGAGAAATGCTCCGCTGATTGGCAGTAGAGAAGGGAAAAAAAAAAAAAAAAAAAAAAACAGATAGAGGAGCAGAGCCGGGAGACATCGAAGGATCCTGATGGTTTCAGTGTGGAGGAGGGAGATATGTAGGCAGCAAGAGAGTGAGAGAGAGAGAGAGAGAGAGAGAGAGAGAGAGAGAGAGGGGAGTGCATGTGTGAGCTGGAGGGGGTTCAATAGCAGTTTCCCAGCAGTTCAACCCTCTGTACCTTTGGGGGTCCACTGAAAGTGTTTCAACTGAGGAAGAAGGATCGCAAAAGAAGGACCGACAGTTGTGCAGTGGAGAGCGCGTGAGGAGTAAGATGAAAGAGACAGCCACAGGATACCAAGCTAATGAATGGCCACGCTTCCCATCCCTGATTGAGGTTTAAGAGGTGGGGGTACGTAGAGCTGAAGGGGGTAAGCTACGGTGATGAGTCAGCTGACCTTTGAGAAAGCCCTTCACCTCAACAGCCGCCACTTGAAGCCCATTAACCACAGAAATATGACAGCTTTCGATTAAATCCGCCATAATTACCTAAGACACTAATGAAATTTGTGGGCTGCTGTGTGTGGATATTCAAAAACAGCAACCACAAAATAAATTTAAAAAATTAAAAAAAATTTAAAAAACACCATGTCAGAGTGTGAATCTGTTTGCAAGGCATGAATATGCAGTCTGTGGCTTTGAAAGTTCAGTTTAGTGTCCTGTGCTTCTATCTCTTTTTTTTTTTTTCTTGGTGGGCAGCCATCCTGTGTCTCTAACTCATAGTGACAGATCCACTTCATGATTCTTCTTTTCACAAGCTGTGGCAGCAGGCCAACACATGCACAGGGATGCACATATACACACACATGCACACATTTCCTCAGCAACATCTAAATAGGTAATTATCTGACTTGTAAGAGAGAGGAGGTGGCAGCCAGTATGCTCCACGTGATCAGCCTAAAACTAAAGCCTCTACTCAGCAAAGGAATATTAATTGCCTTTTCCAAGTCGACAGGCGTTAAGGAAAAGAGAGGGAGAGAGTGTTCTATCAACAAGCAGTGACTACCAACTTCCCAGCATGGTTACTGAATAGCACCGTTGTTGTCGTCTCCTTGTTGGAGGGAACAGTACGGCAATAATGTTGGCGGTTATGTCTGCTTCAGTATTGGTTTTGTGTCTGTAGTACCTGTAAAGACATGAAGTATTTGTTCAATTCTGAATAGGAGAGAGAAAGAGAGCCAAGGGAAGAGAGAGTGAATGAGAAAGGGAGTAGCAGGATTTTGGAGGTGAAGTGAGAAAGGGAGGAAATAATCCATTATACTGCAGGTTTTTATCATGCATGTGTGAAGGGTCAGAAATCGGTTTCCTCTGATCAGTGGGGGAAATCAAATACAGCAGTGATCTGGAAATGTCTCCCACAGAGCTCCCAGGTACTGACATCAAAAGAGTCTTGCAATGTAGAATATTAGCAATGTGCTGCAGGAAACATATTTTTACTTTTTTTTTTTTCTTTGCCTGGGCTCATTTATATGCACCGTGGTTCTGCACTGTTAATTGCCTGCTGAGCTCCAGATCAATTCTGTAATTTGCTATCAAAACTCGATGATGTCATGTCTGTGCAGTCTTATCAGACTCAAGAAAAAGAAAGAAATGAAAAACAAGGAGAAACAAAGCAATGAGTACAGTTTTTTTTTCTCTCTTTCTCTCTCTCTCTTTGAGTTTATTACCTTATTACCTACCCGCACAGTTTGGAGTTGTCATTGTTATACAAACAGTAGAGTCACAATGGCTCTGGTGACAGACATAATGCATGGGCAGAGAGGTTTTTCCTCTCAAACAAAGCTGAAGCCTGACAGGTTTAACAGGTTTGCAGATTGCTTCAGGTCATTTATAGCTTCATGCTTGGTTTGTGTTTGCTTTCTGTTTTTTTTCTTAATGTAATTTAGACAGAGGTGGAGATAGCTTTACATTATTCTGACAAGCAAACAGATAATTATTTATAATACACAGCAAGTCCTTGCTAAATGGAGACTTTTTTCAAAGTTCTTTTGATTAGGGGACAGCCAGTGCACAGAGTATTTATCCATAAACTTGTCTGGCAGCTCATTGAGTTATTATGGTATTATTATGGAGAGAGACGTAAGTCATACTGAGGACAAAATAACATTGGTATGGTTTGGTACCAGTTTAACTTTAGGCCTGTTTACTACAAATGACATTTATACCAAGCGGCAACCTCCAGTGCTGGAAAATGGTGCCAATGCAGCGGTTTTGATCTTTTTAGCTAATTTCCTCATTCATGACAACTGTGTTGTCTTTGCCAATATTTAGATTAAAACAGCGCTTCGGAAACCTATGTGTGACGTCACTCAGGCTCTGTCCATTATTTATACTGTCACTGGTTCATCATGAATACCTGAAATTAATCTTTAAACTTTACTGCTCTTTACAGAGCCAAAGTCCATTTAAAAAAAAAAAAAAAAAAAAGGCCTCTGTCCAAATTTATTTTGCCATGTCACTGACAATTTTTGAAGATGAAACATCATACTGGGGCTTTGTCCATACTATGAACAAAAGGACTGTCTTTTACTTTACTGGACAGTAAAATTTAAACTTATCATCAGTTTTAACCCAGATAAAACAATTTTATTAGTATGCAACAACTAGAGTCTTAAAATGATGTGGTGAATGCTGCTTTACACCTTAATTTTGAACTCCATCTACACAGCTAGGTGTGGAGGGGGCCTGAGTTGGCATTCAGCTGCAGCAGAGAGAGAGGTGTGGGGACAGCTCAGGAGAGCAGTGCCATGTGAGTTGATTAACACAGCTGGAGCTTGTAGTCTTTCTTCTTTTTAACGCAGTAGTGTGCTGGACCTCGAGAGAGACGGACACACACACACAGACGCATCAAGAGGCCTGACAAATGCATTATCCTAAAATATATGAGTTGTAGTTTTGTTAATGAACGGTGTAATCATGTTGAAGTGTTTGTTGGGCTGAGGAGAGCCATTAATAATTTGTAACTGACTGTTGTGCCTGTGTCCCTGCTGGGGAACCCCCAGTGGCAGCGAGCCTGCAACACTAGGCAATTATTTTTGGCCTAAAAGTGAACACAGGTCAAGGTCACAGCAGACATTCTGATTTGCCATTGTAGAAAAGACACAGGCGTTATGAATATTGGATCTATTCAAATGTCCCAGTAAGTGATCACAGTGTTACAGCAAGCCAGCATGCACAATGGACTGCAGACATTTTGACTTGTCTAAGCCAGAAAAACACAGGTGGATTCATTAACAGTAACGTATCCTGCTATGACATGTCAAAATGTTCAGCCACCATTCATTTTATTATTTATTCTGTGAGAGGCATATCCATTTTCAAAAACATTTGAGTTTAAAAGAAAGCTTCATGGTTGTTGACTAGAAAAAGGCTAAAAAAATATTAATATTAATAATTTTGGACTTATTGTCCACATTCCAATATTGAAGTAAGCACTTGAGGTAAAATAGTAGGAAACTAATATTTTAACATTCTTTTGCTACTAGCATAGGCTAAATAGCCCCACGCTGAGATTTAAAGATCAGTGGTTCTTTGGCTCTGAATTAAGATCAAACAATGAGATTGTTTCTACCTCCGCAGCAGTTGCCTCCTGGAAATGTTTGTATAACTAAAACTACAATCTGCCATTGGATTGCATGGTTGCTATCAGCCAGGATGCATCTACAGACAGGCGCCATCTGTTTCTTGAAATCCATGCCAAGCTTGAAAGTCAGTCAAAAAGAACCCTTGTGATAAAGAACACAATCTCCATGTTGCATCAGCAGTGGCATACGCAACTGATCATTCATAGACATTTTATCTCTGACCACTTGCACTGTCACATCCAGCTTGCCCATCAAGACCCTCCCATGCTGTCCTCGCACTGTTGTCTCTCTTTGCTCTTTCTGTTGTTTATCTTGCATGAGTTGTGTTGATAGCATTTATGTAGAAGCTGACAGTTTGTGGTTGTGCCTTACCGCCTCGTCTAATGGCCTACCACTGTATGATTGATGGATAGTTGGAGAAAAGTCGACCACGTCTTGAGTTTCCTCCCCCCACCCTGTCTCTCTCTTCATGTTTAACCTTTATGAAGCATTAACTCAACTCTGAAAAAGGTTGATGGATCAAAAACAGTACCAGATGAATAATTGATTCGTTTTTTTACAAACTGTACACTGAATTTTGCAGGCATCAATGTTTCAGGTGGCACAGTGCATAGTTCATAATATGACCCGAGGAAGAGAATAGCTTGCTTGTCCGAAGCCAGTGTGTCTTTTCCTTTTTGTTTCCCTTTTCTCTCCTAGACTGAGGTCAGACAAATCAGTCTTGACAAGTGCAGTTGAGACAAAACAGCTGCTCCTGAGAAAATGCTTGTCATGCTGTGGTGAAGTTGCACGCTCAAACAACAGGGGAAAGACAAAGAGGAAGATGCAAGATCAAAAGTATCTTTTTGTCATTCTGTAACCTTTACCCATCTCTACATAGCAGCTCAAAACTATCACAGTAACACAACCCCTTCCTTGAAGTAATCTCTATAGTAATCTTGGTTTAATATCATTTAATCTCACGCCAAATAAGAGGCAGCCTCAAGCCACTACTTCATGAGAACATATATATACAGCAGCTGTAGGTTAATAGGGCTTCCTCTGCACATGGGGCTACATCAGAATTCCACATTCCAGCTCCAAGATTGGTCCATTATTACAGAAAATGCAGATTGTGTGTGGCTCTAGTTGACGAAGGTGCACACACACGCACGCCTCTCCAATATCACAAAACACCTTTCATGTATGTAGAGTTTAGCCTCTTTCACTTTACTTTTACGGTTTGTTCCGCACAACTGTTTGTAGGATTAAGACCTTTTTGATTGTATGAAACATATGTATGCATTCCACAGTAGCAGGAATGATTACCTGCTCGACCTGCTTACCAACACAGTTCACAAATTGCAGCAGCAGCCGCAGTGGCTGGCACACAGCTTATGGAGGCAATTAATGTACTTAAGTTTCTACCCAGAGTTGCTAGTGTTGCTCAGAATTTCTAAGGGTATCACCATCTTCAATGTCCATTGCAAAAAGTCCATGGATTGTCCAGAAGACACTCTTTAAAATTTCGGCCTGGGAATCATATTTTAGTTTCTACTCAGGAGCAAAGTAGTGATAATTGTCTGTAAATCCATGGATATTGCAGTAACAATAAATAACTAATTCAGTATGTGATGTCCAGACCAAGATCAAGATATTCTGCTAATTGTTTTAGATTTATTTCTTTAACATAATATGTCAATTTTTGTTTTCAGTTGTGTTGTGGAATTACATTCAATTTAAATTATTAAGTTCAACTATAATTTGTCATTAGGTCAAGTATCTTACCTGTAGAGGTTATGAAGGCAACTCAATTAGAACTGATGTTCAACAGGGATTCAGGAAATATCAGCATTTTATGTTTCCCTCTTTCCTGAGAAAACAACACGTTTTACACAAGCTGTTGAGTAAAAATAACATAACATCTGCACAGCTGATGTGTCTGAGAACCTGATAGATAACTGCCGAAGGTGACAGCCTGACTTTGGTGTGATTAGCTTACCTGTTCCTTCCAGAGTCTAAATTGGCTGACGGTGATGACAACTGTACCAAGACTCAGCCTGAGAAGGAACAGTTACATTCACACACACTTACACACTCTCACACACACAAATAAAACACCAGTACAAAAAGACAAAATATTTACTGTATATTTGAACTCAGGTGACTTATGTCTTACTCGACTGGAGGTCACAGCAGCTTCCTGGACTGGTCAACTAGGTGCTGCAGCTTCTCCAGTTGACAGGAAATAAACAAAAGAAGAAAAAGACATGCGTTCTAGTCACAGCAGTCTAGTTCTAGTCTAAAGTGTTCCAGCAGCAGCAGCTGAAATTCTGATTTCACACTAAACATACATTTTTGTCAAAATACCATTATTTTTATGAGGTAATTCAGTGTAGATCTGCCAAATCATTCTGCACTTAAATTGCAATATCAATGCAATTACAATGCAATAGACAAGAGTCTGGAGGGTAAACGAATGGCTGTCTTGATATGTATGCCAGAAAAATAATCTAAAACTGTTTGCTAAAAACGTAGGATAAATATAATATATAGTTAAGGTTCGACAGTCTTGTCTAGTCCTTTGAGGTCAGTGGATATCTGCTGGATGCTGGATGTGATGTCACTCACTTGGACAAGGTCAAGAAGGTTGACTGCTTGTCCAAATCTCTCTCCTGAACCACAGCACAGAGAAAAAATGCTGTCAGTTATGTACTGTATACTGTACATAACGCAATAACATAACACAGTCTGTGTTAAATTGTGTGTATGAGCGCTTGTAATACAGGAAATCCTGGAGCACCTTGCTGGACTGAACCTTCAGCACCAGGTTCAGAGGCAGGTTGGTGGAAGACTGGGCTTCATGCCTGCATACTAAAGGGACAATTGGAAGGAAGGAAGGAATTGTATTGTGGAGGTGGCAGACATTTCAGAGGTAGATATTAACAGAATATGTGCATGTGTAAATTGGTAACACTATTTTGGAAGATGCTTCGCTGTTTGTTCTATGGGACACCTGTAGGTTCTTCGCATGCTGGCAGTGACTTCCTAACCTGATTACACCAGATGGTTTGTTACACAGAATGGAAGGTTGTCATCGGACATTGGAAACGGGCAGGCACTTTCAAAAAATACTTGGCAGGTGATTGGATGAACCATCTGTCTATCCACTTCACATGGGTGAACTTCAACCAATCAGGTCAACAAACCATATAATGTAGTCAAACCCTAAAAGGAAGTCGGGAGAAGAGCGAAAACATAATTTCAGTTGAGAGAAGCATTTATTCTGTTACTCTTCTATCAATGAAGAAATACGCTCCATACACTCAGATGCTGTAACAGCATCTATGCTATGCTCTTTAGCAGCCACCATTGTTTTGTTTTTTTTTTTTTTTTTTGTTTTTTTTTTGGGGGGGGGGGGGGGTTTCAAGCCAATAGTCAGTTTTCACACACATCATCACACACTAAATCTTAAACCACACCATAACTCATACTGCACCTGTCAGTAGTTCCTCATGGGATGCTGATTGGTCCAAACCACTGTGTTCAGAAACAAGCTCATAGCTTGAAGTCTGGCAAGATGGATTCTTGTGTGATCTCGTGAGTCCATCTGCCTCACAAGGTTATTGACTCCCTGGAACAGCTCCTGATAAGTATAATATATAATCCATGAACAGTTGTCAGAAACTTGTGAGCATCCAAAACACACAAAGAGTTTGATGCACAGAGGTCAAATTACTAGTAACAACAAGAACCATCAAAGCAGTTGCCTCACTTTCTGGCTATGAGCAAGAAACTCAGGGGGCTGGTTGGTCTTGAACAAAGATAGGGTCTTTGTAACGTGAAAGGGAAATTACGGTGGCCAGTGTTCAGTTTGCCTTATGGGCATTCTGGGCTACTGTGGAAACACGGCAGACTCTGTGGAAGAGGACATCTCTAGATATAAAAGTCTAAGGTATTAAAAACACAACATGTCTTATTTTCAGGTGATTATACACTAATGAAAACATAACTATGGTTATTATATTCAATTACGACCATATTCTGTAAATGGAGCCCCCTAAATGTTACTGGAGCTTCAAGTTTAGTCTCCTGGACAGTGTTTAGTGTATGTGTGAGTTTGGCTGCTGTACCTGAACAGGTCAGCCTGAGGTTCTGAACTCCACATCTCCTTCTGGCAGCTCACATCTCTGATAAAGTCCATCAGTGTGAGCAGGCTTTTTGAGGCTAGAGTTCATATAACAGATTCAGATTCTAAAAACTCCTCTTTTACAAAAAAGATACTTCTGCTTGTTTATGGGAAAAAAAACTTCAGAAAGAGAGAAACTTACAGATACATGGTCAACAACAAACTAATGACAGACGAGAAGCTGTGAAAAGTCTAGTGTGGCTCACAGTTGTAATGTAGTGTTTTTATGGCCATGGATGCATTAGCAGGGCTGATACAGTGAAACAGTCAGCTTTGTTCACATAAAAATAAACACTGAAATGTTTTTTCCACAAATCTTTTCCAAAGGAGGAAAAAACTGAAAAGATTCATAATGCAAATCAGGACCTCTGATCAAAGAATAAATGAACACATCTGATGAGATATTCATTGTAAGACACATTTCAGCTGCTCTAAGACAATACTGAATTTTACTACCATGCCTTGTTATTTCTGTTATTTTTAATCAGAACTTAAGAAATGTGATTGTATTTGTGGACTGACCTATTGGAGGACGAGTCCTGGTTGGCCACTGTCTGGCACACTGCCTGGACCACTATGGATGGGCAGCTCGTCCTTCTTTCACTGCCCCCTCCTCTCCTCCAGTGGAGGCTTTGAACTCCACCTCTTCATCGACCTCATCTGCAGTCCCATCTGTAGCTTTGACAGGGCTGAACCATTCAATGAGAAACAAGCTCTAATTCTTTATTTTATTTTATTTATTTTTGTAGACTCTCTTTTCTCCTCAAACACTGTCAGTGAGGGGTCTTCTGCTTTCACTCGTTAGCAGCAGCTGGAGTGACTCTGAAGGTTCAATACTGTAATATGATGACACTTTTTTTTTTTTACAATATATTTGAGATATTTGAGCACTAGATTGGACAAAACAAGATAAATGGAAGATAACTGTGGCATATTTTAGTATTCTCTGACAATTTCTCAGACAGAATTGTTCATTATAGATTAATTAAAAAAGTTACATGAGATCAATCAATATTTTATATTTGGCACCTCCAATTAAGTAACTGCGGGTGGAATATTATAGCAACATATCTCAGTAATGTAATGCAAGACAGCACCTCAAACTACAGCCTTCAAGTGATCCTTAACAAAGGCAGGATTTTTTGCAGAGCTAAAGTCTTCATTAGCAAATCGCGTCATGATGCAGGTCTTCAAGTCTCTGAACTTTACAAAGACATGACATCTGAACTTTTTCTTTTCAAAACAGAGTGACAAGAAAAACAGAAACCTGTGCAATGCCATGTAATGCAAAGACTCTTGGTGTTGTTAGATTGGATTGGATCATGGTGTAAGGTGTTTTACATTTACATTTTCTGTCTTTATGAAGAACTTTTAATGCCTCCAGTTTGGCATGGAGCCCAGTCTTCTCTTAGTTTGTAAAATTGTTTCAGTCATGGTACGATTTTTCTGTTACGGAAAAGCATAATGAGTTATAAATGTTCATTGTAAGAAAAATAATGCTACTTTTGCAGCTGCTAACTTCAAAAACAGAACTCCTGTTGAAGAAATCTAGATACTAATGTTTACATTGTTTAAGTTTATATGCAGAAACTTTAGAAAATGCAGCATTTGTAAAACAAACCTTTTGTTGTCTTCATGGATTTGTTGACAATAAGAGAAATAAAGAATATTAATAATTTCAATAGAACTAACAATACAACAGTGAGAAATGTATTACACCCAAAATCGCTCTTGTGAATATCAAACACTTACCTCTAGGCTTGAAAAGTTTGAAAACATCATGGATCATGTAAAACAGCAGCTGTAGTCCAGTTGGATGCTAATATATTCCAAGAAACTCATCGCCATTTCAGGGCAGAAACACAGCTTCATAGAAAAATTCTCTACCTGCAGCATAATCCCAGCTAGTATAACTCTAATTACACAATGTGGGAAGATGCTGAACAATGATAATACCTATCATCAGCATGTTAGAACAGTCATTGTGAGTATGTTAGCATCCTGACATAAGCGTTTAGCTCAAAGTACCTCTGTGCAAGCCAAAGCAACTAACTAAATTCTTGTGGTGTGTTTGGATGGACATAAAAGCAGTTTTTTGTATGTAACAGCTGAAATACATGGGACAGAGATGCGGGGCGCGGCATGCCCACGTTTTAATCAATGCACAACTATTATAATCAACTGCTACATGGATCACAGACGCCTGTGCAGTTCACCTCTATTTTTGAACAGTTAGTTGTTTTTTTTTTCTATCTAAAAAAGTACAATCGGTTAAAAAATAATTCAGATAAATACCTCATTGCACCAGAGGCAATGTGACTCAGCAGAGCAAGCTGTCAGTGTTTTACTTTTCATATTAAAATAAATCAATGTGTATCTATGACCCTGTAGTTAAAATGATCCGGTTAATTAATTCAGCACCATTAATATGGCCTCTACTTCCACACCCTGCATAACCAACTGCATTATCACTTGGCAAAACTCCACATGCACACAGTGAAGCTGGCACACAAACACACGTGTAGTGTGTGTAGCCCCCATTTTACTGCTTTTTGTTGGAGGTAACTGATTAAATATGTGCCAAGACCAAATAAATAGGAGTGAAGGAGTTTGTTTTAATGTTTCAGTCACTCTAAATGTTTAACAAATAGGATTATTTATTAATGAGTATAGTTATTTTAACATTTCTCTGACTGCCTTACATTATGTCCATTTCTGGGCTCAACTGACATCTTCAAATTACTTGTTTTTTCCAAGCAACACACACACACACACACACACACACACACACACACACATATATATATATATCCTCTAAAACATTGTGTTATATGTGAAGCAAATTCTCACATTTTGTAAAGCAGAAAAGAGATGTTGAAGACCTAATTATTTCTATCCACCCTCTTCACAACTGCGTCCCATATGGTTACATTGGATCTTGGGGTTCCCCCACCTTCCAAATCCTACTTCAACCGCTGGCTGTAAACTAGCTAACAACATATGCACACACCATATGTGTGGTTGATTCTGTTTGTGTTTGTGTGACAGCTCAGTCTGACTGATTTCATAACTTACTCTCTTTTGGTGTGTGTCTCATCTCTGTGCATTTGTGAAGTACTGGCAAAATAAACTCCCAGTTTTTTTTTTTTTTTTTGTTTTGTTTTGTTTTTTTCCCCCTGAGACATACAGCTTCAGCCTCAGCCTCAGTCTACAATATCATACAGCTGTCAAGTGCATCATTATTTAGAGAGTGCTCCTTTTTAATATGAGTCAGCTGGAAATCCAGCCAAGACGGCATTTTCAACTAACTCAGGTGCTAGCTTAAAAAGCTTGCTAGCTAAAGCTAATAAAATCTGCCAGCAACGGTTTTTATTTCCGCTGGAAAAATCAGCAGTCACTGTGTATGAAATGACAAGCCTGCCATTGTTTCATTAATAATGATAATGAATAATAATAATTCAATAATGATAATAAATAATAATGATAATAAAGTTCAATGTTAAATCTGCCATTGTTATAATTGAAAACTACATGTGTACTCTGCAAGAAGGTAAAGCTTTACAGATGTGGCAAGGGGTTTAATCATACACACTAACAAGTTTCATTACAATACAATGTATCGATTCTGGACCATTATACGATATGGGCCGATATCGCAAAGTCTGCCACAATATGATTCAATTCAGGGGCCTGCAATCGATATGAGACGATTGTCATAGTTTTACCCTGTATTTGTCTTTTCCCCAGCCTGTTTTCTGTGTCACCTGTGTTTAATTAGTTTATTGTTCTTTTGTATTTTGTCTTTTTCCTCTTTCACTTGTCAGGTCACCAGCATCTGTCCTTTGTTGTTCTGTCTTAGTGCTTCTCCCAGTGATCCTGCTCTTAGTGAACCTTAGTGCTGTATTTCTCGATGTTGGACTTTTGTTGATGAGATTTTTCTTGGATTGCTGGATGAAGTACATTTTTTCTTACCTGGACCCCTGAGTTGCCTTTTGTTGTTTTGTTTTGTTGCTTCTTGTTATCCTGTCTGTCGAAGTTACCTTTTGTCCATTCTACCTTCCTGTCTGCATTTCTGTTCACTGTTTGAACTACACCATAACAACGACTGGGTTGCCATTCGTCCTGTATACTACAGGGTCACCTGCAATAGAAAAAAAAAATGCATGCACTGTCCCTTACTCAATCAGTACGGGACGCAGCCTACCCTTACATCCTAGATGAGATAGAGAAATCGAGAAACAATAAAGTAACAATACTCAGACACATATCAAGTCTCAAAAGAGCAAGCCGAAAGAAGAGTCTGTCAGTAAGCATGTAATTTCTTTCTAATTCCTAATATAATAGATGCATTTGTGCTTTGCTCTCATTGACTCTTATTTCCTTTACGTTCACATTGAGAGTATCAGATGACATTGAAATTGATGCATTGAAAAAAAAATGTAGGAAATGAAGTGACACTCAAAACCTCATGGGGGAGGACCCCAACTTGATTTGTGTCCCCCGGCATGGGGCCACTGGCAAGCTGTCCCTTATTTTTCTACATTGCAGGTGGCAACCCTATCATATGCCTATTTAACACAATCAGTTACATGATGAGACTGATTGAGTGTAACAGCTGTCCTGACAGTCACAAATATGTGCAGTCAGACAGTAAAATGTCTGAATGGCAATAGTTAGTAAGGGGAGGGAGGAGACACAAACAGTTCCCAGCAGTCCAACAGGGCTGTCAATGTGAAACAGAAAATCATCTTCTCTCACTGCCTGGTTGATCGGTATCTCCCTTCACACAAGCCAAACAATAAAGTTATTATGCTTCTGACTCACAGTTAATCCCTGCTGTGAGAGTTTTGTTGTTGTGGCTGAGATCAACTTATGCTCTGTCTTAGCAGCAGCACAGACATACCAGAAGTTATAACATGACTTGCTATTCTAGGATGGAACCATATGGCCGCCATCTCACCTGGGTCCAGTTTTAAACTTGCAAGTGAAGGAAGCTTATGTTGTTTTTACAATCCTTGCATTTTTCTACCAATACTGTTCTTATTTTAGTGAATGTCTAGAATGACTCAAAAAGCAAAGGTTTGGGAAGAAATGATTATTTTCTCCAAGAGCATGCATTGTGCTTACAATCATGAAGGAAGTCTAATTTTTTTCAATTTTTCCTGGACCTTTTTCCGTGGTATTCAAAATGACTAATATAGCTAATATGCTACATTAAATAATATTTCTTATGTAGAAATCCTAAATAGATTCAGTATTATGGCCTATATTGGTAGGTAATTACAATCAGAACACACAAGATAGAAGCACACCTACTGTAATAAATATATTAATTAATTTCTCTCACACACACACAAACGCACACACATACACGGAAATACATTCACACACTGGCAAATACTAATTAAAATTACTAATATCCTAAAGTAAATGGCAAAAATGCTTAAAATGTTTCAAATCCATACATAAATTCAGGAATGAACAAATTAAAACAATTCAATTACAGTGAATGCCTCTCTCTGCTTGTCTCTATCAGTGTTTGGGCCTCCAGCTTGCAGCATTCTGAGGAGCAATATTTCATGTTATTGCAGGCTATAATGATATTCATGACAATGTGACAAAATACTGAAAAATACTTAGTAATTGCATCATCATCAACATAGAACCACTGTGTCATAGTGCAAAAGACTGTGTAGCTGCCACCTTATCACTGTATTTTGTATGTTCAGGAATATTTTCATTTAAAGGAATAGTTAAACGTTAATCTTAATGAATCAGACTAAAATGGAAGTCTCTATCTGTCAGTATATTTGTCCTACAGTTTTCTCAACAACTGTTCATCCGATCAACCTCACAATTGGCAGGTGTATTACAGAGGACCCAAAGGAAACGCAGTGTGTCAAGTGGGAAGTTGTTTGGATGAGCGGTTCTCAAGAAAGCTGCAAGCAGTAATACCCGAATTCAAATCGTCCCATTCCAAACAAGCATGTTTTAAACAGACACTGCACTTTTTGGTTTTGGCATTTTGCAAAAAACATTACATTATATTTTCAAATGTTATTTCTCTACATTGTACAAATCTGCGTTATGTATGGCATTGAAAGAAAGCTCCAGATGCTCATGGCAGACCTTGTACTTAAGATGTACTTCAAGAGTTCAGGGACCATCGAGACCATTGTGTCAATGATGCACACCTACAGACACACCAACCAGAGGAGGCCAGATTGTACGAACATCGACAGAACTGCTTATACTTTTACTTTACTACATTTTATGGGCGATGCTGATGACAGCTGCATAAAATCTGAAATATAAATCTGAATCTTAAAAAAATGTATTTATTCGCTATGAGCAGCTGCTAATGTATATATCACGGTTGTGATCCCTTATTCATTCATAACAATAATTTAATTGCATCTGATAACCTCTTCATTATTATCATATTACCTTCAGGACAAATTAAGCAGTTGAACTGCTGAGGTTTTGAAAGATGGCAAGTAGGCTCTTGTGTCTCGCAGGACCTGTCCGATGATAGGCCATTTGTCAGGCCAGTTGGCGGCTTTTGTGCCTGGAGGTTGCAACTGCTCAGGATGTCAAATAAGGTGTCTATGACCTAGGTACAGAAAAATTTGTTTAAAAGTAATCACTTGTCACAAGGCTTTCAAACCATTTGTCATTTCTTCCTTTGGTTACACATCCCAAAAAACATAATACAAAAGTTATCTGTATGTGTTTGTCCATATGCTCTCAACAACAGCCATGTTTACCTGATTTTTTTTATTTTTTTAAATTGATGTGTCATTGTGTCAACCTGTCAGCCAATCCGAAGACCAGCATCCTGGACATACGGGTCTCTAGAAATTGACTGCAACTCTCTGTATACCTGAAGCAGGTTTCACATAACATGTGAGATGGATCAAATGAATCAAAGATCACATATACTCAGGATCCAGTTGTGGCTTCAGGGCTTTAGTGGCTTGCACATTACAGCTGATCATTAAATCAATCCATCAATCTGGATTGGATCATCAGACCACTAGGAGCAACATAAGTAAAGGGTGTGTGACTTAAAGAGCAGTCATTTTAGTTTTTATTAAGAGTGCGGAGGACAAACATCTTTAATTTACTGACTGATACTTGGACTTTACCCCAGACCAGACATGAGAGTTGAGAACATGCAGTTGGCTGATGAAGTTAGATGGAATTCATTTTGTGTGACCTCTCTTCAATCATTTCTTTTGCCCTTTCTTCTATTTTAGCCTCCCCATCCCTACCCTTTGCCCATTTCCTGCTTTTCAGTCTCAATTATTCCTCAGTCGATTTAGAAAGTGTTGACAAAATCACATGCTGTGTGCCTATTAGACTCAAATGATCAACAAATGATCATCCTCTTGGCTGCTCTGTGCTTCCGGGCTGAAACTGCCCACAGTGGCTGCTTGCTGCTCCCATGCACACTAGGTAACAGGGGCATCATGCAAGCCAAAATTCTGGGGGTACACAATTAGTACGGGCAGTCCTTCTACAGGAAAAAAAAAAAGTAAATAATGATGCAATTTTCTGATGCATATATTAAGACTTTGGGTGGATAATTTTAAAACTTAGTAAACTCTAGCAGTAAACTCACACTTTGTTTTAGGGTAAATACTATACATTTACATTTACTGACATGTCAATTATTTGTGCTGTTACTGTTATTGAAAATAACTTCCACATGAGCTTCTGCACTTTTTTCACTGCTGCATTTTTCTTGAAAAATAGCTAAATCTTTACTGCTTTGTCTAAAAATAAATAAATAAATAAAGTCTCATAAAATGACTATTTCAACAATTTAAATTAGTTTAGAGAACATGTAGAATATGTAGATCACATATATAGAGAGAGAGAGAGAAGCCACAAATGAAAAGAACATGGTAAAAGCTGTATTTTTAAACATAATGTACAGGAAGCAGCATGAGTACAGATGAGTCTGCACTGACATCATTGCCAGTAAAAGCTCAGCCTGAGTAGTGGTAAGCTATTCACCAAGCTGCTCAGCCTCCTTGAAAGATCCATTGTTACTATAGCCAAGGCACATATAACCTGTACCACCTACACACATATATGTGCAGCTGTTACGCCCCGGCCTAGGGGATACCGAGATATAACATAACGATCTCTCTCGCTTCTCCACTTTTAGGAATGAATCACAAAACACATAGAATGCAGTCCAAAAATAAAGGGGATTTATTTACCCAAACGAAATTAAATACTTCAGGGTGAGCATCGCCTAAAATAATAAACAAAACAAGCTGTGTTTAAATCTTACTTGCCTACTCAAACAAAAGTCAACAGAAAAACAGGTTTCTTACCTAACTCCCTAACCAAAAACAGGAGAAAAGGTATCACAAAGAAAAAGGCTACTCACCCCTACCAAAAATGGACTGAACAATATATTTACAATATTTACAAAAAAGATGCACAGTCTCATTAACAAAACGAATGTCAGGTAATGCCACACTGGCCAGATCGAGTCGGAGGTGCGATAGAAAAAGCGAGAGACAGCGGGCGAGAGACAGCGGGCGAGAGACAGTGGGCGAGAGACAACCGGCTCCACTTTTAAAGGTCCTGCCATTTGGGATTCAAACCAATCAGCAGCCTCCTGGATGTCCTCCAATCGGCAGCTGCCAGAAGTTCCCCCAATCAGCAACCTCCACCTGGATGGGTACATTTTGGGACACACATTGACACAGCCCCCCCCGACAGGGAGGAATAACACACACAGACAGTACGGGATACACATTATGACCCCTAAGGACATAACAGCAGCATAGTTGGAAATAATAGCCAGAAGTCTCTGTTTTGAATTTCCAATTAAATCAAATCTCACAAAGTTTTAAGTTTATTTGATTTATATGGCAAGTTGGTGCAAAAACCTGTTTGCTTCTGTTGTCCTTGGGGTTATTTTGACCCCGGGACACCAGGAGGTTTAACTCAACAACAAGGTATACTTTTATGTAAACAAGGTCTATTGGCCCTAAATTCCAAAACAAAGGGGGGGTGGTAATGGGTTGGACAGAAGTAAGACTAAAGGTGTAACACAGACAATTTATACTTTCAAAAGGTGTATGGCAATCGGGAGGACATTACAAGTGCTTCTCAGTGACAGTCAAAGAGAATAAAAAATAGGAAATACATACAATGAGATCTAGAAAGATTATACAAAGATGTATGAAAATGTAACTAATATAGTGCAAGAAAACAAGTGCAAGTGGAACAGATGCTTGCTGTTATTTAATTCATATTTAATGGTTTCATTTGGTTATTTTAAGATGGTTTGCCAGTATTGTTCATTTGATATTCAAACCACAAAATTCATTTGAATTAATTCTTCATAAGAATATGTTAAATAGTTTTCAAATCACCCATCTCTTTTGTTCACAGATGTTTAAATAATGATATTAAAAATAATTGAAATATATTGTTTCACGCACATGTAAGCTGTCTATATTTATTAAATTGTGATTCATACACACAAGCCTGCCAAGACCACTGTCTCATTTGAGTTGTAGTGTTGGTGCCAGTTTTCCTCAAGATTGGGAATCATATTATTAAAATTGAACTTTACTGAAGACGTAAATATAATACATGTGATTTACCTGTTGTCCATTCTTTCCCTCCAGCATCCACTGTTAAGAATGTAAAAGCTTTGTTGGGATTCCAAATGTTTTAAAGGGGCACCAAACTATGTAGAGAGGGCCAGGTCAGAGTGTCTGATTACAATGACAGGAAGTGACCTGGATAGAGGTGCAACTGGAAATGTAAGGCTTACATTTCACAGTAAAAGTCCAGTTTAATTCACACAATGAACAAAATTCATCGAAAAATTCATGTGGAGTCCTCATGGTCCCAACAGCTTTGCTTCCCCTCTTCTGTTTTGTGATGCATAGCACACATTCCCCAGAAAGCCATTCCTGAAGGCATGTTGTATTCATTGTAGAACTGGGCAACGAAATGTTGTCATGTGAACCATCACACAGCAACATTTGTCACTTAAATTGGTCTTAAGTGTTTGTGAGTCATAGCTATGCAGGTGTAAGCAAGACAGGTGACCCCCACACACTTTTTCAATGCGAGGTGAACGTGCAACAATGAGAGAAATGCCAAAGAAGTGGGTCCCTGATGATTAAGAGCTGCCGCTTCCCGAGGCGTTGTTGTCTCTAGAGACACATCATCTTCCTGATAGTTTCTAGGCTCAGCTTTGGCCTTGCGACAGATGACAGAGAGACGCCCCCTTTCTTTGTCTACCTTTGTCTGCAGAATGCTGCATGTGTTTTATTTATCCTACCTATTGTATGCATGACTTCATCAGTGGATACTGTTATTTAATTTCATTTGTTTATATGTTTTCACGATGAGAAGGTAAGGTTGAATGAAACTAATTGTCATAGAATTGGTCTTAAAGATGCACTGCTAGCTGTAATTAAAAAAAAAAAAATGGGAGAGGTGGAGAGGTGGGGTGGAATGCAAAAAATAAATCTTGCAAAAAATATAACCTTCCTCAGCCACCTGGGGATAGAGCTCTACAGCAGCAAAGACACATTTGAAAAAATGCAATCACTTACTTCCATTAGTTTAGTAAAAAATATAATTGCAATTATTTAATCAACAGCAAAAGTAACTGACACCATTGTTACATTACTAGAACATTATTTTATTGAATCTTCAAAGCCATCACACCCACACATCCCATTTTCCGTATATGGCACACATATGAATAGAAAATGAGACACTGTGGTTTAACAGGCACCAAGTCCACAGTTTCGAGGGATTCACTGACCAACGGCTAGTTTAGGCCAGGTGAAGGCCAGGGCGTCGCAGAGGGAGGGTGAGAGGCCCTGTGCGAACTTGACCGCGCATGAATCACAGTCACACCTGCACACGTGCTATTCTAGTTTTACTGCAAGCATAATCTCAGCAAAATAATTTAGCAAGTAACAAGTAGAATTAATAATACAGCAGCATCCTGCTCGTAGTCTCAGCTATGACTTTTTGCTGTTCTGGAAAAATAAGTTGTAAAACTATTGGTCATCAAGGCAGCTGTTATCTTATTTTGTACAATTTGATATGTAGGTCTATAGCCTACATTTAAATTTTAGATATTTTTTCAGACCAGTATTGGTCTACTGCAGGCTGTAGAGTATGGTAATATATAGGCAAGACATAAACAACAAACAATACCTACAACAATACTCAAACAAGGAGGCTAGAATAATACAGAAAATACATCGTCTATGCTCATCACTTGTGTTATAGTATAAAACACTTTACACCCACTAGTGACAGTCAACTCAACTATCACTCTGTCACTATTTTGACGCGGGCATTTCTATCAAAATATGACAAGCTGGAATGTTTTAATTTGATATTTCAGGTCGAGTAAGATACTTTTATTACAAAGCAGAATGTATTTTTTTATACTGGTCATGTCATACATGGTCTACTGTGCTGTAACCTGAAAAAATGAGACAGACTCACTCTGACTCACCATGGATTGTGAGTGAAAGTCACTTTCCTTCCCTCTTGATTGCAAACTCTGCAGTAAAATCCTTATAAAGCTTTTTAGATGCAACATACTCTTTCAACTGAAAAAATGCTCATGTGCCATGGAGGTGAGCATGGAGTTTTGTTTATTTATTTATCATTTTTTATTATTACTTTCAACTTGATTAAAATACCACTTTTGACCTAATACCACTGTTACTGAAATAGTCAATGGTTCCTTGAAATGCCAAATTATGCTCAGGCAAATATTGCACATGCTTGTCTAAAGATCTCATTGTATCTAATCTTCATTCAGTCTCCACCCATTTTGTGGCACTTGATTTGATGATTTGATTTGATTATGGGACATTTTATGCTGTTTCAGCAGAACAACCAAATGTCTCCAATCACTATTACCCTCATTAGCAAGTTTGCCACTTGCACCATTTTTAAATAGTTTACAAGAAAAGCAAAAATTTGGGTAACTTTCTTGCATGGAAGTCAATGGAAAAGTGTATTTTTTTATTGATTCATGATTCATTGATTCATCAAAGTTGGACACAAGAACAGGGTCTTTTTCCCACAAACTGCAGGATTGCAGGCCAAGTGCGAAGTCTTGTGTGATCGTGCACTTTACACAGCCCATACGAGGCTAACACGTCCTGGACTAGTCTTTCTGTAGAAAATGAAATGAAATGAACAACATTTATAGCAACTTTACCAGATCCTGGTGTCAAAGTAATGAAGCATTACTGTAAACTGCAATAAAATTAAAAATCAATTACATCAATTTTATCACTGTGCAATTTGCTCTGCAATGTTTTACTACCCAACACTGCTCATGCTTTTTGGAAAGAGTATGGAACTAATGTGGCAATAAACCTCTCCAATAGCCTGGGTTACTCTGTGAGGGTCCAGAAAGCTTGTGAAATGTAACAGAAGGGGAAAAAACATCTCCAAAAAAAAATGAATCGTGCAAGTACATGTAACCATCAATGTCCAGTCAAAGACCAGAAGAGCAACACCAGCAATTAGTGTCAGAACAATGAAGACCCGTCAGAATTTTGGATTTCACCCATTTGTTAGATGTGTAGAACTCGCACATCACCCCAAAAGGAGACATATGAATAGTTTTGCTTGACTGGCTTTCCTGAGCCAAGATCACCACAGAAATGGAGAAAGTGGAAAAGGAAAGTGGGGACCATTGCGAGATGTCCACGGGGGAGGAAGAAGTGAGAAGCTTACCCAGCTGGACATTGACATCCTTGCCAAAATATTCAAATTTGCCTTTATAGGAACTGATCACTGCCAACAGCAAAAACAGCACCCCTGCCATGTCAGTACAAACCTGAATATTAGAACCCAAATATTATCTGCCTGCCAGTGGACAAGTGGGGGGGGGATGCACAGCAGTGTTGAGGACAGAAATCTACCACAGTATGAAGGATCCCCTAAAGCACTGAAGCAAAACCTAGCTACAAAAACGGTTATTTTAAAGGTTAGGTTAGGTTATGTTGACAACAGAAAGTGCATTTGTGTGGTTTAATATAAGTGCTATTGCATTTTCATGTCATATCACTTATGGAAAGTGCAAATCATTTTGTTTCTCTTCTGTCAATTTCCCTGCTGTTTGACTTTACAGCTCAGGTGTGAAAAGTTCAGCGTCATTAATGGATACAGAAAGCACAAGGTTACAGCATTAAACTTGTGACAGTAAACATATCTTGCTCTCAGATGATTGACTGGTGTATTATTTCATAATTATTAAGATCAAAAGTCTGCATTGTAATTCTAGTTCAGTAATAATGAAATGTTGATGCACCCCTGAGCCCCATTCTTGACTTCAGCTGATGTACTCCTGACAGCACTGTCAGCAAAAGTGCCTATCACATCCATAAAAGAAGTACAAGTTTTTCATGCTGTGATTCAAGATTCACCCAAGAAAGTGTTGAGGGTTGCACTGATTTCTAAACATTCACCATCACCATTCTCCTGGTTTCATTACAATTAAGCTGACAGGTCTACTGTGGGGATAACACAGCCATTCAGCTGCAAAATAAGTTTTAAATTCCATCACTTAGGCTGGATCGGAGTATGCCTCTTCAGTGGTGTCATAATTTTCCAACTCCCTGCTGCTCTCCTACAGTGCTGCCACTGTGATGAGCAGAAAAAGAGTAATCTATCTAGAATGGTCACGTCATGAATGAATAGTTTCAATATGTAATTTTTCCACGTGGTAGACCCGGTGGTGTATGCAAGAAACCACCAACGTAGTGAATATTTAATCCAAGCTGTGCTGCCGGCGGCATGTGTGAAAAGCACTTCAAAACCTCTCTCCATGCCTACAAGAGACGTCACAGGTACTATATTTTTGTACAGCCGATACGCTCACTGCCATTATCTCCACAGGCACAGGTACATTGAAGCACCTGTATTATTCTGTTATAATAAAATAAAATCATCTAATTGGAGTCACAAGCCTTTACGGGTGACTTCTTGGAAATCCATGACTGTGACTCAACTTCTCCTTCCACAAGCTGAGCCCTCTCTTTTGATGATCCATTAAAATCTTCCTGTACATTATGTATTGAGTTATCCGCACCTCTCTGACATATGATAAAAAGCCTTCCACTAGCTGCAGTGTACATGTGAAAGGGAGAAGAAAGGTTTAAACATTTCCTGCTCTCAGATGAATCACCTGTGCATTGTTTCATAATTAATTAGCCCATAAAGAGAGTGAACAAAAGAAACGGCAGCACAGCAGAAGAGGCAGCATCTTGTGAATCCACTAAGGTAATTAACATGCCTCCCTCAACTTGTAACATTGCAACTCTCTCCAAATAATTGCCTCTCGCACCCAAAGGGCCCTGTGGTCCTGTGTTTGCCTGTTTACAGAAAGGTAAGACTGAGAGAGTTATATATAGACCGGGATTGGATTTCAAAGACTCGGCTCTATTTAACCACCTTGTTAAAAAAAAAGAAAGAAAAAAGTGAAATAGTACTACAGTGTGTAAATCTTCTTCCCTTGTGTCTTATTCTTTAAGTAGTGACCAAAACATAGGATGTCCTTATCCACACACTATTCCAAACACTTTATTGGATTGTGAAAAACTACCGTGGATGAAATATCACAGGGGCTTTCATGTCCAAAATGTTCATGTACACAACTATCCAGCCTCTGAAACTTGTATTTGTCAGCAGCCCAGAGAGAGTTGTCAGAATGAAATGGTTTAATGCAAAATAGATGCATCCCCCATGGTTTGTTTAAAATAGCAGCAACTATTACCACGTAGGATTCAGCCATACAGCCAAGCAAAGCAAAGATCAAGGGAGTTAGTAAGTTATCATCCTTGCACCGCATTCTCCATTTGGATACACATGGGGCACCACCCACTGAAATATGGCATAACAAATTCAATCTAAAAATATGAGCTCCAACAGCAAATTTGATGTGGACAAATTAAATATTGATGGGTCATTGAAAAAGCTGTGCTTTCATATTTCTAAGTTTAATGTCTCAGGGTGTGATTTCTGTATGAATAATGGGACACAAAAAGCGATAAATAATGTATTTATTTATTTTTTGATGGGGAGCTTCATTAATATGAAGGGATTCAAAAAAAAAAAAAAGAAGAAAAACCAAGTGTGAGTGATTCAGCTTTTACATCTCTGGAAGCACTCATATCTAAGAAAACACTCTGCTGCTAGACACAGACAGGCTATTGAACCAGGCCTTAAAGAAATGGTTGGACATGTTTATTCATTTTCTTGGCGGGAGTTGTACATTAAGTCTGTATGGTAAATGTCAAGCTACTGCCAGTAGCTGGTTAGCTTAGCACAAACATGAAGGAAAGGAAACATGAAAAAACACCTAGCCTGAGCCTTTGAAATGGTGACAAAAATCTGCCTGGTTAACATGTTACAATTTCTGGTTTTATGCACGGTTATGTGCGGGATCTTTGTGCTAAACTATGCTGGTGGTAATTTCATATCACTGCACAGACAAATAGATGTATTTGACACGTATTGCAGAAAAATACTCAAATTTACAGGCTACTACAAACTTGTGCGGAATGCATATTGAGCTGGCTTTATGTGCTTCAGGGTTTCTACACAGCCACTCCCCAACACTTGGAGTATCTCGATCAGACTTTTAATGGGCATTCATGTTTCTTGCCTCAATCCCCTGCCACCCCTTGCCATGCACAAGTGAAAGTGAACAGTCAAGGTCAATAGCTGATAACACTCTTAACCTGAGAGTGACCTCATGGCGGCTTGTTTCACTTGAGAGACCTCGCTGCGGTGGAGGCAATTTGTCATGTTCGCAATGTAACCGGCAATTACCCTGCATCCTTATAGGCATCATGTATCATTGACTCTCAGCAACTATCTGTGGACCTCACAAATCCCAGCTGATCCAAACAGGCCAAACATAGCTACCACATTAGAGTTTGACCTCAAATATGCAGGTTTTTTTTCTCTGAATGGAAAAATTAAGAACACCCCAGACTGGAGGGAGTATATTCAGCAGCAGGCTATACCCTAACAGTGATTGTCAGGGATTTTTAAAAAGTCTAATATTGAGTCTTTGTTATTTGAACCCACGGGGCTCAGTATTTGGTCAATAATTCATTGCTCTTAGTCATTACATTTTTAATATTTTATTACTATCATTAAAGCACATCTCTCAGTCTTTCATGATGTGCATATAATCCCTAGAAGAAGGGCAACAATCCTTTATTGAGCTGTTGTTGATTAAGAAAGAAGAAGATGATGTGCCCAACATGACAATTATCAGCTGGCAATAAATTAATTCATTATTAAATGTAGGAGCAATCTTGAAATCCTGACAGCTTTCTTCTCTTCCACAGCTTCACCACAGTGCCTCATTCCTGCAATTCCTCCCCAACATTCTCCATACATCACCTTCACATATGGGTCTAAAGTGGGTCAGCGCATGCTTCCCTTGCTCAGTGGAAAAGCACATCCACATTCATCACTGTGGTGTAAGCTCTTTGTTTCTAGACACAATTATCCCTAAACAATGGCACATGCACAAAGATTTCTTTCTTTCTTCGGCTTCGGAGCATTTACAGATACAGAATGCATAAACGCCTGGCTCAGAGTGAACTACTTTTGACTTTCATATAGATTCAGATCGAAAAGTTTTTCTATTTACTAAAGCAGGCAGGCATTTGACAACATATCATGAACATCTTACTATAATTTAACACAATTAAAATTTAATTGACAACTTTACTGGACATTCCAAACAAACATTTTAAACTGCCTGAAGGTAGTATTTTGCAATTATTTGCATCTGTCAGTACATCATGTCCATCCAACCCAGAGAGAAGCTGGAGTCTGCTGTAACTTTTTCGTTCTTCTTCTTTAGCATTCATTTTTTTTTTTGTTTTTTGTTTTTGTTTGTTTCTTTCAACATGTCAGCAATGATGCTTTGGACACCACCATTTGGATGTTGAAGAAACCTGCAGAAATTATGACTCATGCAGCCATATCCAATAGTAGCACTGCATTTGCAGATTTAAACATGGAAAGGTCAAACTGAATGCAAAGTGTGACTTGGTTAGCGAATGTCTTGTTTATTTCTACATAAAATGGGACGATGTTGGCTGAGGGCTCATTTCACTGCTGTATAACAACAAATTGAGCATTTAAAAGTCTGACCTGACCCTGACTTTGTCTGTGTCTCAGGGACACATCTCATGCCAAAAGCAGAACCCTGCAAAAGAAATATACTTGTCTCCTCAGTTTCATCACAGCTGAGCCAGCAGGCTGCCTCTCTGTGTAGCTCCGGGGGTGGTGGCGGGGGGGGTCCTGTCTTCCCCATGCTGTCATCATGCCTCGCTGTGAGGGAACATTTCTTCCCAGACAAAGATCCAATCTGAACTGCAGGGGGAGAGTCACCCCAAGGCTACAACACCACAGACAAGATACAAAATGGAGAATGTGCATCCACAGTACAGCAGAGACAATGTTCTCCCTTTTTTGAGAAACAAATGATACAAGTATACCGCGACCAGTACACTTTGCTCTGTTTCCTGCTCACACCGCGGCCTCCATGGTGTTGTGTTGTTGTTTTCATTTCCTGCAAATAGAACCTGTCTGGAACAAAGGGCTGAAGTTTTTTTTTTTTTTTCAATTAATTTTTTTTGACATATATGCCAAAAGCGTTTTAAACATAAAAGTGTGAAAAGATATTCCGACAGCTTCTACTTGTGACCTCCATCCCTTCTAATTAGTCGACATTAACCTTTCTGAATAAAGACATTACATAATTCTCAGTATCAAACTGAATTATTCTGTTTGAATGTGATAGGGTGTCTCTAGGCCTGCCTGTTCTACTTTTCTTTTATTATTGACAAGTATTTTTTCTTTTTTTTTTTTTAAATTCTGTATCTGTTATTGGTGTTGATAGTAACTTTTACACAGCACGACCCCTCCTAAATCCCAAAAAGTCGGATTTGGATTTTGTAGTTGAAGTTACAGCAGCAGTTTTTCCAATGGGCAGTTAGGCACCTGTGGGGTCTAAGTGACTCCAACCATAAGTAGATTCACTAGGTAGTAATTAAAACTGTACATTTCGTCTGTCTGTCCGTCAAAGACTTTTTGGCAAACAAAAGGAATATATATTTGTTAATGAATTATCCTATACATATATACTGTTACATACAGAAGCAGCATCTTAACGTATGAACCAGCTTTATGAATCAGCAATAAAAGCACCTGCAGTGTACCTTAAAAAGAATATAAATTGTGGAAAACATTGTCAGAAATGAGACAATTGCCATAAATTACACAATTTTTTCCTATTTTTTTCCTCTTGTTTTTCTCTTGCACAGATCCATCTAAACTAAAGTAGTACTAATACAATGATAAACGGAGCCAAGCTGATCAAAACAATATGTTCTTTGCACAGTAGCTATGTCTGACACCCTCTTAATAAAATTGGATTTTAATTGGAAACTTAAAAAACAAAAAAACAAAAAAAAACTGTTCAAACCTGCTTGAGGATTTCTCATGCAAACCAGGTAGTACGAAAGGGGGGGGGGGGTATTTAAAGTAACTTACTCATTCAGAACCATAAAAAAGTTAAGAAGAAAATAATTTTCAAGGAGCCTTCTAGTATTCCTTCAACATATTTGCACAAGGTTGCATCAGACCTTGAGTGACACCTTCGACTTCTAAAACAGTCTCACACATTTATTCCAAGAAGTCATCCATCTAAAATAGACAATGCAGCCTGGGAAATATTTTCAAAAGTATATTCAGGTAGTATGTGACAACAAAGGATTGCAGGGACAGCTTAGTCAGCCTGTATAATGTGCAGAAGGTTCAAATAAAGAATCAAAAGTGTCTTGAAACCAGAAATTGGGAAATAAGTTCTTAATAGAGTCATACTTTATTGTGACTCATTCCAGTTCCTAAACAGCCCTGTATACCTGGAATGAAATTATTCAAACAGTCTCATTCAGTGCACATCAATTTGATGCAACACTGCAGCAATCATCCCTCATTGACATTCAGACAGTTTCACGTTTCCATCTCTAACTTCATTGGCTCTGACAGTTCAAACCTATTTCTGTAACAGATGACATCACATGACACAGATGAGTTAACTCCCGAACTAGGGGAATTCGGCATGCTACTGAAGTAATATACCAACACATTTACACCTGCAACATTGGCTTATTTCTCTCTATATACACATGTCTGTAAGCGAAATTCGGTCCGAAGTTTTATGGTGTGTCAGTCTGAGCCCGACATAGCCACAAAGTCTTATGGGAACTAAATGTGTTAGTCTAAATGATTTAAGTCGCCATCAGTGCTGCCCACAGCAGACAGAGATGTCTTGAATTTCAGGGTTATTGACAGACTGACACCCAGCTATCACCATTTAGCTACCTTCAAAATGTAAGATAAGCAGCAATTTACTTGCCATTTCTGAACATTAAGGATCATTTGCACAAATGGTTTTCGTCCTAAATGCAGCTGATTTATGTTTAATCTTCTTCTACACTAAAAGCATTTGTTGATCATAGGTTTATAAGGTGCTTAGGTCACTAATGTTCAGAAGCTAGATCTGCATTCAGGCATACCGGTGTTGTGTTGAAGATGCATTCATGTGTGGTAGTGTAGACAGGAAGGTTTCTGGGTAGGTAAAACTCTACAGAGAGAAGATGTCACCTTGAACAGTGTGTTTATTGGTAGTAACAGGAGTGCTAAAAGCACTATAGCAAGCCGATCACTTCGGTTCTTTGGTTCACAATTTTTTTTTTCCCTGAATAAGGATTCATCTGTGAATGGCTCTACCTCAAGCTATTTGTTCAGTCAGTATAAAAATTGTGTCAGCTTAGATACTGTAGGCTGGATAGCTCTACATTCTGTGGTTGCATTGAGTGTTCTTGTTGTTAGGCTCGTCTTTGTGGTATACTAGACAGATGTGTTTGTGATAAAATGCCTGAGTAAAAAATATACTGAAAAGATGGTTTGTTTGAATGAAAGAGTCTTAATTCAATCAATCAATATATATTACTATATACTTTTGTCACATGACACACAGAAAGATCACAAAAGACTGGTGCTCTTCTCAAAAGATACAAATATTTCAAGTGGAAGTGACATAAGTAACGCTCTTATGATCACATCTCAGTATGTACACCACATAGATGACATATGTCGGCTGTCAGTAATCTGTCTAATAATATCTGACAAACAAGTGAGGACAGGTATAAGTTGGCAGCTCGTCCCATTATGTGTGTACATCATAGAGGAAATATTTTCAAAGTCACAGTCTGGTACATGCCTCAGGACGAGGGTTCTGTCTATTTCAGGTATACATCAGGGAAACAAAGTGGCACATAGGTTATGACGTATTAAGGGGCTGATTTTAGCTTTTTATTGAAGATCTGACATAAGTTTATCTGTGTTGTTCTTCTCTAATATGATATGATGCAGTTAGATCAATATTTACGGTTTGAATTGATGAGTGCTACAGTGGGAAGTCCTCAGTCTGATCTAATCATGGTCCATCAGAGGTAACACAAGTGCAAGCAGGAAAGAAGACAAAAAATCATTTGCGTGTTCTGTGAGAAAATACAGAATATGATTGAAGGCACAGACATGTGTAAGGTACAAACTAAACAGGAAAATAGCTTGTCAAGGAATTTCCTCTATTCTCACTTCAAGGATCTAAAAACATCAGGGACTTTAATCTTTATTCTTATACCCCCTCAGGCTAATTTTTCAGGTTATGTGGATAACCTACAGGGCTTCTTTCTATATTGGCAATGTGCAAGATCCCTTTATTATACAAGTTATTTAGGAACTTAAACTTCCAAAATGAAAGTCTTTAAAAAATATTTATTTTATTATTATTTTCTTTGTATAATTATATATGCAGATGAGAGAGCTGTGACAGTGTCAATCAAATTTGAAAAAAAAAAAACACACACTTTAAAAGACTTACAAATGTGTAATTAAATGATTATATATAAAGTAGATATTGTATGTAAATGCTGTACATAAATATTGTATGTTATGTCTTACTCTACTGAAGAAAAAGATCAGTAAGACACTAGACACCATGTAAGCTGTATTCCACTTTAGGCATCTCCTTGGTTTTGACTTATTGATCACAAAGCATATGTACATGTCTCACCTTTCTGACTTTTTGGTCTCAAAATGTGTGTGGTCTCAAATTTAGTTTAGGAATTGTAACGCTTCATTTCTGCAAATTCTACATTTTAGTGATTTTAGTCACAACTGACCTCAAAAAGTCGGGTAAAAGTAAAAAAAAATGTTATTTCAACAGACCACATGTCTAGTAAAGTAGTACTGACCTTTTTACAAATAACATTGAAGATTTGTTGCAAATCATGTATATGTAATGAGCAGCACCCTTTTAAGCAATGTTATGATGTTATATCTTGAATCAGCAACTATTACTCTATTATTACTACAATAACAAGTCTGTCAAGTAAGCTATTCCATATAAATACTATGCAAAAAAAAAAAAAACTCACTTCCTTGTATATCAGTTTCTGAAAAGAATCCCACACAGGAGCACATTTCTTGGGGTAGTTACTGTCAGAGATATAAAATACCTTGAAACACACATCAACTGTCCAAAGCAGTATGCTTTATTCCAAAGCCTGTCACGCCAGAATGACAGATGTCTGAGAGGATCACTGGTGGTCATCTCCAATTGTCAGATGTGGCAGTACGGCCTTGACACCTCAGCCTGCTAGAGGTACTCCACCATGTTTGTTCCAATGTGATAAATAAAAGAAAGTAAAGATTATGTTGAAAAGTTAAACCTCGTTAGAGAACCACCCTTGTTCATTGAAATCTTTGGTATGGCAACATTTTGCTTCCCCCCTTTAAATATAACGCTGAAAAAATGTTGTTGCTGACAGTAGTGTGCCATCTGTGCCAGTCACGATTCAAAGACACACTTATTTGCCAACATATTTGGAGCACCAGTTTTCCGCAAAGTATAAAAGAACCGTCACATGTCAAACCTGCAGCACCGTCTGATGTGACTCTCTGTGTTTAACACACAGCCAATAAGCATACGTGTTTGTAACATTGAACACAACAGGCAAATCGCTTGTAGAAACCCATGCAGCAACTTTATATATATTCCTCTAGACCCCAGAGCGCTGTTCTATATTCCAATATAACACCTGGGAGCGCAAATAATTTTAAAATGATTCCCAGTGCTTCAAAACACAGAAAATAAAGTAGTGAGCTTTGCATTGTAGATAGTTTAGGTTGTCTTCAATAACTGTAACTGGAAATATACATCATTACGTTGATTTTTTCATGGGTTTCCACTGCAAACTAAAAATGGCTCCACCGAAAGTGTCCTCAGTTTACAATCTGATGGAAGCTGTAAGATTGTGGTGTGAGGGAGATGCTGATCTACCATGAATGAAAAGTGACGAAGACGTGAGTTTATGTGTTTTGCTCATATCACATAATCGCCATCAGCAAACTCTCTCACTGAGACGGATGCTGCTCTCCAGGGGAGGACTGACCAGGTCACGGTGACTTTTGCACATAAAGATCTTTTCTCCTATAAGTTGCCAAAGACACTACCTACTACCAAATTACTGTTGTTTGCTATAACAATGTGGGTTGCTTGAAATTTCATCACATAATCACAGCGGGACCTAACCAGCTCTCGCTGCCAAGACAGAGGCTGTCTTCTAGGGGACAGTTCACCGAGTCAGTGAGCCGGCAGGGAGGACTGACCGGGTCACGGTGACTTTTTCACATATAAATTGGGAAATGTTTTCCTCTTCAATCATTCTGCATGCTGTACTGTTATTTGTTTGTTGTTGTAGCTAAAGGAAATAGCTATTTACAACAGTTTTAGTGCTATTTCAAAAAGGAGGTTGTGTTTTTTTAAATTGAAAACAATTTGTGATTTTCAATTTCTTTCTGTTTTTGAGATGGTTTGTTGAGTATAAGGAAAAAATTACAGCAACATCTTTTGTTCAGATTTCATATAACTGTACCACTTTAAGACATGTATTAATCTTAAGCATATTCAAAAACCTTGATACACGTTGTAATGTGACAATAATATTTGACTCAAAATAGCCTTCAACAGAGACAAGAAAATGAATAACTGAACTTAAATGTCACTTTAAAATGAAGGCACAGAAACTCATTCACTTCAGTAACAAATCAATTTGTTTTTGTAAATGAATTTCTGGCATAAAGGCAGTTATCACCTAGTACTGCAAAGTAAAGTTAGTTGCTGTTTTACGTGGCTCCTGACCCTTGAAGAATTTCATTACTTTTGGTAAATTGAAACATATGCCCGCCAAACACACTAAAATATATTCACTTAACACTCAATACACCCCAGACACATTTTAATATTCAATTATTGCTTTTGCCTATCTCTACATAAGGGTGTTTTTGTAAAGCAGGCATCAACAACAGCCCCTAATTCTGTAATTTCCTGTTGAAAACAAAGCTGCATATCTGTGTCCGTCTTCCTGTGTCTAATCTGACCTCTATCTACAGAATCTACTGCTCTCGGACAGAAAACAGTCAGCATCCCTGAGCAGTTTTGAAATGGTAAAATGGAGGCATAACAGTATCAAGCAGCCCAAGTGTGGCTGCAGACTCACAGAGCAATCTCGCTTCACCAAATCCCAGCAGCACAATTCAATTCCATATCACTACAGGCCAGGGCACCCAGGACGTAATCTGACAGGCATGAAAGGTTGGCAGGACAGCAAGCATGAGGATACTCTTTCAAGTCCATGAAATAAAGGCCACCATATCCATGTAGATCAATAGTTTGTTATAAGATAATAATAACAATATTAATGATAATTCAATATCTAGTCAAGCAACGGAAATAAAATGT
The DNA here is from genome assembly GCA_033000465.1 of Sciaenops ocellatus. Taxonomy (NCBI): domain Eukaryota; kingdom Metazoa; phylum Chordata; class Actinopteri; family Sciaenidae; genus Sciaenops; species Sciaenops ocellatus. The sequence goes on from CP136868.1 coordinate 16,181,201, forward strand.
AAAACATAAGTGAAGAGCTCAAAATTAACGTTAGAATTAATGTCATGATGAAAAGCAAAAACCAAAGATAATGCAAATGAAATGTATCAAGAACAAATAGCTTGTATTAAAGTGAGGTAACACAGCTGTTGCTGGTCAGATCTCCTCAGGCAGGGCTTTCCCAGATGCTCTGACTGTAACAGCTCAGTCACCTCTGGTGTTTCCTCTGGACTGGACTTGCCAGGAGCCACCCTGAGGATGTGTGCTGTCCTGTGTGATGTCACAACATGTACTGCCTTAAAACCTATAACCTTCAAATCAAACTGGAAAATGCATGGACATCCAGTGCCAGGGGGATGGGTATTCAAAATATGTTCCTAACTGTTTAATTAAAAATGAAGACGTTTCACTGTCCTGATGTCTTAGTAGGCCTGGGAATAGGCCTAGGATGTCACTCCATCTCAGCCAAACTCAACCACTCAAGCATTCCTATCAGGCTGAAAGAAGCACGATGTACATGTGTTTGGAAGGGATTGTTCAAGGAACAGATAAAGTCTGAACATTTAGTTCCTAGAAATGAAAAAAACATCCACAAAATGGATTTCAGATAAAATTTTCTCACAAGACTGTAGATTGATGTACTCAATATTGAGAATGAATAGAGTGGAGTTTAAAGATGAACGTGTATAGCAAACAGCCACTGATTAGCAAGAATCATATTGTTTGGCATTATTGTCTTGTATGCAAAGCTTTTAATAATAATTATAAGGAATTTATTTTAATAACATTCAGAATAAATGGTTAAATGTTCACCCTGTATTAAATCCCTGGTCTCGCAGAATAAATAAATATTGACTGTACTCACATTGAAAAAAAAAAACAAGAAACTTTTACATACAGAGACTAATTAGTACTTAAATATATATACAATATATTCATGAAACCTCTATGAGTCAGCTGGGAGTTTCCAAATAATTACAACCCAACTAATAAATGAGTATATTAAAAGTGCAAAGGCCCTAAAGGAGTCTGTTCTCTTTACTATCTGCAAGCAAAGCTGTATCTGCCCTATGCAGTTCCTCAAATGTGTCTGTGTGTATTAACTTCAGGAGTTGCTCTTGAGAAAATCATGAACATTTCCAGCATTAATATAAGTAAGTAGACGCACTTTTGCAATTTTATTTTAGACCCTTCTGCACTATTTGCATGAATATAATTGTACCATAGTACCTCACACCTAAACAACAAAATAGATTGCTTGTCCCATATGGCTAATCTAAGAATGACTTATATGAGTTTTTTCTGATCTGCAGCCTCTACGGTTAAGGTTTGGTTTCAGTAACTAAAACTACTTGGTTAAGGTTAGAAGGATGTCTTGGTCATGGTTAAAGGTAGGACAAATTGCCAACGTGCTGAAATCAAGGCTGAGTCTCCAGCAACTCTGTAAGACTACACTTAGGCCCAGCAGTGCTATGAGCTAAATGCTAACATCGGCATGCTCATATGCTGACAGTGACAACATTAACATGTTGATGTTTACCAGGCATGTTTACGTGTTATGTTCTTAATCTCAGTTTAGTGTGTTAGCATGCTAAATAGCACTAAACTGACACAGTGTAGCTGATGTTGATGTGAATGTCATCAGGTTTTCTGATACTTGAACATAAACAAAAGCACTGAAACCAATAAAATGTTGTGGCGTGGTGGTGCAGTCAGAGATCACCAAAGTCATTGCAGTTTATCCTGAGGGGGGACATTGATGCCAGTACCAAATGTCTGTTTGCGTTTTTATGTATGTATTTATCGCTGAGTTTGTGTTGTGTTTTTTTCTGTACACAAATAGGTTTTAAATGCTATAGTGTATGCCAGTAGTTTATGCTACATACGTCTGTATACTAATAAGCATTAAAAATGAATAAATATCTGCAATTGAGGACATCAGAACACATCATGTGGGAACAATAATTGTGTGCACCAAATCGTGCTAAATCATTGAGCAAAGTGCTCATGCTGCTGCATGAAAAGTCAGTAAGACTAAGGTCATAGGATTCATCCTCTGCAGAAGATGGAAACTGTCCATCTCCATCTAATATTTGTTGCAATATTTCAGTCTGGATCAAAGAGGTAAATTGACCGTCAGACCAACATCCCTAAAGTTATGTTACTATCACTGTTAACAAAAATATATATTTTTTTTACTCTTGGTATCAATAACAAAGGCACCTAATGTAAAAACAGATGCAATTACATTCACAACCAATAAGGATTTATTTGTTGAGAAAGCATAGACATAGTTTTTTTTTTTTTTTAAGGTGTGTCAGATTCTGAAGGTTCTATTTACAGAATATGGTGGAAATATAATATGCATAACTCTGTTTTCATTAATGATTAATCAACTGAAAATAAGAATTGTCATGTTTTTGTTTCCTTGGAATGAGACCTTTACATCTACAGGCATCTGCTTACATGGTGTCCGCCATGTTGTACCACCACATTCCTACAGGAGCCCAGAATGGACAAACCAAACACTAGATCTAGATAGGGTGTTCTGGCTTTTTCACGTGTTTCGTGACCAACGTAATCTCTCCCTCACACTTGGAATGGGAGGACAAATGGAAAGGGTTGCATGCCACAACTACACAGCTAGATTTAACTAAATCCAACATACTGATCCTTGAATAAATGACTTATGGAGCTGCTTACTCTGGTGAGGAGTACAGTATCAATTTAATGCCTATAAAATCAATTGGAGACTGGAGTTGCAAATGCTGTAACCATAATGTTTCTTTTTACAATACTATGCTGAAGTTAACCAAGTACTAAATCAATATCATACTTGACTTGCCTTGCGTGGATACTGTAGGATTAATTCATAAAAACACACTGGGTTTGGTAAAACCATCCAGTACCAGCACTCTGTTTCATCAATCTGCTGTTAGAAAATATTCCCTGATGATGTTGTTGATCATTTGAAATTCAACACAGCTGAAATTTTGGAATCTGGGGTTCTACAACAAAATAGTAGAGGGTATGTTACTCTCTATTTTCATCAATTATTATTTGAACTGCAGAGAACTGCACACCAACAGCACTGTTCAACACCCTTCAACAAGCAGCACCAGTGGGCAATGACTCGTGCTGTGCAACCAAATATTGTCGAAATATACCAAATGTATAATAATATAAGTTGAATTTTGGTGAAATGTGTGTGAAATGACGTGGAACAACGCAGCGCATTTCAACTGATGGTAGTGTGCAACCTTAAAAAACAAGACTTTGGTTTGAATATTTTACTCAATGTAAACATAATGTAGAATATATATGACTTTAATCATCAGAATATAATGCCAGACAGTAAATCTGGAACAAAAATAGATTAATTCATATGCAGCATATACTGCAATAGTAGTTCTGCACTCTATGGACCAGCTGTCAATCAAACAATATTCTAAGTCATGTCTTTTAACACTATGATGGCTGCTAATACCCAGACAGCTTTATTTATTCCAAACAAACCATAAATAGCAAAATATTCCTGTCATTTTTATTCAAGAGCAGCCTGACATTTAGCACAGCAAATGTAATTGAGTTACGGAAATCTACATTTTTACAGGTTTGGGTTTTTCAGAGATATATTCTTTTCATATTTGTTCAACTAGAAGACTGCTGATTCAAGCAAGATCTCAAACTGTCAAAAGTTTCTTCTATAACAGAAAGCTGATCTATTTCAACTCAGCACATTCCAATTTATATTTTCCCCTCACATTGTGTCCTGTCCTCCCCTGCTGTCACTCCGCCGTCCATCTTACAGTGCTTCCGAGCTCCTCATCCCTATCGTAATGACCTCCTCAGGGACCTGGAGGCGCTGTCTGCAATGCCCCGGCTGTTTGGTGAAGGGCTTCGCCACTTCATGTGAAACAATAAAGAGCGGTGACAGAGCGTGGTGCCGACTGTCCTCTTGTTAAAAGCTCTGAAAGCAGAGTGCATACAAAACCTTCACACCGAGATGAGAACGACACTAACTTGCAGGGTGAAGCCCTCTCTCTTGGTGCAATGATGGGATAGGATGGGGAACAAAAAGTGTCTTTGATAGCGACTGTCTTTGACAGCCACTCATGTAGCCTGTGAAATGTATGTCCTCTGGACAGAAATATGAAGGAAGTAATTGGAAAGAAGAATAAGCTAAGATGTACAGTCTCGATGAGGGTGTGTTTTGACTATGAGGGTGGCTTATGACTCCATTGTTGATTATATGCCTACAAAGACAGGGAAGCAGTCAATCTCCTACGGTTGATAGGTATGTGCAGTATTTCTATACAATGGAGGAGAGAGGGAAAGAATTGATGCTTTCATTCTGGCTGTACATCAAGCTAAAAATACCATATCAATTTATAAATGTTTTGTGGCTGTACAGACAACAAGCAAGACAATTGAAAGACAATATAAATGATTTAAAAAAGACTGTGGGTATCTTTTTTATTCTATTTAAGTGCTCAAAAACAAAGTTCTTCACTCACCGTTTTATTCCAAAACTAATATTTCAGTGCTGCAGGCCTTGCAGTCTGTGGGGAACACTAAAACATTGCATGCCTGCTGAAATAGACTTTATGCAAGAGCTGTGTGTTGTAGTTTCCTCAATTTATGATATGTAACTTCGACTCTGGTGCACTTAGATAACCACTTTGGATGTGCAAGTATTTCAGAGTCTTTGTCCCACTCCCCACCTTGACTTTTTAAAAGTAGCAACTCAAACAAGAAAACAAACATTTGTTTCCTCCTCACGCTTCACTTCTGTGGCGATTAAAATACAACAGAATCATTGAAAACAATTAGAATCACGTCCAGGCTGTCATTTGTCTGACATGTGGCAGCCCCCTCTGGCTTCAGCTCCAGATCGACTGGCCTCTCTTATGGTAATAAAACTGTCTATTTTGGGATACGGTTGTGACAGTAACTCCTCATGCAACTCAGCCATCAGTCTGCTTGTTTTGCATTAATTGGATTGGAAAACAACAGTGGATGTTCAGTTATTTTTTATAAAGCATTGCTGGTGATAGCTGCCCCGTGGATGTGCTTATTTGTGTTCGTATTTGACATATTTCAGGGTGATGTTGAAACATAGGATGACTTATTAGAATAGTTGAAATTCTGTTCCTGTTTGACATAAACAACACCTAAACAGTGTTGAGCTGCATGTAGGATTTAGTGGCATCTAGTGGATTGCAACCTCCTCCTTTCACCTTCTACTTTCTACAAAGTTGTGACAGTTGCTCCAGTAACAACGGGGGCACAATCTATGAAAATTAGGAAAGACCCTATCTAGAGTGTCCATTTTGGGTTACTGTAGAAACCTGGTGGTTCAACAAGAACCCGCTGCATCTCTAGCTATAAAAGGCTTATTCTAAGGGAAGAAAAACATAACACTTAAAACATAGCTTGCATAGTATAACCAATTTCTGCCATACTCTGTAAATAGAGTCCAAATTAGTAGTAGTCCGACTTGAAAGTACAGAGGTACTTAAAGTATCTAACATAAAAGCACTGGTACTGCAGAAAAGTTGCCCCTGTGTCTTGTGAAAGACGCATTTGTGGAGTAGAGGTTTAAAATTACATAAAAAGGAAGTACCTTAAAATTACGTTATTAAGTACAGTACTTGAGTAAATGCACTCAGTTACTTTCTACTGTAATGTTAAGATACGGTTTTGGTGTTTCCCCTTTGTGTTAATGTCTTGCATTAATCACCATCATACCTCGATGTAGATAACTAGCTCCTTTTTTTGGTCTTTCGAACAAAACAGGAATGAATATGCAGAAAGACGAGGAAGAGAGCAGCCCCTCCAGGCCTCTAAAAAGCAGCATTAAGTTTCCTTAATTAAACTGAACTCTCCCCTTCTGAACAGTGAGCATGACTTTGGGGGCTTAATACAGCCTCCTCAGGTTCTCTCTCAGCCTCATATTGGCCTCCTGCACCAGTTACTCTCCTGGAACATTGCAAGCCGCAACAATCAATAAGGAGCAACTTCATGAATAGAAAATATCTTCTCCATTATAAACAGTTACTATTTTGAACAGGCTGGCCGTGGTACAATGGCTTGGTTTAAATGCATTGAATGCTGAATGACACCACAGCTTACAGCTGGTAAAGGTAATCTGCAATCCTCTGTAATGGCCGGAAGAAAAGAAGCAAGCACACACTGATTAAATGAATTACGCAAACATCCCAGAGCATAAAATAAGGACCATTATTCAACTCTGGCAATGAGGCATATCGCATTAATGTTCACTGTGTTCTCTAAAATGGTTTCCATTCACCTTGTGGACCACTGTGTTGCTGTGGGGAAGAAATCAACCCAAATGAAACACAACAAAAACAAAACTCTCAGCAACAAGGCTAGGTATTTTAGGCTCTATGGTCACTTATGAGACTTTTTTCACTTTCCTTGACAGCCATGTAAATATACTGCTTTTTTCTGTCCCACTGGGATTTATATACAGCTGTGGATCCTAAGGAGGTTATGTTAAAGTGAAAATACAGAAAGAGGATTAGAATCAGAATACTGAAAAGTGATGATCATTTCCCTGGATTACACTATTAAGGGTTTCTCTTTTATTGTCTGAATAAAGGTAATATATTATTATTCCTTGTTATTAGTCATTGAATAACAATACCAGTCAGTCAACTTTTTCATGTTTTGGGAGGTTACATAAAGCTTATTAATTCAGAGCTTGTCTGCGGTCTTTACATACAGTGGACTTGCACATGAATTACTTCTTATCAGCTTAGTGCTGGACAAATTTAATCATATAAGACACAAAAGGTAAAGCTAAAACATACATTTTAATGGAAGTCCTCACAGGCAAATAAGAAGAAAAATTCTGGTGATCCAATTTCTAAGTCTAAGTTTTAATTTTAATTGTTTTCTCAGCTTTGACTTAAGAACAGGTGGAAAAAAGCAGTATAATCCTTCTAAGTTGCTGTTTTTTTCATTTGTGGAAAAAAGTGTTTTCTTGGGTTGATTGCTGTTGTAATACCCATTTCAGTCTAAATCATCTAAAGTCTGCAACTAAATTTTCGTTTCAAATAAGACTAAATGCGGTCATGTACTCTTCCAGGTGAGATTTAATTTTCTCATCCACTTGAGACAAACTAAAACACATCACTAATTTATCCTGACAAAAATAAATATTCACCTGCCAATTTATATTGTATATCAGTTTCACAGACAAACCAAGGGAACCTTAAAGGATTATTCTGGCTTTTCTACTGTTCTTAAAGGAATGCTGCTAGAAATTGGCATTTTTGTGATTTATTGCCTCCAGTTTCAGAGTGCAATGAGTGTGAGTGCACATGTTTTTGTTATGATTACATTACTTGTGATCAAAAACTAACAAGTTGACAACTTTTTGCAACAACACAAGACATAGCAGCCAGCTAACACCAGATTTGTTTTTCTCAATGCCTCCCAGGGTTTCCACACATTTTTGGTCATATATATATAAGAAAGGCTGAGGCAGAGACTCAAGAACAAGCTATAAGAAACATTTTTTATAGCTGTACACATTTTTTGAAATTCTAAAGATCACATATTGTGAAAGAATGTAAATACTAAAATAATAATAATGAGCCGTAAGGGCAAGCTGAAACACAATCAGACAACCGCAAACACTGGATGACAGAGAGACTGAGTAAGTGTGTTCACTGGATGACAATAATTATGAACTAAAGAAACTGTGCCTGTCCAGCTCCATTTGCCACAGGCACCACTGCTGGGGCTTTAATGTTTCTCTGGATGCATTCATACAGTAATTATGTCTGCATTAACTAACCCTGTAGCACAAGTTTGTGACTATAAATAGAAAAAGACTTTTTCACTAAAGTGATCAATAATGTTGCATCCAGTAGATTTGGTTACATTCAGATGTGGCAATAATGCCATAGTGCTGTACCAAACTGAAAAGTAAATTAATAATTTCATGATTCCACTGGTGCATCTCTTCTCATCATCTAACATCATAATTATCACATTTTAATTCAAAATTATTCAGGAGTTAACAAAAAACAAATTAACAATGCCCTCCCAAAGCCATGATTGCACAGTTCTTTGTAGAAACAATTTTGTTTTCCTTATTTTAAAATGTTACGGTGGAGAATAATGGTGGGAGCCACCAAAGTGCCTTGAGCAGGGGAGGCATTGTTGCATGCACAATCCGCACACACACAAAGAACATTTATCAACACACAAAAAAAAAGAACAGAGGAAAACCAACTTCTCCAGAGGGTGCTCACATCATAATTGAGAGAGCTTACTTCTGGTCACTTAGATCTTTCTTGTCAGTTCTATGTACTTTGCATTTGCATTGTAACCCTGCATAAAGAGTGCTATATAAACACTGAAACGATTTGATTGATGCTGTCGCTTGTCACTTTAATTAATTGACTACAACATGCCACAGTGTGTTTGAGTACATGTTGTAGCTTGAAATATTTCTGCTGTCTACAGGAGCTGCACCTCCTGCTGAGTTTTCTCAGTTGAGTGAGTTCCTTTCCCTAAATCAGAGCTCAGATCAATTTGCCTGTACTGTTCCATATAATGTAGTTAGCTAACACACGTCAGTTGCCGCCCGGGAACCGGCTGTTTTAAACCAAAGTCTTGACTGTTTCCAATCAAATGGACTGCGATGCAGTATATATTTATAGCTTCAGCACACGTTAAAGTGGTCACCACCATAAAGAAAGGAAGAGACAGATTGGCCAATAACAACACAGCATTCCAGGCTGCATGTCTCGCAGATTCAGAGGTGTGAGTGTGTTGAAAAGCTACCGCTGGAAATTGTGTCTATGTGGCCTTTCCTGGTGGCAAATTTGTGCATGCAAAGCATGAAACCCCTTGCATGTTGCTGCACATGAGTTGGAGCACTGGGTTCTCAGTTAAAAAATCTTTCTGGGGGTGTTGGCTAGCTCAGTTGGTAGAGCATCTGCCCCATGTACAGTACGAAGGCTCAGTCCTCGCTGCAGCAGCCAAGGGTTCGAATCCGACCTGTGGCCCTTTGCTGCATGTCATTCCCCATCTCTCTCTCCCCACTTCCTGTCACTCTTCAGCTGCCTCTGTCAAATAAAGCTTAAAAAAAAGGCCAAAAAAAATCTTAAAAGAAAAAAAACATTCTGACTGAGTTTATCTTGATACTGTTTTCACGATATCAGATGCCATTTTCAACTATATGCATCTTTTTTGTCAATTTAGCATCAACTCTCTGCTTACACTGCCACAAGATCACTGCCTCTGCATTTGAATACCATGTTCAGCCTAAATTTAACCTGCAAAATAATACAAAGTGTTTGTATAAGCAGTGAACACAGTGTCGCTAGGCAACGTCTGATGTACAAAAGCTGTCCAGGTGTTTAAGAGAGGTTAAAGATATTGTTCTGTTGAAGGATGAAGCTAGTACTTCATACTGCTTCAGCAACTATCCTTTTCCATTCTGAGCTGATGTCATGCCACAAATGAAAAGAAAAAAGAGACTAATGATATCCAGTATTTAATTTAAGGCAGGCATTGACTATAGCTATCACAAATAAAGACAAAGACAGGAAGTCACATCTCAAAGACCTTAGGTTTAATAAAACCCAAAGAGATGATATTCCCTGATCGAGGGACTGCATGTATTTTGTCCTTAAACCTCAATATGTAATTTAGTGTATGACCAACCATCTCCAGCCTGAGGAAATCTGAGACCCAGACTGCCAATCTGAGAAGATGATAAATTGTACAGGCAGCAGAGGCTCCACTGAATATATTAGCCTGATTTGGTTAATGGTCTTTATAAACAGGTCTTCTTTCTGTTATCTCTTTGTGTAGTTACAGGGCATATGTTTGATACCGGGTAACCCGAGGCGAGTTTAGTTAGGTTTGAGTTTTCATTTGATTCGATTCGATTTGAGCACGGAATGGAATGTTTCTTGGTAGTGAAATGAAAAGAAAAGAAAACCTGGTGTAACATCAGTTTCACAGGAACCCTTAATGCTGAAATGTCTTGGCATAATTTTGACCACTTTTTCTACTTCTTTTATACCTACTGTAGAAGAGCATTCACTACATGAAAAAAATATAAACTCAGTGGGTCAAAGCAAAAAAACAAAAACAAAATGCGTATCCTGAAATCAAATGGCTCATTAAAGTAAGTTTATCACAAGTGCAATTCTTCTGGATGTACTTATCTTACCCAGCTGCCCTATAAGCCTGCATTAGCTGTCAATATCATTTTAGTTTGAAAAGGGGATTTCTAACTATTCCCTTTGCTAATTATATTACTGGATGTTTGTCTGGTAAAATTAAACATTTTTTATAACTGTGATACATAACATCAAATTATTAATTCTCACCTAGGAATGTTTCTATATGTGGAACCAGGTTCCAACCTAATTAGGGCAGAATAATTACTTTGAAAAGTTATTTAAGTGTTGATGCTGGATCTGTCTACTCTGCTCAGGCTTCATTAAGAGCTTTGTGTGTGAAGAGACAATGAAATCAAAACAAAGAAAATCTGTCAACAGTCTAACTTTCAAAAACTTTAGTTACAGTTGAGTTCAAAGGCAGTAGGTTGTATAATGTGCAGTAATTGCCCTCACAACACTGTCAACCATGCTCTTTGTCACTGAATTACTGTGAGGAAAACTGCATTTTTTTTTAACTGCATACCTAGATTTTCTGCCTATACCAGGGGTGTCAAACTCATTTTCACCGAGGGCCACATCAGCATAATGGTTGCCCTCGATGGGCCACATTAACAGTATGAATGTAACAAAATGCAATGTAATTTAAAATAAATTAAACTACACCTTATTATATTGTTAAATAACTGTTTCTATATTTATTATGCATTCAGTTTACAAATATTACATATGCATTTGCATAGATGTAAAAAAAAATGTTCAGTTAAAAACCCACATTACTTGAATCAGTGTTCAAACTATTTAAGCAAATAAAGAAAAATAAGTGAGCTTCAATCTGATTGGAGAACCAAGGACCCTCTGCCAATCAGATTGATGCTCACAGCGTCATGTATCGCCGTGATCGGGTTATTATTGGAGTGAATGGACGGCTGGAGCCTGTGCTCTAAGCGAAGGGTACCTTTTGCGTCACTATCAGACGCCCAGGGGCGTGACAAATCATCAGTGGTCGAGGATTATGGGTAGTGTAGGCCTTTTGGCTATCCAAAACATACGAATAAAACTTTATTTTTCAGAATCGAAGGAGAAAAAAATCATACTGAGGGCAACAACATGAACCTATCTTATTATTGGATTATCAGTGACACTTTGACGTGTTTGTGTTGAGAAATGCTGATGATATCATTAAAAGAAATCTTTAAAATAGTGAGAGAAATACTTCCGGGCAGAGGGTCCTCAGTTCTCCAATCAGATTTAATCTCACAGCGTCATATATCGCCGTGATCGGGTTATTATTGGAGTAAATGGACGGCTGTAGCCTCTGCTCTGAGCGTCTCTTACCACTGCGGACGGGTTTATATTGGAGTCAATTGAGAACCCAGATCGTTTCATACAGATGTGGAAGGGTACCTTTTGCGTCAGTATCACCTAGGGGCGCGACAGATCGTCTGTATTTTATGAGTTGGGAATGAACGTGTGTTAAAAGAATCATGCACCTATCACGTTCTCGCGGGCCAGATAAAATGATGTGGCGGGCCACATTTGGCCCGCGGGCCTTGACTATGACACATGTGGCCTATATAGTAGAGCTACTTCACATGACAACACAAATTTTCAAAGACCCAAACTTTCACACCGCCTGTCAACTGGACTTTCTGTGATCGATCTCTTCAATTCAAACCCAAATGTAATTTCTCATGATGTAAGCAAAAGTGTGTGTATGTGTGTGTTTAGATCAACAAACATAAAACTGGGGTGTCGATTAGCTCAGTTGGTAGATCATCCACCCCATGTACGAAGGCTCAGCAGCGGCTCAGGGTTCGAATCCAACCTGTGGCCCTTTGCTGCATGTCGTTCCCCATCTCTCCCCACATTTGTGCCACTCTTCAGCTGTCTCTGTCAAAAATAAAGCTTAAAAAAGGCCCAAAAAATATTTAAAAAAACAAACATAGAGCTGTATTTAAAAAATACAGGGAGCATCAACACAATGGTCTTATTTAAATGAATGAGGGTTCAATAGTTTGATAGTTTTGGGGGGGGGTTTTTTGCACACACGTTTGTGCATTGCACTTCGGAGAAAGCAGCAAGAACCACCTTGTGTCCTTCGTGTTCAGCAACACGTGCTATTTCCATTCTTATAGGCATAGCATGCTAAGTACATAAAGGCTGGATAATTCATCTGAATTCATCATTATGCATTTCAAGGATATGATACTTAATAATTGAAAAACTTGATTGGAGGCCAATGGGACTAATGAGCCTTGGTAATCTGTCATATCCCTCATAAATTGGCAGAATACTGAGATATAACTGACAAGGCTGATGTGTGTGGGATTATTTTGCAGCCACCTGGTGTTATTTCCAATTGATTCAATCAAGGTAAACACAGTGGAGGATCTTGTGTAATTGCAGTGTAGCAATTGTAAAGCTCAAACTTTTCTCCAGGTTTGTTCTTGTTTACACAATTACCAGTGAAGTGACTTGCAGCTGAAACAGACTGAGATGTCTATTTGCAACACTTCTGAGAACCCACCAGAATCCTAAACAACTTGTTTTGCGCTGTCCCATTTGAAAGACTAAAGTTTTAAAATCCTGACAAAGTTTGAAATGTTTTATGAGGGAATTTTCTATTCTATCATGCAACATATGCTTTTTTGTTGTTGTTTTTTGTTTTGTTTTCACAGAACAAACAAATGTCTTGAGGTCACTGTAGGGATAGGGTTAAATCTTAGATTGTTATTAGGATACTCACTTCCCCCCTTGAGATACAGATCAGCTGTTTGTGATTAGGAAAGCAAGCACCATTTTGATCACTATATCAGAGGATAGAGGTGTCTAACTCCATAGACACAATAGATAAATAACATAGAAGCCTCTTCAAAGTCAGATAACGATGTCAGAACACTAAAGATAAACACATTTACTTCTTTGTGCTAATGACCAATTAGTGACATAGAGTAGGTGTGGCACCGTAGAGTAGTGGCACATATATGTATATGTATAGATGAGCCAGAGAGGACATCTTAAAAACTGAGGTGGTATCATGTAATGACACCTTGGCCAAGCTTCAATAAACCTTTAAGACATCTTGCACTCCAGTGCACTCTCTTTTGACTGACGGAAGTAACCTCCACAACATGTTTCATCCAAGCAGTAACCTCCGGTGCTGGTGAAACGAAGTCAATGCAGAAGTGCGTGAAACAGGCTTCGGAAGTGAGTCTCCAAAAAAGTCTCCATAAGCGCCTGTATTAGCGTGTCTGTACGTGCTGAATGTAACCTCTGTGAAACAATCAGGAAACAACTTTTTATTTCTCTGATTAACAGCTTTATCGAGGCTGGCGCTCGCTCTCTGTTATTGTTACTCTATGTCTTTCTACCAAAGCGCTCTCTCTCTCTCTATAATCATCGGACAAAAATCAAGTTAAACTTCTTCGTGTCATATTTTGCGGCATAAATTGCGAGTCAGACTCAGATTTAGAAGCTGGTACATGAAATAAACAAAGTCAGAACACACACGCAGGTAGATTATCGGAGTTTAGTCCGTGAATCCAGCTGGATAGTCTCTGCTTCAGAGACATTTCAGGCTGTCTGTGGAGGTTTGACCGATCTGAGTGTCTGATTGGCTTGCAGAGCGTGTCGTGGGGCTCCGGTTTTCCCAAAGCTGGATCTAGCTCAATTTCTCTCCCGAACGCCGGTGCGTTTTTTTTTTTGGCAACCCTTGCGTTGCAGACTGCCAGTGCGAAAACGCACAACCCTCCACTGAAATGAATTGAAACACCTCCGGTTTAGCCGTGGCGCCTGATCCTGTCTTAACCCCCGCTTAAAATGCCCAACTTCACAGCAGTAATAAACATGTTTACAACCTGGTACAGATAACGCTTTTGGTTGGTTTCGATAGCTAATTTCCCCATTCATGACAACTGTGAGGGGGGTTGATTATTTTATTTTTTTTAACTCACCAGTTCAAATCATGTAAAGAGAAAAAGGTGTGCATAAATAACAGTGTTGCAACTTGACAGGTAAATGTCGTTACAGATGGCTTATTAGAGCACCCAGGCGTCATTTGGCCCACTTCAGGTCCGCCAAGGATCCATGTCTTTGCCGATATTTAGATTAGCTGGGAGGCGGAAGAGGCAGTACACCCAACATGGCAGCAGCCAGCGCCACATATTTTCGGCTTCAGAGCAGCGCTTTGGAAACCTACGGGTGATGTCACTCAGGCTCTGTCCAGTCATTGGTTTATCACACAGAGAAAGATTTTCAACATGGACCAGTATAATTTAATATACCAATCACATTATTTATGAATCTAACAATTGTATTCAACATAATTTAAGCAACATAAAAAGTGTTTTGGACATACAGGCCCTGGAGTCACTACAGACATTTTGACATAGCAAGAAGAACACAGATTTAAGTGATAACATTAATGATGGACCAAGGATCAGGATCAGGGTTATCTTTATTATCTCAGAGGAGCAATGGACTATTTGTACAATTTGACATGTCACAGCAGGAAAAACACAGGCAGACTAATGACAGTTTAGTTCCATTAAGTCTCCCAGTAACAGTGACAGTAAACCAGTAACAATAACAATACCTATCAATAATATACCTGAGTTTCCTGCTACGACATGTCGAAATGTCTGCTGTGCAACCACTCCATATGTTGTACAGCCAGCAGTAACCATCACACCAACAGCTCCAAAAGTGAGCAAAGACATAGAGTGTGGGTGGAGCTGAGGCAGGCTTGATGAAGACCACTTGCTCAAACAAGCCGGCTGTCACAGCACCTACCTGTCAATTTATGTGGCCTCGCTCTTCATTATGCATAGCTTTTGGCTTTAATAACGGTGTCATAAAGCTGGTTACCACCTGTCTGTGCTAGAACTGTGGTTGTTATTAACTGCTGCATCACAAGACACATAATTAGAACCATGGATGTAGTATTGAGATGAGACCCGGCATGGTTATCATGGGTGACTGGACTTATGAAGCTCTTGAAGACGTTTTTCCTCTCATTCAAGAAGCTTCTTCAGTTCTTTATTTAATGAGATGAGATAAATTATGAGATGGGATAATGCTCTGATAGTAGTAGAAGTGCAGGAAGAATCAGTTACACAGGTAATTACAAGTGATATTAAACAAAGTGTAATGTAAAGGATATAATCGCATAACTATAACATAAAGAAAAATTATAAATAATTTCTAAATAATGAGTGGATAACCTCGGCCACAGTGCATTTAATATTACAGTGCAATGAATTTACACATTTTATATAAAAGAACTTCATGTTTTTTGTCTGATGATGATCAAACTATTCTGAGAATGTACTGTACATAAAAAGCACATATATTTATTGGTCCTTATTATTTGTCTCCCTTTGTCCTTTTGCAAACCCCTGCTTTAGCCCGTTTTCTTCAAATCTTTGTACAGTATTTTACCCTGTTGAGATTTGTCAAAACAACCAAGCTACGGGGTGTTGTTTAGCTCAGTTGGTAGAGCAACCGGCCCATGTACAAAGGCTCAGTCCTTGCCGCGGCAGCCCAGGGTTCGAATCCGACCTGTGGCTCTTTCCCGCATGTTATTCCCCATCTCTCTCTCACCCACATTTCCTGTCACTCTTCAAGCTGTCTCTGTCAAATAAAGGCCAAAAAAATATATTTACAAAAAAACAAAAAAACAATCAAGCTACTTAAATTCTTTCTTTTCACAAAGAGAAACTTTTTTTTATATTATCTCTGCACTGAAATAGACATTTTCAGATATTGTGACGCACTGCCTGCCTTTAAGATTATAAATTTGTCTTTCAAGTTTTGTGATAACAATAGTAGTCAGTTTATTAGACTACCTGAATTCACCAAGTACAACTCTGAGATTACTTGATATTTATAACATTAAAAGACAGTGAGTAAGTGTTGTAAATGTAAGTGTAAGTGCTAAAAGTACTGTATAATGTAATTGTATTGTACTGTAGTTTATGGCTTTAAATATAGACGAATCCGTGGGATGATTTATATGTTGCGTTCTCAAGCATCGTGCCATTATTGCATTGAACAGATAAGAACATTTGCACACAGTGAAAGCTAAGCTGTTTGTATTAATTGTGGTCAGCAGTTGCTATGACAGATGACATCTAGGAAGAAAAGACAAATCTGATACTGGTTATGACACAGGCATTGGAAACAAATAACATTTACAAACCGCTTCTATGGCAACTGCCTTGTCTACTTAAAGCTTGGAAATCACAGTCAATGCTCTGCCCTCCTCTTGATTTGACAACTGAAATTGATTTTATTCAGACTTCAGCCAGAATTTATCCAACATGTTGCTGCATTCAGCTTAGACACGAGAAGATATTACATCAGATGATTTCAAAGTGGGAGGCGTGCCACCTCAGTGGGGCTCCATACAGTTTCAGAGGAGGCTCAGTGAATGGAAGTGAAAAACATTGCAAAAGTTATCAAAAAGAAATCACTTAGAACAGCCTAAATGTGTTTGATTTGGATAATTCAGAAATACTTTCTTTTTTGTTTTTCTTGCTTTCCCAGAATCAGAAACTAAGAAATGCCTTGAGGGCAGACCTTTTTTTATGTATTTGGTGTAGCCTGATGTTATGTCAAACAACAATATTAGGTGTATCTCGGATCAAGTGTTGAGTGTCTATGGGATCAAATAACATAATCATGATTCTGTGGGTATCCAGGAATTGAGCGAAACTAAGCAAGTAAACAAAGGGGTGATTTATCTATGCTTTGACTGAGGGGATGCCCACATTCAGACTTTGAAAACTCCTGCAATCTACTCTTGCCTTTTCTGTCTCAATCTGTCTGTGAGGTTTAGAATTGACTGTAATTCTACTGATAACTTTTAATGCCCTTTATGGTAAGATTTGAAGCTACATTAGTCCCCTGTATACACCATGTACCGTAACCTCAAAACATGATTCATGACACAATCATCTAAGAACAATCAACGTTAATTGCAGCTTTTACTACATATTGTTCGTAATATATTTCAAGTATAATGTGTGTACTATGTCATATATGTGGAGCACATTTTCACAGCTTTAACAAGGTTAATGAGCATCATCTGATGAATGCAGTACCCCTTACACAAACATTTACCAACATTGATCACCACTTCAGTATTTTTTATGTCCTGTAAAATGATGGTCGGAGTAATGCTCTAAAAAGTCTGTGCAGTCAGTGCTTTCTCAGTTCTATATTAGAAATGTGAAAATTGCTTTGTGCCCTCAGAAGCACCTCTATAATGTAATAGGAAATGGAATGCAAACCTCCTCCAGTATAACGTTGATGTTCATGTAAAATTAAAATCTGAATGGTACATATAAACGCGAGTTGAATTGAGCTCTATAGATGGCTGAATACGCTCTCTGAGATCCTGTCATGGTTTTGTGTTTCATGTTTAGTGTTTCCTGTTTTATTTTGTAAAATAAACTTTACAACTTTGTCTTTTTCCTTTGTTGTTTTTCCTACCAGCTTTGATTGCTCCCAGCCAGATTTGTTTTCTTGTTTGGAGTGTCTTGGGTTTGACCTGAGTCTGCTTAACTATCTGTAAGCATTTGTTTCTTTCACTGTTGTATAATTAAATCAATTGTACTACACTGTCTCCTAGCTGTCTGCATCTGGGTCCAATTCCTGGTGTTTCCTGTTTCTGTGCTTAAAGTGTGACAGATCCCACATCACCTAAAATTGATTCCACTGAATTATCTACAGATTGACCAATGACGACCTTCAACTTGTGGCACAATGGTGCAGTAACTTAACCTCTAAAGCATCATAGAATCACTGCGTACAAACTCTTTACAGTCTCTAAAGAGTGTGTCTATGCTGCTGTATTGTTTGGTGGTAAATCTGTGCTAACATGAACAAGAGTTCTTTTCTCCTGGTGATCACCATCATGTTGGGATCTCCATGTCTACTTTAAAGCTCCAAGGAACTCTTCTATATGTGTGGAAATGTTATGTGGTGGTTGTTATACTATGGATTCAGGACACTTATATTTTATTGTGAAAAATAAATGCCACATCTAGTCCCTAAAGACTAAAGGTGTGCTTTCAGTGTGGAGGTGTAACTCTAAAGCCTGCTGCTAATTCAACTTTGATTCCTCATTATGATCAATACTTTAAAACTGGTTGTTTCCATGCAAATGTTCTCCCATTCTATAATAATCTTTTAACCCTGTTTTAGTATCTTACCAGTGTACCTCCTTTCTTCTCTCTAATGTTAACACAGTGATCCATAAAATTAAATTAGCACATTAACATTTGTAGCCCACATTGCATTTCTGATAATCACTTAAAGTGTTAGGAATAGTCTAAAGCCCATTCTAATCACATCCTTTAAAAATGAAAATGGGATGCCTTAATCTGGCCGCAGTTGTCAAATTTGAAACCTCACAGGAACTAGGAAATACACTTTAAAGATGGTAGCATAAATTCAGATCACAATTGTGATGACTAGGCTAAAACTGAGAGTCAAGTAGTATCCTCAGTACTCTCTGAGGACCCAACTGTCTGGTTGATCCTATACATGGTACACAAGATGCAAAGGCCTCCATGCTCCCCCTGTAAAGTGACACAGCACGACAGCATGGAATCGGCACAGCAAATTCCCTCAGCTGTGCAAAGGATGTTAAAAAAAATCTCATGAGAATGAATTAGCAGCATGCAGGTCAGCTTGTTTGCTTACTTCATATAGAATAATGTTGCACAGAGTTTTCTGCAGTGGTGAAATGTAACTACATACATTTACTCAACTACTGTACTTAAGTACAGGTTTGACTTTGATATTATACTTTTACTCTACTACATTTATTTGTTAATTTCAGCTACTAGTCATAGATTAGATTAGGCTACATATAAATATATAAATATGCCTTTAAAATGAGTCACACCTTTACCATCTGCAACATTAAAGTGATGTACACATTGATGCATCAAAATCTATAATTACACTTTTACTTTTGGTACTTGCAAGGCATTTTAAATGTAAGAGTATTTGTACACTGTAGTGTTGCTACTTTTAGTCAAGTAAAAGATCTTAGATCTAGAGTACTTCCTCCACCTCTGCTTTTCTGATCATTTAAACTGCATGGAATTGATTTTAAGAAGTTAAAATGGGCTTGCACTTGGCTGATGTATTTTGGATGTTCTCAAAACTCTATGGGCTTGAAGAGAGTAATGATTGCTTGATATCTCTTTAACTCTCTTGTCTTTGTTGCACCTGCTAAGGTGCCACCTATTACATCTTTATCATTCTCATTAGTATAAAGTCCAGTCCAGTGATGTCACATTAGTGATGTCACATTATTTCTATCATAGCTCCACCAACGTTTCACTGCAAATCACTGCATTTACATGGATGTATAACAACTTCTCATATTAGCCTATATTTATTTCATCCTGCAAATGAAATGACAGCAGTGGTCAAACACATACGTTAACTCATGTTTATGTTTTTTTTTTTATTATTATTATTTCTGACAAGTAACCTCTTGTGAACATAAAAATAATATAAATAATAAAGTAAAAAAACAACTGAGTCAAATGACAGCATCGGCCATTTGTTGATGACATACAGTATGTTTACATTCAGCACGAAAAGTGGTGGAACGACATTGTTATTCTATCACAAAGTCTAACAGCATGTCCACACAGGAGGTGATTCTTTTTCAGTCGTTCGTCTCACAGGCATACGACGGAACAGATACACTTAATCAATCCAGCTGCCTCTGTAGGCCATGTATCATGTAAACATGACCCAAAACGTATTTTTACGCTTCAAGTCTATTTTACACAAACTCCAGTGATTGTGTGTTGTGCTCTGCAAACACAGACAGAGCAATGAATCTGCTGATGCTGCTCACGTTGTGCCACCTGCGTAGACGTGGCGTTATACCCTTCACAGGCTGCTAAGCTAAAGCAGCACTTCAACAGCACATTCAGTCCTCTGTCAATTGCGTACACTGGATGTAATCAGCCACCTTACTGCTGTGTAGGTCAGTCGCATTTTGGCATAGTCCTATGCACAAAGTGTGTGACTTTGATACTGGAGACTACTATTTGCGTTACATTCATGCCATTAGACAACATCACTTTCTTTTAACCATCACAGTCCTTCACATATCTAAAATGAATTAAATCATTTTACTTGCCTGTTTAGGCATTCATGTGAAAGTCTCATGCAATCCAGTGGCTCTAGCTGTAGTCTCTTTCAAACTGCAAGCCGCAAAATGTACATACTGTGCCAGCAGATGTTCTTTCCTCAGGTTAGGCTGTACGCCTTGCACATGAGGTTTTCCCTCTTAACTATAAAACTGGAAGATCCAGTCGATGTCGCACATCAGTGGCCACCTTAGTAATTCCCTCATGCTTGCATTATTTACTTCATAAAATCTAGTGAATTCGAAGTGTTTGTCAATAAAATAAAGGCATATTCACTCTTGCTCTACTCCAGTTATGCCATGTGTTTCATCAATGATCATAGAGCACTAGTGACAGGAACTTTATCGCTTGTGTGATGGCTCATGATCTGCAGTGTTTCATTTTGCACCTAAGGTCTAGTAAAATATAAATGTCTTTGAAGCCAGGAGGTCAGTATGGGGTTATTTTTTATTCTTTGTACCTTAGTAACTGTTTAAAGTTTTCCTCATTAATCTCAGGTCTTCTCAAAGCTTCACCTTGCAGGCTGAATACTAAATGCCACCTACAATCTTGCAGAGGTTTTCTCTAGCCTGTTCTTGCTGTTTCTTTTGAGCATGTATGTTTTGCAGTGATGGGCCAGTCTTTACTTAACAATGCGTATCAAGCCATGTTTGTGTCTCCTGCTAAACAAACAATGACGGTTAAATCTTTCTAATGCTTTCTTTCAGATTTTAAATCCAAACTCCATCCACCGAAAAAAAGAAGAAGCGGGATCTGGCTTACTTGCTAGATGTGACTTTTGTGTGACTGTTCATTAAAGGCTTCGGCACAATACAGCACCCTGTTTAACAAAAAAAAACTGTGATGAGGCCATGGGTACCACTGGAACCATCTGTCCTGAAAGTGCAAGGTCTTCAACTCTAAGAATTGAGGCAGTATGTCCTTAACGTTTGGTTGGTTAGGGTTTTCTCTAATTTCCTCTGCTGTCATTTCTGAAATCTTTCTGCACTCATTGTCTAGCTCTAAACCCCTGGTTCTTCCAATTTCTGTTATACAATATATATGATTTCCATCACTTTTAGTTTAAATTAACAAATTGTTAATTTTTAAAAATGCCTAGTTGTTTGTTTAAAACCAAATATTAATATTCAGTATTTATTTTAACTTAGTCTCTATCCACTAATGCCAGCTCTTCAGCTTACTTTATTGCCTACACCATGGTGATTGTCCCAAATCCAACACCTGCAGAAAGACCAGATACGACTGAGTTACAGATGACACATACACAGTAGACATTCACATACAATTCAATTCAACATTAGTAAACTTAAGGACAGCAGAGAACTTGTAAAAAGTTCAGAGTACAATAAAAAAAAAAGGAGTAACTAATGTTTAGGTTTGCTGTATTCCAGGCTATGTAACACTCTAATATCTATTAAATTTAATAATTCAGTGAAACTATGATATCACAAAAAGCAGGCTGCAACTGAAACTAATAGGATGGTGCTGAAAAGAGTCAGCAGAGACAGGTGACAGCTTCATAATACTGGTTATTATTTGGGATCAATTAGACAATTTCTACAAACTTTCTATTTTTTCTTGTTCCGGTCAGACTCTGAAATAATAAACACAATAAAAATATGCTGCAAATAATATTGTTATAGTGTTGTTTGAGCAACACAGTGTGTTGGTTCTCACCTCAAACTGCATCTCTTTTTACTTAAAGTAGTATGCGCACATACACAGCGTTCATAATATCTCTTTCTTTTGTTTCTTTTGTGGTATGACACGTCCTCCTCTGACCAAGTGTAATTAAACACACAATAGTGAGAGCTCGAACTTAATGTCAATGAATGGCACCTTGGATCATGGTCAGATTTCTCTCTTTCATATATTCGGGAGGGTGTGACCCCTGGTCCCTTGTGAAAATTACACGCATGCTATCATCAGAACTGGGGCATGGAGTGCGGCTGCTTATAAATGGTTTACATGCACTGAATGGTGGGGCCTATGAGCAAAATTTAGCTGAGGGCCCCAGAGAGTCTGCACTGGTCTCCACATATGAAAAACCACTTAAAATACCTAGTTTGCATCACTTATTCAGTTGCCCTTCTGCCTTTTTTTTTTTTTTTTTTTTTTTTTGTACCCAAATTATCCACATTCTTTTATGGACTGTAGTCATTTTATTAGAAAACAAGGGTGATAAGAGTGAGCAGCATGCTAAAGAAGACTACAGACTACAGACTACGGTTACTCACAGTGTTCCAGGTAACTTGTTCTGCACTCATCCCCTTCATTTGCATTCACTGTAAAGCACATTTCTTGCCAAGCAGCTCACATAGCGAGGCCAAGGTCGGGTATTGTCTTGCTTATAGCCATCAGATTTCCCAGGTCCAACCCCTCTCACACCTGACTGGCCCCACAGCTAAATGTCTTTGAATACAGCTGGTGCATCAGCCATGACAGATCAACAAGTCTCTGGCCTCACAAACCTTATCAGTGCAAGAGAAAAGCAAGTGAAGTCACTGTGCTGAAGATGAGTGAAAATATAATTTTCAGTCTAATTTTCCACAGTCTGCTTGTGACACAACCTCTGTGCAATACCAGCAAATTACAGAAGCTGATGTCTGCAAAGCGTAAAAGAACTTGCCCGCATAAATAACTATAAATCCAGACTCTTTATTGTTCTGGCAACATAAAATAGGTTTACAAATGAAGCCATCACTTGGTGGTATATCGCAATCAGACCCCATCATGTCTTTGCAAGTAGCTGATCAAATATTAAAATGATTGTTACCAAAAATGACACCACACCATGCTGAGGACTGTTTTTCTGATGTCAGCTGTCATCACTTTAAAAAAGTAATACCCCTAAAAGTTTCTAATGGTGTCGGAGAAACTTCCAAATGACCTTTGTACAAAGCTTTACAAGGCATATATTGTCAGGTAAGCTTTCCATGGCATATAAATGGCACATTTAGAGTGAATTAACGTCTTGAGCTGTTTTTAATGTCACATTTGCTTCACTGTGACCTTGTATGAAACATTTCCTTCTCATCTCACTTTGATGATAGACTGCTGCATTTTGGTTTATGAGGATTTCATGCTCATCTCCCTCCTCGTATGTTATACCAGGTGGCAATCTGACAACTCAACGATTTCATCCCCATTTTTCAGGCACGCCATCGTTACAGCTTCCAGTGAATACTTCTGCCAACATCTTTTCCCTTCCTCCATAAAACCATAATTGTTTTATTTTCCATTTCTCAGACCTTCAACAATATCTTTGACCAGTACATAAAGTCGGAGCTTATGATGCGCAAATGTGTAAGTGTATGAATATGTCCCAGTTTTTTTTTGTTTTTTTTTTTTGCATACATATATAACTGCTTTTGTTCCAGCATATGCCAGCTATTTTCAATTAAATGAGCAAGTGATCCAGATGACTTACAAAGTAAAACGGGAACAGAGGGATTGTCAAAGGCTGGTATGCATATAATTCTGAATGCGATGTGCCTCTCACTCGCCTGTTTTGCCATCTGGAATTGTTTGGGGAAATGCAGCAAGGCACATATTTTCTAAGCAGTAAGTGAATATGAAAATTTAAGTGTGTTGTCCTGATCGTTTGCACTTGTGTTGTATCTAGCTCATAGAGCTGATTACCAACACAGCACACACCACCTCTGCTCTTTCATCATATATATCATATATATATATATATTACATCATATGTTTCTGCAATGGTGCAACGTTGTAGAACTTAATCTAATATTTACTGGACATCACATGTTTTATTAAAAATGCAATTGCTATTTGAATCACAACAAATTTAATAAATGTTAATGGGTTTAGGGTAGCTCAAACAAACAAAAAACAAAAGCAAAACTTAATTATGCGCATCTACTTTACACCTGATACCTACTTCTGTCAGTAAAACAAAATTACAAGGAGTTTTGGTGAGATTTTTCCATATTCACCATTTACAATTTACAACAGCATGGATGGTGTTTTCTGCATACTAACTGTATTGTAATGACTTGCAATGCAACTGTGATTGCCTGCTAATATCACAAAAAAAAGATACTAAACGAGTTTCATTCAAAAACATACATTTACACATATGGACAAAAGTGTGTGGACAGTTTTGTTCATATCTTTATTTGTATTGGTCAGGGGCAATTTTAATTGTTTGGGTTAGACCCTATGGTTTTTATGTTAAAATGTTAATGATATGTATAATGATATTTTTTCAGACAGCAGTTTGCCTTTGACGTTATGTGCCTACTTGCACAAAAAAGATTCAAATTATCCGATTTGCCATGATATAAATTAATTAAGGCACAATTCAAATTGTGGGCCTCTTCACCTCTATCTTGCTTGTTACTTAGAAAATCAGGACACTTTGTGTATTACTTACCTTTGTACAGATACAATTGATGTTATACTTGCTGATATGCAATGCATGGACTACTAGCGCTTCACAGAGATGTAATTATACTTTATGAAATTCAAATCATCTGCAAGACCTTTAAAACACTCTGGAACAATCACTCTATGCAATGACTGGCCCACATCTTAATAATTTGACTCTAAAATTAAACTACATTCCTCAACCTCTGGGTTAAAATATACTGTACTTTTGATTTACCGATCCTAGATTTGTGAGCTTGAATTGCTTTCAATTTATGACAGTCATAACACAGTTTGAATCCTACATGGCTGCACAGTTGGAAGGGGTTTTTATTTTATAATGACGTGCCTTGCGGATTTTTCACTCCAAGCTATCATGCATTCACAATCACATTTGTACCTCAGTAATCTGCCTGGCTTTATTTTGCTGCATTATTCAGTTATGTCCTTGGTCTGCAGTCACTGGAGCAGCAGGGTGCCAAACTGTGGGTAGAATAGATGGTCGCCATTGCAACGTATATAACACATAAGAATGTACAGTTCATGGATATGCTTACACATACAGTACAGTAGCACAGAGACACACACACAGGCTTTGGTATTGGAAAGCCTTTAACCTTGTGGCAGTTTAACACAGAATATGTTCCTGGACTCTGGTGAGTTAACAACTTAATTTTATTGGCAAGTTTCTTACAAATACAGAACAATGACATTAAATTGAAATAGTTGATATGCTTGAACATGATGATTTGCTCTCACAAGCCATAAAACAGATTCCATCAGAAAAAGACTCTCCGCTAAAATCATTTATCATGTGCCAAGGCTCCTGGTGTAATAATGACAAGGTAACGTGGATACAACTGACAGGAGTAATCAGCGGAAAGTTATTACTTTCTAAATTCTTATGTCAAAAATATTGCTTGTTTGACCTTTCATTCAGAAAGTGAGAGGATAAATTCTATTTTGAATCACGACATTAGAAGAGTGCACTCAGTAGAATGCAGATCTCCACCAGACAACAGATGGTGAAGCGCCTACTGCAATGCCACCACAACTGCCAGATGCAACCAGCAGAGATTTGCAAAGCTGAATAACGTGTTTTTGCATAGTGAATAGTGAAATGGCATTGCAATCGAGCCTCCTGGGTTCACCTAACTGTATAAAAGGAGACAATAAGCAGGATGAACAGGACAGTAAGTGTTATTTATTTAGAACATTTTGTTGTAACACACCACACAAAATACAGGCACCATAAATCCCTTTCCCAAATAAAGAAGAGTTGGATCTTATTCAGTTGTTCCCTCCTGGCTCACTCAGTCACTTTATACACCACAAAAAAGACAGAGTCACATAAATGTGAAACTTGTGACTGCAAGGAATCTGCTGAACATGTGCTGATAGGATTTAGGAAGTGAGAAGAGCATTAAATGCATTAAATAAAAAACTAAAAAAAACTAAACACTTACAGGTTCAAGAGGGTTTATTTAATTATTCAAATGAAACAAGTTTAATATCCAGAACCACTTTTATAAATGCAACTTTTTTATAAAGCGGCAATGTTACACAGTCTGGTGCCATAGGTGGCGGCATGCACCTTTCAATGTTGGCTTATAGTCACTCCGTAAAACCAAATAAGAGGAAGGCAGTCGAGATGGCAGCAAAAAAAAAAAAAAAAAAAAATCAGGGATTTGTTCATCTTGTATACTATCTAATTTTAGTGGATAATAACATATCAGGTATGGGATTAGTCCAAGATGAGACCAAACGTTTCTAAGAACAAATGTGGCCCACAACAGACAATAAGTCTTGTTTTTAGCATAGCAGCTGTTGATCACTTGAGGTTCCTCCTGGTTGGTTAAGAGGAGTGAGGATTCAACAGTTGGTATAAAACAAAACTGAATCACCACAACAACGAGAGGTCCTTGAGCATAAAATCATAAATGTGCACAATAAAATAGTAGGCTGATGGTCCAGTATGCATGATTAGCTACACACAAATACACACACACACACACGGCCAAATGCATGATCCCCTTCAGGATTATTCCTGTCAGAGATAATGATGGACCTTCCTTCATTTGAGGGTATCACCAATAACTGTAAAGGGACAGTTCTGCTACTTGTGCACCTATCAATATTTACTGCCACAGGGACTGGACAATGTAATTTGCAGCTTGCTTTAATTAAGAGCTAATTCCTGTTGGTCTCGAGGGCTTTTACGTTCTTCTATTTAAGAGCACAAGCAAAATAAATAAATAAAACTACTGCATGATAAAAGGTCAGCATGTCTGAGGCTTCTAAGTTTTGTTCGTGGGTGGCTTGAGGCCTTTATTAAAATGAGCAGCATGCATTCTCTGTGAGGCTCACTGAGATCACTGGTTTGCACAGGGCAGAGTACTCATCCTAGTGAAAAATCACCCATTTCCAAACTTAAAGAATTCTTGTTTGGGCTCACAGACTGACAAAATATGACATTGGACAGGATAAGGTGTCCAAACATAGCAGCACATTCATTCAGATGAAGGCTGCTCACCCAAGGCATTCACCAAGAAAGCTCCAATGACTTTCAATTCCTGTGCTTTGATCATTCTGGTTCCTTTTAATTTAAAGAGGTAAATTTAAATGATTGTGATGGTCAGGAAATTGTCTTTACTGTATCACCATCATTTATTTGTAATAAATCAGATAAATAATTCAAATCAAAGCAGAATATAGGAAAATAATCACCCCTGATGTCATTACTTATTAATGCTTTTTAGCTTTGGATGCTATTTTGTTCTTATTCAGATTTATGTAGCAATGAATTACAAAGTACAACATACTGTCTACAGTATATTCAAACACTATCATGAATTGAAAGAAAATAAGTTATTCTGAATTGAAATGTACGTCTGAAGTCAAACTCTCACAGCAGAACTGTGCCTTTTTAACATGCTGTCAGCACTGTAGATGTAAAAAGGAGCCCCACTTTCATCTCCATAAATGAAACTGAACAATGATAACGATCCCAGCAGATCAAAAACTGAGCTGAGCTCTAGGAAGTTTCCTGCATTTTTCCCCTCAGTATCTCACCTTTGGCTATAGCTGTCTCGCATTGCAGCCAGAAGGGAAACTTGTCATTAATTAACATGTCAAAGATGGCCGCTGCCATATGAGGTGCAAGACACTGACTGACTCATGGCCTCAGGCCTCTGGCATGAACTATTCAAAATGCACTCCAACAAAGGCAGAAACAACAATGCCACAATGGCTTATGTGCTATGTATACCACTTAAGTTGTCTCTGTTTTGTATGGATGACACTGGGCACAGTAGATGAATAAGGATTAGACAAAGAGACAAAGTACAGCACATAAGTAACAAGGTGATTCTACTGGAAATATCATGTGCATCCAATCCTTCACTTGCAGATTTGCTTGCACTTCTTATCTCTAGGTCATTTCTGGTTAAATGGGCAGAGTTTGTGTTGGTGAACTTTATGAGACAAAAGATACGCGTGGATTAGTTCTGTAACTTGAAGGACAGATGTGATGAGTCTCCTAAAACTGCAACCCCCCATCACAGCACATCTAATCTGCACATTTAACATGGCCCTGATTAACCCTCCAATGTAAAAATTTGACGCCATCAATGTTTGTTTATGCAACACCACGGTTGTGTGAGCAAGTAAAGTTCTCTCCCCTTCCAGAGAGCTAGCCAGAATGAGCACGAGTTCAGCTGTTAGATTTGATGATGATATAAAAAGAACATTGAAGCCATCATGAAAAATATTCTAATTCTGAATATTAAGTATGGACAAACATGCTGCAAGAGGAGGCAAACTATGTGCACCATTGTGAGCTACAATATATACTGTAGTTTATTGTAGCTGCTGGAAAAGTACATTTTTCTGCATGCTCTTTGCTCTTCCAAGTCAGGCACTGACTTACTGTACTTACCTCCTAGAACAAGAATTATAATACACAAATTACATTTTTTGCACCGAGCTGGTAGAATAAAAACCCCAAACCATCAACATCAACATGCCTATAAATAGAAATATTCATATTTCAGTTGATGACATCATTCAAATATTTTTATACTAAACAACCAATAAACTCTCACTTCTACATGAAAGTAATTTGCAATCAATACCATGCATATGAATCCACATAAATCCAGCAACATTATGGAGCAAACTTAGCAACCAGCAGCACAAGACATTACAGTATGCCTGACAGCAATAAAACCCCAACAGTTCAGGCTACAATAAATCAAATCTCAGGCAGTGCCAGCAACAAGCACAGCATTAAAAAAAAGCTAAAACTGAGAAAATAGCCAGCAGCAACAGCAGACTCAGCGTTCGTTTACTGACAGTCAACAAGCTAAAGCCAGGACATCACTGACAATGCATGAAAGCACAACCACCATAATGTTAAAAACTGTTCACAGTCAAGATTATCACTATAACTGTATTAATATTTATTTATGTGCAATGTTAGCCCATATATGTTCGTACGTTTGTTGATTTTTTGACAATGCATGTGATCAATTGGTCCGAAAATGTTGAGGCATTCCAGTGGATGTCAAAGTGTAGGGCGGACCTCATTGGGCATGGATGACAGGGGAAACATATGGATTGATACTAAGTTGAATGAATATGACTTATAAAGGGAAAATAAACAACCCATTTTTCCATTTTCTATCTATTAGTTGCTTTCCTTATTGTCAATGATTGATAAAATTATAGGCTGGGATGACATGAACTTTTTTTACTACTACTGTACAGTACATGCTGTGCTTGCTTTGTCGTGATTTTATAACAGCACATAGTCCAGTTTTGATATGTGGTCTGCAAATAACAGCCTAGCTGTATATATAAAATATTTATATCACAGTAGCCCATAAATATAGAATACATACAGGTAACTAAGACTATCCTACAGTTATGCATTTTGATACATGTCACCCAGTTATTGATAAATAATAATCCAAGGGTTGAGCAGAAAAATAAGAATACATTATGTGAACATATTAAAGTTCATTAATTAATTTATGTTAATATATTACAAATTAATATAAAGTTATTTCAGGGTGATTTTATAGCCAATCAGCCAAGGGCAGTTCATTCATTTTTTTTTTAATAGTGCCTTGTTTTTTCCATTTCATTGTTTTGACAATCTGTACCTGTAGTGCTGTAAAAGTAGTGCTGAGACAATCAATACTAGGATTTAACCCAATAACTTAACCTCATTTTTTGTTTGTTAATAAAAAGGGTCCTAATGTCCATTAAAAAAAGCCAGTTTTTTTTTTTCTTCTATTTTTTTATATGTCCTATTCAATCTGATGTAACTGGAACTGAACAGCAGTGACTGTGAAGGCCATCCAGCGCTGCTGCATACATATTAATGAGCTACAGTCATTGCTAATGGAGCTACAGTAATAAATATTGACAGTATTGAATCATTACGATGAAACCTGGGGTCTCACGTCGGCTGTGTACTTGGTCAAGTTCATTTTTCCTCATCTGTTACTTTTCATCTTCTCCACTTTCACACTCCATTACTGCATGTTGGTGTCTGGCACACAGGCAATTGCAGATCAATGTGGATACTGTGTCTGCACCTCCCCACTGCTGTTCCTCATCCTTCACAGCCCTACAATCAATCAACCATGGATACATGTTAGCCATCAATAAATATACCATAATTTAAAAGTTTAGAAGGCGCTTACAGGGAAAGATGCTTAAAGGGAAGACTTTCTATTGCAGTAGATTTAATTAACATATACACTACAGCCAATCTCAACATCATTTTCAACAATCATTTCAATAATGATTTCCCAATAAAATGTGTTGTACTACAGGCCCAATGTTTATCTAATGTGACCCATTTCATCAAGGTAAATCTATACATCAGTACAACCCAATTACTTACAGCTTAATTACAGTTTTACATTTCGAGGATGCATACGCTTTATGACATATCATTTATTATTTCATTTTAAATTAATTGACAAATGTTCCTTTTTCAACAGCAGTTTCCATGTGGCTGACCCATATACTGTTGTAACATTTATAGCTCATAACATCAGTGAAGGGACTCCTTTGATTAAGCCTGGGTAATGGACAAGACAGAAATGCATTGTGAAGCACTATCGTGCTGGCTCCTAATTGCCTGATGACTTTAATTAAACTTCAGGCTCTTATTCTTGACTAATCACACAGCCTCACTGTTCCCAACCCTCCTATAAATGGTGCTTGCATGACTTTTTGCTGATGTCAGCATTCTCTTAATAGAAAGTTGGTTCAAAAAGTGGCACTTAACAGGTCCCATGCACTGTACACAGATGAAGCCCGAGTGTAGTCAAGTGAAACGATTTATCAGTGCTACCATTACAATTTGTCACCAAGCAGTTACCACGAGGTATAAATCAATAAGCTCTCAAACAGCCACTGTTTCATTTCTCACATTAAGTATCAGTTTATTGCACATTACTGTCATTCCATAATATCTCCTTAACATGTGAAGCAATGAAAAGCCTTCTGTTCTGTGCAACTCCAGCGTCCCATCTACCGTGTTGCAGCAAAAGAGTATGTATGCATTCTCTATGTTTGGTTTTAATGATTCAAATAAAAATGCTCCCCACAGTAGCAGAAAAAGGCAATCTGAAGAGAGGCTTTTATTTCAAGGGGTCTAGGAGTTAATGCCTTACTTATATATTTTCTAACCTTTAAAATGATGCCAGCTTTGTCACAATTCTGCACACAAATGCATCTGCACTGCATGTAACCTTTAGAAAATTGCAGATATGGGCCAAAATAATTCAAATTACCCATCAAGTATAGTGTGGAAGTCTAATACTGGACAAAGATACAAGAGGTGCGTGAGATTCTGTTTTAATAGCATGTGGACACTCAGTTTTGCATTCCTTTTCTTCTTAGGTCTACCTGTTGTACCCTCTGTATACAGTGATACACAGAAAAATATGAAATCAATGGTATTTAGAGGTTATTTTGACTTTCATATATAATGACACAGAGGAAAATGTAATATTATTTAACAAGTAAATCTATTCAAACACAGCGGCATTCACAGACTTTCAAAACTGAGGAGTGAATTGAAATCTGCAGGGAAGATCATCTGCTCACTGCTGAAAATCCATACATTTGCATTTTGAGATAAAATGTTAGTCATTGGAGAGCTGGTGAAGTTACCACTGTATGCATTAACCTTTACAAGATATAAATAAGTGACTTAACTTAATTGGATTTGTAGGATGATCAAAAGTAATGGTACTGTGTGATTCACAGTTATAAAAACATGTACTTCAGTGTTTAAAGGTGGAACACGGGATACTTTCAAACATGATCATGTTTACTGATCAGTGGATTTTAATTGGTTTATAAGCCAGTAAGCATTGCTTTTCATTTGTAATTTCATTTGCAATCCAAACAAATCTAGCTTGAAAAGCTGCAGCGTGCATTTATGTGAACCTAAGTGCTTTGGCACCAGTATGTGGTGGGAAGCTTTGACACCAGTTATTGTATTTAACTCAGAGAGATCAAGCAGAGATGAATAGCAATATTTATTTAAAAACACAGAAAACAGATGCTTTTTCATTGGCACAGGCTTTTATCGGTGAGGGCACTATAGATGTTAGAAGAATGAGGTTCTCCCAGCTGGGAATATACAGTAAAAAATAAATATTGTGATCGGAAAAGTGATGGTTTAGGCAATGCTGAATCTGAAAGACAAAATAATGCTATGACATTTAAAGATCAATATCTATCAGTTAATTCACTGGACACAGGAGACTAACAGATTGTTGAGATATGGTGATGAGGTTTTGTGCTGGGACAGCATGAGAAATCAGGAAATTATGGAAACTCCAAATTAGTGAATGGAAATTGGCAGTCAGGAGAGCTGGAGATAAATAGTAAAAAACTTACTGACAGATAAAAGGTGAATATCTTTCTTCATTGACTTTTTGCAAAAGATACATGACAAATTGTTATTGTAAACTGTAGCACTTTCTGTGGAAATACTGTGGGATATCAAAAGAAAAGATCAATGGTCTGTGAGTCTAAGATATTTCTGATAGTGAGCACAGGGCATCACAGTGCCAGGTCTCTGAGGTAGGAAGTGGACTCCAACACTGAAAATTAATTGGAAGATTTATTTTGGTGAGACTGGCTGTTTTGTCTCCATGTTTACAGCTCATGCGACCATAGAAGAACACTTAAATGGCACGAATCACACGTACTGTAGCAGCTTGATGCTTTCTGTATGCATGTATTGTGCCTGTGTACACTGTATGCATTTTGAATGGTTGGTCTTGATTTTCGATAAGAGCACAGAAAAAATAATATGACAATTTTTAAACACTTCATGTTTTTATTCAAAAGTCAACCCCATGCTGTAGTTCAGTCTCCAAACAGCAGGCCAGGTCCATGCAGCTCTGAAAAGATGGCACTACTGGCGTTGCTTGTTTACATAGTCACTCTTCTTTTAAGCTTGTTTCCAGGACTCAGAGGGACTTTTTGTTGAAAGCATATCGAGAATAAAATCATGTGACTGTCTTCTGATGAAATATACCCTCAATATTTTGTTCTCTTTTTCAATACTTTTAAAGCCAGCTCTAAATTTGCAACAAAACTGCAGAGAAGTTACAAAATGGGTGACAGGAAGCAGAAAAAGAGGGTCAAGACAAAAGTAGCCCAGTGCCAGACAGGCACTTGATGACAGTGTTTGTCAGAGTAGGAATGTGTTTAGTCCAGTAATTCTATGGTTTATTATTGTTGTGAAGTCACAGAAAAGTATTAAAAGGATAAAACAATTGTTTAGAATGGAGCGGACAAATGTGCACTGGAGAAATAAAACCCATTAGGACAAACCGCCTTTTATCCTAGAACATATATCTTTTTTTCAAAAGGCTGCTCAGATCAATAGACAGCCAAAAAGCCCAGTCTGTTGTTGTTGTTTGCACCTATTCAATCTTCATGAATTTGAACTATTTGTATTACTCTGAAACCCTAGACTTGTTAACTTGCATGTAGTTAGTCATTCTTGCATTGTCACCTTACTGAACAACATTGTTAGATAACAGAATGTGTAAGGCTTAGTGCGGTTCCTTTAATGTCATCCAAATCTCTGTAATAGGATGTGATGGTCAGAGGTATCAAATGCAGCACTAAGATCAAACAAGACAAGTACAGAGACAAGTCCTTTGTCTGATGCAATTAGACGGTCATTTGTAACTTTCACTGTCTCTGTGCTATGATGCACTCTAAATCCTGACTGAAATTCCTCAAATAAACTGTTGTTATGGAGAAAGTCACCCAACTGGTTGGTGACTTTTTCAAACGATATCCAACCCTCCCTTTCGTAGAGCGAAAGGGAGGGTTGGATATCATTATAAAAACTTTGGATCAAGAGTGGGCTTTTTAAGAAAAGGGTTTAATTACAGCTACTATAAAAGCACTGTGGTACATGTCCTGATAATAAAGACAGATCAATCATATGTAGTAAAGAAGTTCTAACTAAAAGTAAAATATCTTCAACTAGCCTAGTTGGAAGAGACAGGCTGGTGGCTTAGGTGACGAAATTGTTGAAGGTCAATGGGAGAAAAGCAGTCTAAATATATATCCGTTTTTTACAGCTGTGTCTGAAGATAAATCAGTGCCTGTTGAGGGCAGGAGGTGGTGAATTTTGTATCCAGTAGTTATAATTTCATCATTAAAGAAGCTCATGTAGTCATTACTACTGAGGCCTATAGGAATACATGGCTCAATGAAACTGTGGCTCTCTGTCAGCCAGGCTACAGTGCTGAAAAGGAATCTGGGGTTGTTCTTATTTTCCTCTATTAACAATGAGTAATAGGCTGCTCTGGCATTACAGAGAGCCTTCCCATATGTTTTAAGACTATCTTTAAAGACTTAACACGAATCCAGTATGGTGGATTTTAATTTTTTGCCTAAATTTGTGGGTTTGGGAGTTATACCATGGTGCTAACCTCCTTTGTTTCACTATCTTCTTTTTTAGAGGAGCAATAGAGTTGAGTGTCATTCGCAGTGAGCCTGCAACACTATCAACAAGGTGATCATTTTGAGATTGGCTTAAGGTAGCAAACGAGTCCTGTGTTATATTGAGATATGGCATTGAATTAAATGCTGATGGAATCGGTTCCTTAAATTTAGCTGCAGCACTATCAGATAGACATCTGCTGTAGCAGTTTCTGCCTAAAGGCTTGTAGTCCAGTAACAGGAATTCAAAAGTTATTAAAAATTGTCAGATAAAAAGGGATTTTGTGGAGAGACTACTGAATGTTGAAGTTCAATGCCATATAACAGAACAAGGTTAAGGGTGTGGTCAAGACAATTATTTACACTGACAGAAGCCAGTCGAAGCTAATAATGATGATAAATGCAGTACTAGGGTATCAATATTGGCACCCACATCAATATTTAAATCACTTAACACCAAACTGTTTGAAGGACTAACCTTGATAAAAATTCTGAATACAGGCCAGGAGAGGTTTACACTATAATATTACACTATATAACTAAAACTATGGTATGTTCATGTTCACGTTTAAAGTCAAATGTGCACAAATAGCAAATAGCTGTTCAAGGGGGGAATAGCTTTTGAATGGACATTGTAATTGTAACAACACGATCAGAATGAAATGGAATTTGTTTTCTTAGTTTTAATGAAAGACTGAATGTGGTAAAAGCTAGTGGCACACCAGTCATACGCTCAGTCGGCTGCAGGCTATGCTGAGGAAAGGTGTGCTGAGTTCATGGAGAATGGAGTGTTGGGCCAGACCGGCTACACAAGCACTCCATCTAAACAATGTAAGAATTAAACCAACCAATATCAAACCAACTGTGATGTTAATTGTTTGGCTGTGCTTGAATGCAAATGAAATTAACCTGTAGGTAGCAAACTAATGAGCTGAGAGGGTGTGAATTGGGATGATATTTCCCTGTGTGTCTGTGGCCATCACATTGTCATTTATAGACAATAACAAAGACAGCAAGCCCAAACGCGAGGTGATTGCTTAGGAAAAGCAGAAACTGGAGGAGGCAATTGCAGTGCAAACAGTCTAGTGCCAGACGTGGAGGCTGTTGATACGGTAGATGCAGTTCTAACTCATGACTTGCTCATTTGGCCATAGCATTCTGTTAAATATACACATTTTTCTGCACTTTACAGACCATATTTTTTATATCTTTGCTGTTTCAGTAATGTTTTTGTTTAACATTAGTCCTATACAGTGTATTTAAATCTTCCACACAATGTCCCTTATGATATTTTGTCTATGGCTCTTAAGCTCTTACAAAGGTTAGTGAGTATTTACTGAAATATAATGACCCCACTGATCATTATTTGATAGGGTTTATGTATTTTATTGTCATTCATTTGAATGAAAAGTTATTTAGTGGTCACAAATGTATCCAACATTGTGAGTTTACATAAGCCAGTACATCTGTCACCTTTCTCATTAATCTCTCTCTCAATCACTTTTTTCCACCTTTTAGGCTGTCCTTGGACCCCAGAACACCCGTTATATATTTTACTGTAGCCCATTGTTTTAAAATAATTTCCAGTGCATTAAAGAAATGAAAATAAAGATCTATACTTGTTATTTTAAATCACTTAAGCTATCATCAATAACCAGAACCTGAAATGTACATCATAATGTTGATTTCTTCCATGGGTTTTTTCTTGCAGGTAAATTAAAATCACCACAATAAGGATCCTTGGTTTTGTAATCTTATAGATGCCTTTAGATTCTGTTGTGAGAGAGATCCTGACCCCACAGTGTGTTGGGGAAAGTGACAATGAAAAAACTGCATCCTATATCTACTGTACCTACCCAGCTCTTACACCGGGGGTTTATACTGTTTTGGGTCAGTAGTCAGACTAGCCAGGTCATGGAAACTTTTCCCACATATAAAATTGTCCATTCTTTTCCCACAAGTTGCCAAAGACACTACCTGCAGCAGCACCGTGGAAAGCTACAAAGACATTCACATAAGTTTTTTGAAGTCATGTCACATAATCACTGCCAGTAAACAGCAGGACCTTCTTGGCTCTTACTGCCAGGGATGGATGCTGAATTTCCATGGGAAGTGCCCCAACGAGTCAGTAGGAATGACTGGCCGTGTCAGCAACTTTTCCACTTAGGCTCTAAATTAGCTGATGTTTTTTTTCATCAGATGCCAAAAACACCACCTACTACCACATGCTGTCTGGGCTAAATTGTGGGATGTTTCTATTTTACTTTGAAACTTGTATGAAGGATCTTTTTTGTTGTCATCCTCTGAGTGTTGACTCAGCAACCAAACACACATAAGTTGACCTGAAGTTCCTTTCTCTACTTGTAGACAAAGATGATTTTCATCATAACTATTGAGTGCTATTTATTGCTGCTGTTTTTTCAAATGTGTTGAATCAAACTCCAGAAGCTATGCATGCCACATACTTGGTAAGGAGGAAGTTGTGCTTTATTAAAATGAAAACACTTGTAATTGTCAATATCTTTCCGTTATCGAGATAGACTTTGGATTCAGATCGAAAATGCTCATTTAAGTGAGGGTTCTTAGTGAAGCAGCACCATTCTACAATCTATTGGGTTAACATGCCACATTAAAAAATTAAAATCTCTCTTTTATAATATATGAAGTTAGCCACCATCCAACACTATACAAACAATGACAACATTGATGGTTAATATTGCACATGGTTTTATACGTGTATTCAGTTCAACTGAATGATTTTACAGAGATCTCTCACCATACTAGCATATACATGTGAAGGAATGTTGGTAATAATACATCGGATGTCTGTAAACAGACTGCACACTACTGAAATTTTGAGATGTATTGAATATTTGTTGGTACAGGATATAAATCCTTCACACCAAGCCCTACAAAAACAAAACAAAAAAAAAAACCCACAAAAACATCACAAAATATACAACAATATACTTACTATATCCAATATACTATTTTATAATAAATAATACTTAATAATTATCACAGTATGTAAATTCACTTAATTGCACATACTTTCAAAGGCACTCTTACTGTATCAGGTCTAAAACCTTCCAGAATGTTTTGACATGTTTCTGTTTTTTTGTTGTTGTAGTTGTTGTTTGTTTGTTTTTTTCTCATTTCTACAAGTCATGGTAATGTTAAATTACTTAATATCACCTTATAGGTAGTTATATACTTTCGATTTAACTACACACACAACTAGCACATAAAGACTGTGAATCTGGATGCAAACCATGACATTATAGGTTCATTTGAGATGAACTGTGCCTCCCCTGTAAAGTGAATAAGAACAAGTGGCAGCAGCAGAGGGGGGTGATAAAAAGCTGGAATCAAGTGGGACAGTTTCTAGCAGCCATCAAAGAAGATACAAGAAGTCAGAAATACTTACATCCTGTTAGATCCATCTGTAGACTACATGTAGATTGCACACCATGTTCGGATAGCTATGTTTCCCCCTCTTCTTCCCTGAAGATTGACTTGAACAGACATGATTTGTTTTATGTAAATATTTAAATGAATTAGAGCATATGGGCACTGTTACATTTCATTTAGTCTAGTGTTTTGTATTTTTTCTGATTGCCGACCACTGAAAAACTTGAATCCCCATGTTTGATGATTCTCAGGTTATCAGGTGATAATGGGCTTAGAAATTCTCCTACATCTCAGGCAAATGAAAACATTTTTTACTATTTCATATAAAAGTGACATTGAGGAGGTACATGGTTTTTTATTGGTAAGAAACAATACTAATTCAATAATTCCTCCCTATTCTGTACTATTACTATGTACTATTATTTTTCTCCTACGTTGGTTCCAAGGATACCACGTTTTGTTGAGGAGGTTTTTCTTTTGTACAGTGTTACTGACTTCAAAAGTCATTTGAGACTATCAAGAGGACAGGTGAAGGTAGGCTTATCTAAAGAATGTCAAGGTCAAAGTATTGCCACTGGTCAGTTTCCTCTCCTTTGCTAACTAAGAACTTATGACCACACTGGGACTATTCTACAAGAACAGACATCAAATTACCAGTGTCTATCAATGTTCTCGTCGGTCTGTGAACTCTGTCTAACTAAGACTTTGAAAAGACTTTAAAAGGCTGAAGTCTGACACCCTCTCACATCCAAAGACAAAAGTCATAAAGTTTTTGAGATTTTGCAAAGACTGAAGATCTTGCTCGGTCACTATTTCCAAGACAAGAACTAGATTCATTTTAAGATTATTCCCCATCCTGCACCTGGTGGAATTTTACAAGAATAAAAACTGTTGAACAATGGAGGAGAAACAAAAGCAGCTTTTTGCCACAGCTGACCTTGTGCTTCAAGGGCTGCAGCAATTTCTGTCCACTTTTTTCCTTCTCCACTCGATCGTGGTACAAATGGAAGGGCACGTCAAAGAGGCAATCTCACTCATTCCAAAACTACACCAATTTCTCCTCCTTTTCTACCGTCCAAGCGAACTGAGACTTCACATTCTTGCGTCTCCCCAGAGTCCCCTCTATATTTACTACTGTGTAGCCAGCTGCCTGCTTCCTGATGGTGCAAGAGAGAGCACGCCTATTGGTTCTTGACACTGCTCATGTGATTGAAAGGAATTTGCGTAAGTAATCAAATGATCAAGATGACATGCCACAATTTGAACACAACTTTCAGGATTTTATACTGTCAGTCTTTTTGTGACAGTGAAATTGTTCGAAAAGTCATTTGGTGTAGGTCAGCATAAGACTTGTATAGAGGTGTTGCAGTCAGATTTAACAAAATCTACAGTGTCAACACATTTCCATCACTTTTGTTCCCTGGTTAATACATATCTGTCCCATCTCATTTCATGGCCTACAGTGGAAGCACTTCACACATCTCAGTTACATTTTCAAACACATCGATGGATGTCATATTCCCATCATAAAACCACATTGCAACAATCACATAGTTGTCATGGTCTAGCTGTATGTTTCCCTGTTTCCTATGTTTTCCTGTTTTCCCCTTCTCTAGTGTTTCTTTTCAGTCCCCTGTTTGTCTCTGTCTGTGATGGTGTATGTTATGTGTGTCTGTCTGGATGTGGGTATCCAATCATTCTGCTCCTGCTGCAACCTGCACACCAGTATCTCATCCACTAATAAAGGCTCTGTATATCTACCCCTGCTCTTCACGTCTTTGCCAGATCGTTCTGTCACATCTGTGGTACACACACACGAGGGCCATGATAGTAATTCTAGTTTGATCTTCCTCATGTTTGTTGCCGATTTTTGCTCTCCTGTGCTTCAAGTTCCCTCCTCTCTGGTTTTTCCTGTTTGCTAGTCAGCCTGTCTCCAGCTCAGCTTAGTATGCCCGCCCAGCTCGACCTCTGTTTCTGGATCTACTCACTGGACTTCAACCCAGGATTCATCTGAATAAACTTGTGTATGACCAACAGTCACGGTCCCCGTTCTGCTTTTGGGTTCAGGTTTTACAAATCCTAACATAATTTTTAGAATTATTCCATCATCCACCAGGTTCTATGACAGTGAACAACACGTCTATCATGTAAATCTAGGTCAGCTTGGCAGTTGGCATGATGCCAGAGCATTTCGCAACACAGATGTTGCACGGCTCCTGGAAGAAGATCCCCAGGCTCTGGTCAGAAAGAATGTACATTATTGGTGATTCAGCTTATTCGCCGTCATGACAACTGATGAAGCCCTAGAGGGATAATGGGCATTAGGAGTGAGACTTCTTTTCTTCTCGTCGATTACAGTCAGTTTGTCTATCATAACTGTTAAAAGAATTTTTCAGAGTGACCCTTCAATAAAGAAGACTGGATTCGAAGTATCAAAGTTTGAGTTGAATTTATTATTCTTGTACAAGAAGGAGCATTTAACAGTGCAACACACAGAAGGGGTTACAGAGAAAAAGGCTCCTCGTGGAGCCTTTACAGTAAGTCTTTATACATTCTATGATGGCTATCTCTGACGTCTCCCTGGACAACCTTCATAACGTTTTTCTCAGTTTTCTAAACTGTAGTCAGCAGAAGATGTCTAACACCTTCTTGACCTGTCTCTGACTCTCGTTATTCTGAACTTCCTCTATCTATTTATGAAGTTGAACTTTATCTAGCCCTGCCAGCCTTAGCAACAAAGAAGTGCAAACGAGGCATGTAAGAAAACAGGAACTCATGTACACATTGTAGGATTAAGACATCTGGAATACAGTATAACCCTGATTTTTACAACAATAACTAATTGTTCAATGATGCCATTGTTAGAATTAGTAGAGAATCAGGGAAAGATTGGGCAGACTTTAGCCCTTGGGAGTCATTTAAGGTATAAGTATGGCCTTCGCAGAAAATATGTGTGAAGGTGCTGTCATTTAAGAATCAAATGACAAAGTTTAATAAATTGAACTATGGAAACAACAGTCCAAACCCACAGTTCCCAAGTACCTGCAGATGCTATACATGGGGAGGAAGAGAAACAATTATGACTATAAGACAAGAAGTTTCCTTCAGTAATTCACAGACATCATACAAGTGTCTTTTCAGTCACTTCACAATACTTATAACCTGTGGAAGTCTGAACATATTCCTTCTCTGGCTGACAAACACATTCACCAAGTTGTAATTAGGCTTTAATCTTATAATTTATTGACTCATTTATATTGGTTAGTCATTCTATTTCTGTAAAAAATGTCCATGCATCTGGAAACTTTTTATGTCTGCCACTTTATAAGTGTTATATAAATAATCTTTATTATTATTATTATTTTCAACCACACAAGTGTTTAACAGATTAAACCTTCATTGCACAACATGAGGTTAATGGCTATAATCCAGCATTTAAATGTGGTGTTTGTTGTCAAAACTAAGAGCCAATCAGCTCTTTGATCAAGCAACAGCCAAGCGTTTCCTATCATGCCCTGACTCTTGGAGTCTTTGTAGAGCCACTGTGATACCTGGCCATGGATGTATAAAGAGTACTGGATAGAGCATTGGAGGCAGGGCTCCGTTCATTGTTATGGAAGCTGTTCAGTGGTGCATGAAGTATAAAATTACCCAGATCTTCTGCATATGTTTCCTTATTGTGTGGCCCATAGAGTAAGCACAGTGGAGACTTCCACAGACCAAGGCGCAAACTTTCAGTTAAGTCCTAAGTTAACTTGAATGGGGATAAAATTATTTAATTGTGCGGCTTTTCTAGACTTTCAAGATGTTAATGGACTAAATGGATCACATTTTGAAAGTGAAACGAGTTATTTTGTGGGGCTTGTGATAAAAATACCCACCATTTTACAGCTGCTTCTTTCACAGTATAAGATTATTGGTCACTTAAAGGTCACCATACAATACAAAAAAGTATGGTCTGTGATCAAAATGTAGCCCTGCAGTCTGTCTGTCTTTCTGCCTGTCTGTCTGTCTCTCTGTCAGAGATAGAACATTCATTTTGAAGAGTACAGTGCAAATATAATTAGAAGAGCACACAAGGAAATATAAACAAAAGGGTGCTGCAGTCCCATCCACTAACAAAATAACAAGAATAGCAAACAAGCTGAATTAATAATAAGAAATGAAAAAAAGATCTGTTTGTGATTTCTTCCTGTGTTAATTGTACCAGCTGATTTTCTAAGAATTTTGAATTGACTCAACAGTAACACAACAATAATTCCTGTTCTGT
Organism: Sciaenops ocellatus; assembly: GCA_033000465.1. Classification (NCBI taxonomy): domain Eukaryota; kingdom Metazoa; phylum Chordata; class Actinopteri; family Sciaenidae; genus Sciaenops; species Sciaenops ocellatus. Next base: position 16,223,611 of record CP136868.1, read on the forward strand.
TTTTCTAAAAAGTTAAGTTGTCTGTCTTGTCAATGTTGTTGTGTATTCTATTTTAGTGTGGTTGTGTTTTGGAAAGACCATCATAGTAAACAAAAGAAATACTTTCTCAATTAACATTTTTCTGACACGATTTGCCTGACGCATTCATGACAAATCTGTCCTTTTCTATGTTGACAAAAAGCATAATTAAGTTCTTTCCATGTGCTCTATATAAACATCATTTCTAGGAGCTTGAAAATTGCTGTAACATCCTTGTTCAGTGCTACTTTCGTGTTATTATGTTTTGTGAGTATCTTTTGTACTCCTTGATAGACCATGTCCTGCACTGTTAATGCACATTTTCTGAAAAACATTTTCTTTTCTTGAGCATCAGGTAATGTGTGCTATACCGGTGCAGAAAGCCACTTCCGTTCTCCAACACTGCTGTACCATTTTTCTTTCTATTTCAGTGTGAGCTCAGAAAAAAGATCATTTCTATCATAACTCTCTGGATTACTCATAAGGTACTGCACTCAAGAAATATAATTAATGAACTGCTGCTGTGTTTCTCTCCTTATGCAGCCAAGGTTGAAAGTCAGGTTCGAAATGATGTAGTGAAACCTTTCAACTTCAGCTCTGCAGAAGGCCCAGTGATTCCTTCAAGCTGTTGAGCCCCCAAAGGCACACGGGAGCACATCAGTATGGAAGGTAAAAGTGAGCATTTTCCAAAGTCGGGTGATTATTCTGCTAGCCAGTCATTACTAGGGAGCCTAAAGAAGAACAAAGCACATTCATTATTTGTGCCTTTGAGCAGCCCTTAACACCATGAAGCGACATATCTCACACATGATATATACTCTATGGCTTGCATCGAACACTCTGGTAAACTGGACACACTATCATGCTGAATTTGACAGGTCCAGATTATTGATTTTATGCAGGAGGCTTGGTGGAAGATAACTACGGTGGCCATCAGAGAGCTAAGAGGCTCCTACTGCTTAACATTTATAGGTTCACTAACTCTCCGAAGGGTCCTGTGATTTCTTTGGTTTTGTTTTCTGCTTGTTCAGACTTAAGGAGGATTGAAAAACCTGTTTGATTAAATAGTTTTGAATTCATGAATTTAACATTTTGTCAAAGAATAAAATTCTCATTCATGGTGCTCATTGCATTATTGGGACTATTTTAATATAAAAAGCCACCGTTCTTGTACACCATCAGCAGCAATAGACAAAGGTTATCATACCTTCAATCATTCCAAGTTCCCGACATAATTAAACACCACTATTCAGATAAAAGGCTTTGATTTCTATTATTTACTAAATGTATTCTTAGAAAGAGCCATTGTCACTGACAGTTGCATAGCCAACATGATATTCTTTGTATTTCATGTTTGTGAGACTGTTACCTCAGGCTGCTTCAGTCCATCTAAATTAAGACTATAAATAAGTCTAGGACCACGACTCTGCTGCCATGCTTCATAACATTTATATGTGGGCTATTTTCCTTTCGACTTCCGTGGGGAATTTCCAGGTGAGGACCTCATTCCAGATTGCCTTTGAGCTGTACAGTATATACATGCATATTGGATGCAGTATATCAGCTTATTTTATATATTTTCCTCTCACATATCTTTTAAATCTTATTCCCTGGACAATATTTTACAATATTATATGATACAATTTCAAGTCCTCCTCTTAAATTATTCAACTCACTTTCCCTTTAAAAACTATATCAGATCATTTTGTTTGTCCTTTAGTAAGCCAGCATACAGTAATTCAGTTCTGGTCCTACGTGGTTTATTCACATGTTCATTAGAGATGCACTTAATTCTGGATGAAACTGGACATACAACAGGGTCCACTGGACTACAGACCAAAATGCAGTCAGAAATAAAATAAAAATCATTTATGTGCTTCAGAGGGGTATTAAACTGATGGAAACTGGACCTGACAACCAAAGACCTTCTTGAAAATGAGCCTATACTGTCAGTGACAGCTTTTGTTGACATGGGTATGCATGGATACAGACACCCATAACACACATATCACAAGGCCGTTACAGGTAATTATTTGACAAGGCAGACGTTTCTGTTGTCTTACAAACAATGAGCTGTAGCAGCAGGTCCCTCAAGCCTGCTATCAATCAAGACAAAGGAATTGCAGTAGACTTAGATTAGACTTAGAGCGGTGGATATACTCGTTTTATCTCTCTATTCCTTGACAACATACTAAATAGAGATGGACTCCCAGAGGGCATTAGTTAGATATGGGTAAAAGTAGTGGTTTGAGACAACTGTGAGTTATTTTTATTATTATTATTATTAGTAGTAGTAGTAGTAGTAGTAGTAGTAGTAGTAGTAGTGGTAGTAGTGGTGGTGGTGGTAGTAATATTGTTGTTGCTCCAGTTCACCACCTTGAAATACCAAGAATTAGATGATAATTAAGTCCTCCAGGCTTTTGAAATTAAACCAGTTATCTGTCACTGCACTTGAGGTCATTAAAGTGTAAATGTGTCTGGTAAAGATTTAACACTGGAATTAAAAAGCTGTGGTCATCCATGAAAATCCCACATGAATGAGTTTTCACCTACAGTGCAGTGACATTTTCATCACATCTATTTTTATACTTTAATTCTTCTTTTTACTGCCACCCTCATAGAAAAACATTGGATAATGTGATGGTGGTCAGCTTGTGGGCTTGATGTCACTGGCTGCTGCTTATAAACAATCCAGTGTTTGGCTGCACACTGCACTGTGACTTCTGGGATGGAGTGCCAGAATGCATTCTGAAAGTAGTGACAGAGTGACAGGACTTATGACATTCCCCTGAATTTACAAGCCAGAGCTTGGAGATGCCCTCCTGCTCACATCAACTTTGCAGTAAGGGGTTTACAAATATAATAAAATCAAACCATAAGGCTGTCAGCTTCAGAGATGTGGACAAAGTAATATAAACACTATAAATCACCATTGCAAACAATGCATACCAATTAGCAGTATTCAGTTTTCTACTGAAATTCTCAGTTATCTCATTGCACATATGCAACCACTGCCCAGTTGAAATGTAAGGAATTATTATTATATACTCCAAATGAAGCACTTTTTTTGAGGGCCTTAAAAATGTATGAAAATTTACATCTCATATGCATCTTGCACAGGTGTAGCAAAATGGCTTGACAGCGACCCCTGTAGAGCAGCCACCACAGGTAGGCATACTGCATGTATTGTGTCCAGACTTAGAGCCAAAACCAGATCTGAAATTTAGACAAAAAAATGAAAAGCAAAACAGAGAAGGGGACTATTTTGGCTTGCTCTATTTCCCACATTTTAGGTAAGTTGGAGTAAGCAGAATTTTCCAAAATAAAAGCCCTCATATGGAAACAAAAGTTCAATGGGGTGCAGTGGGGTCACAAAAGGCAACAGGAGTTTACAGTGAGCTATACGTGCATTCAAGACCTTCAAGATAAAACTTTCATTGACTCTCACACACGCATGTGTACAACTTCTTCTTGTATACACAAGTGCTTAGAGACCTCATGTCAGTCATGTTTGGTCCCATAATGTCTGTACTGTGTCTGTATTGTGACCTGCACAAAATATAAAACCCATGCTCACTTAAAAAAATTGGCAATCCAAACTATTACGCTGGAGACACTGCACAGAAGTACTTCATAGTAATGGATACACTGTTGTCCACTATGAAATCACCATATCTAAAAACTGCTAATTTTATATTACTATTATTATTCATACTATTTCTGCTGTGCATCTTTCTGTTTCTCTCTCCCTCTCTAAATTCAACTGGTTGCAGCAGATTACCACCATGAGGTTCTACAAGAGGTTTCTGGAGGTTTTTTCCTTGCCACTGTTGCAAAGTGCTTGCTTGTGGTTGTAATTTTGGCGAGTATGGTATAGATACTCACCAAGAATATGGTATATGGTCTAGAATTGCTCTATATGGTAAGTGTCACAAAATAACTTGTTGAAATAAATTAAAGAGCCAAAGATTACAATTTAAACTGACGACTCTCATTCCACATGAAGAAATTTACACCAACAGCTACACAACAAGGTCAGCTTGTGCATTCACATATATTCAAGTTACAGAAGCAGAGTTCTTACCCTGGCCTTCATGTCCATGTATTAACTGTTTCATCACTAGGGGAAAATGCATTTCCTCTGTGCTTAGATCAGAAACCCACAGCAGGGTGCAGGATGTATACATTTTAAAACTTCTGGCCAAGCCTGATATATTCATTGAGGCTAGTCCAAGTACACACTTTGAAAAGAGAACATTTTATTCAAAGAGATTGGAGTTTCACCTATATAGGCTGGCTGATCAGGGCATGCACTACATCTTTTAAACTCTGTCTCATTCTTCATTTTATTTCCTCTTCTATTCATATTGCCCAGTTGCCATGCTCTCTAAAGGAAGACTGCCTTTCTGATGACATTATAACCCAACGCTTCATATTGTGTGCTTTTATAATGGTCTCACAATTTGCTTGCTCTACTTTCCCGGGTTACAGTCTTGACTATAGAACGGAGTTCACTTTTCTATTCATTAGACCTTCACATTTTCTAATGTAACCGGGGGTTACACATAGAAATGTTCAGCAGCCAACCTTATTCAAAAAAAGATCAAGGCATCAAGGTTCATTTATTGTCATTTTACAACAGGGTTGCACAATGAAATGTTACACACACATATATCATCCATCTATTTTCCATAACCACTTATCCTTATCGGGGTCATGGGGGGCTAGAGCCAATCCCACCTGACATTGGTTGAGAGGTGTGGAACACCCTAGACAAGTCGTCAGTTCATCACAAGGTTGACACATGGAGTCAAACAACAATTGATGCTCACATTCACATCTACAGGTAATTTAGAGTAACCAATAACCAGTGTGGGAGGAAGCCAGAGTACACAGAGATAACCCACACAGACATGGGGAGAACATGCAAACTCCACACAGAAAGGCGCCAGCTGGGCTATGACACATATAACACACAGTATATGTACAAATATTTAAATGTTCTACATTTACTCATTTACATTTACATTACATGTATTATACATAATTGTAAATGCCTACATGTATACACCCAGAAAATATGTACTTTATGTTTGTAGAATTTGTAGAATCTTCAGAATCTAAAGCATAGAAAAGACCTTACATTCCTGAAAACATTTTAATATTATGCCCATATTCTTTTCACAGAGTGTGGTTAGACTGAACATAACACATTCCAACAGTGTGTAATTCTTTTGGAAGAGCATAAATCTGACAAATGTTTGCTTTACGGCAAACTTTTCATGATAAAATACCCTCTATGCTGATTCTGTCAATGAACGACTTTGCTGTAGAGTGTTGGTGCTTACTTGCACATCACTTCATTCCTGTGCGTCCGTGTCAGTGTGTGTTACACTTCCATTGTTGCTTTTTGTGTGGTTTATGGAGTTATAATGCGACTGTTTTAATACACACCGTCTGGATGACTTACTCCCACTGTCTCCTATCAGCCAGCAGAGATAAATCAGGGCTTGTTGGGTGCTCGCTGAGGCACTAACCGTGCTGCTTATTCTGATTTTCAATACATTTACCCAACTTACAAGCTTCAACAGCTATTCTAATTCAAATCCCTCATCGTATGGATGAAAAGACATTCAGGATTTTTAGACATCTTTGTTCGTCTGAGTGAAGCGCTCTGTGGTGCAGTCGATATGGAAGAAAGGGTTGCGTATTTAGGTAAAATACTCCAGTGAGTGAAAGATTTCGAGCAAAGAAATCATACTTTCATGCTCAATGTTTTTCAAAAAATTGACAACAAAAATGACTTGCAATTGCAAAGATATACTGTTTGTTTTTGGGTTTTTTTTATATTTTCATATTTTAAATTATTCGTTCCCATTTCGGGCTTTTCATACTATCAATTCACCTTGTGTACTTATATGCACACAATACAATCATGAATAGTTTACTGCTTAATTGCACAAAAGAACAATAATACATCATCAGGGGTTAGCAGGTATTATTAATCACGCCTGTTACCTCAGTGGCTACAGAGCTTTCAAGCTTAAATAATCAGTCTGGTCTGCACTTTTGGTCACAAACCCAAAGCATTTCAGTCCATTTCAAATAAATGGTTACTTCTCTACCTACAAACAGTAAATAAAGCTGACTGAGGATAACTATTATTTTATCAGATTGTCAGTCTATAGCTCAAACAACACACATTCAGTCATACTACAAAAACATCAGGTAATATATTGATGTCCTTTAGGGTGTATTTCCACTACAATAAGTTTACGGCATTGGTATAAAGTGGCACTCAGATGGCAAATGGCACCTATGCTGTTGATTTACTGAAGCGGGAGAGTAGACAAGGCAGTGCAGAGTGCAGTCAGATCGACCTCACCTCTGCTGTGATTGTCTCAGGCACACACCTGCCCCCAAGTTGAGCCAACTTCTGAGGTAGCGGAATGGCAGAACAGAAAGCACTTCATAACACCTTAAACTGCAGGAGAAACACGTTGTTGTGGGATTAAAAGGTTGGTGATATTCTTGCTTATTTACCATCATATCACACCAGCAGGCTAAAACAGTACTCTGTCCTCAAACAACGTCCAGTGTTCGTAACTGGTTAGGCTTGTGGTAATATTATCTAAATTGGGGCTATATACTTGAAATTTGTCATCTTCAGTCAATGTTTTGGCAAGTATGTGCTATTCTCTATAAGATAGACTACCTCAGTGATTCACCACAGACTAAATACCTATTTCTCAAGCAGCATAATATAAGACAGATGCAAATTTGTGTATTTTTGAACATAACTCCAGCTGCTGGGACAGCTTGCAAATCAAGTCTGTACAGTAAAAAATGCACTTTTACAGTCTAGTTATGAACCAGTCGGATGGTAAAGGCTGGAGAAAGAGGTTAAAGTGGAGCTAGGAGCAGTTTGGGAGACATGGAAAAGATTGTGATGCTGTAACCTGTGTTGCTACTGATTTCCATAATGGTCAAACTTTTACATTTGTATTACAAATTCAAAATCTGGTAACTATTAATCTGGTAACTAATCTAGTAACTCTGTGTAAACACGCCTGAATTTAGTGCACCGCAAAGAATATCTGCAGCTGCAACAAACAACAATTAAGCATTTTCCCTTAAACTTTGGTGGGGTAAGTTAATGTTGTCCTGGTAATTTATGACTGCGTGTTTAAATTTGTGGCCTATTTTACTAATAAACAGCCACTTGTGCTCTAAGAAGAGCTTTCTGGAATCTGTTACACTTTCAAAATTGCAGAAAGAAGTCACACCTGGGGCCTCTGCCCCTCAGACATTATTCATCTTTGCCACCTTAAAAATTTGCATACCACAAGAGTTCAGATGATAGCCAGTCAGAGCACTTGTTACATCCAGCAGTGCAATATTGTTTGACCACAACAAGTTTTCAGAATACAATGAATATTTTTCATACCTGAGGGGCGCCAACAACACCCTATTTACTTTACCACCTCCTCTATAACCCCTGCAAGATTCTTAAACTATAGGTGACTAAGGAATTATGTTATGGTCAGATGTGATTATGAATGCATTACATTACCTGTGCAAATCAGGTTTGACTTTGATAATCCTAAGCTATTGAAGCCTCTCTCTTCTTCTCTGGTTACTAAGTACAATAAAAATAAAAGTAATGTAATAGTAATATTAAATACAGCTGACATTGTTCCTTGTTACAGTACGTTGCATTATGTACCATGGTGTTGCATTTCCCACAGTTAATTACTTCTTGGCCATAAAAACATGTCTACTCCGACATACTAGATGTCAGCATGAAGCTGATTTAATTGGGATACTTTTGAACCATTGCCCAGTGGTGTGCAATGATGCATGGATATGCAGGCTACTACTGCAGGGAACAGCTTGTGCAAACATGCTACAATCACATTATTTATTTTTTATTGAGTAATGAAGGAAAACACTTGATGTGAAGCCACCAAACAGAAGTTATAATACCATGACTACCACTACATGATTTACTAAACAAAACCATAGACTGACCAATTTGACCCAGCTCAAAAAGTGTACACTGAATTTTATGTGCTGCAAAAAAACGTTAAAATACGCCTGTATTCAAGACATTATGGACATTGAGCTGCAGACCCACAATCTGGCTTGTCTTTTGAAAATCTTCCTCTGTCTGGTTTATTCCTCTTCATCTCCTGCTTTGAAAGGTGAAATCAATAAGGCATGATGGCTTTCACCTCTTTTATCTCATCAGTGACAAAGACAAGATGTCCTTTTTTTTAGACTGTGTGAAATAGCTCACAATAACACAACCCTGAGAATCACATGATTGCTGCAGATTTTTTAATCTCTCCATACTGCCTGTTGTATACAACCGTATGTGTGTGACATGAAGTATTTCAGCAGTCAGTATAATTCACTATACTGCCTGCAAGTGAATTGTTTTTTTGTTTGTTTGTTTGTTTAATTTGACCATGTGTCTTCTTCACCATGCATTTTTAGCTATAGAATTCAGAATAACTGTACTTGTATGACGAAAGTAATGCAGATCACAACAAGTATGGTACAGTTGAACACCAAGGGAACGATAATAAATCTATGAGAATATCTTTAGGTAGTGCGTAAAGATGGTGTGATCTCTCAAAGATCTCTCAGAATGATGCTCAACTTGTCATTTTCTACCTCACCTTGAATAAGTAAGACGGATTAGATGTGCAATTTTGTTTCCTTCACAGAAAAATGGGAGAATGGAAAAAATGTTGATACTGAACATATTAGTTAAATGTTCACTGACATTTCTTTTTATTTCATGTGTTTTCTGCCAAAATATCTGATCTCACAATACAATATCTGCTCCTAGTCAGTACAGCATTATTCAATTTTCTCTGTTTATCTAGGTAGAAAATTAGGGAAAGATCATATTCTGGTTCAATACTGAAAAAGTCCTCAGTGAATTAAGACACAACATGTTTATTTACATTAAACTTCAACCACAATCTTTCCTAACCTTAACCAATGTGCTTCTCCTGACTAAACCCAACCATAATCTGGATGCAGACACTGATCTCTGATGTCAAAGCCCAGCACCCTCACCATTGCTCTGTTCGAAAGAAATAATGTAAAAACATGTTGTGGTTTTACAAAGCGGTTCTGTGCCTGACAATTATCAAAATCAAAGTGTGTTTGAGGGCTACGCACGTACTCATAGAACTGGAGTTACATCCAGTAACTGTTTGTCCTCAAAGTAGCACATTCTTATAAAAATAGTTATTTGTGGAAATCTTAGATCAAGATCAACTATATTTTTCATGAATATATTTCACTTGGAGTACATTTGAGCAATTGGTTTAGAAGATTTGGAGACAGTATAATGCCAAGAAGAGCATCCACTGAAAAGTAAAGATGTTCCAGTCGGCTGAATATCAAGCAAAGCTACAGAGCTTAAAAGGATCGTACAAACTGTTACTTCTGTAAAGATGGATTTCCTTCCTCACTTCCTGGTCTGGTAGGACCGACCTATTATACACATATATTTGGGCCCAAACTACGATCTACTGACTGAACGGAACACTTAAAGACTCAAAGACTATAAGTACAGTCCATTTACCCTTTACCTGCTCATCCAAACGTATGCTTGTATTGTAGCCTCCTCCTTACTATTTAGTTCAATTTGAAACATTAAAATAAAATTTAAAAAAGATGAATACTGTTATGACCTTGGTAATGGTCAGGAGTTTTACTAAGGACTACGAAGAAAGCGCTGAACGCCTTTGGTCAGTCTGCTCATTTTTAAGGGGCAATGGCTCTAACCTTAAAGTAAAAACTATATCTGCTTATATCCCCTAAAACATTGTTACTTGTCACTTTCATTATGAAGGTGACACTACTCTATAGGGTATATAGACAGAGTATTCATATGATATAGTTTAGAGATTATAGATCAAAGATGAAAATGAGAGAAGGGTACTGAGAGAAAAGGGTGCAATTACACATCTGTCTGCACTTCAGCACTATGGATTTATCAGTACACAGCACAGTTAGGCTACTGATATTTCAGAGCCATGGTGAGGGCCATAGATTTTAACTTGCACAGACCTCAGCCAGAGAAAGCATAATTTCACCTAAACAACCCCTCTGCCCCTGCACTCTCTCTGCTACTAGGGGATGGAAAAGGGGGATGCATTTTTGGTCATTTTGCTAACAAGAAGGGTTGGGATCCCCTCTCAAATTGCCTGCATATGTATGCATGGTTTTCTGTCTGTTTTTTCTTGTTTGACAGAGGTTGTGAACGGATTTTTTTGAATTTCATATAAAGCCTATTGAGTCTGTCCTTTTATACAAAATGTGCTATGTAAAAATGTTTTGCCTCTTCCATCGCAACCAGGCCACTGCAACTTGAAGTGGATTATTTTCAGTTGCAGAATATGAAGAGCGTGTCTAACCTAAAATTCACCCTAAATGGTCTGTTTATACTTACACCATGCTCATGTATGTAGGATTTACAATATATTGATAAAAAAAACATTCTGGATCTTTAAACTTGGGTGCAGAAAACTGATGGTCTAAAAGAGGTGTGAAGGAATCCATTACAGTCAGGCTGTGACAACCATCTCTCTGTAGACTTTACCTCTCATTTGTAATAATATCTTTGCCCTAGAATTTCACAGCAATTCATACTCTTACATAACTCAAGCAACACTTACACAAGGGTGTGACTGTGCCAGAGAAGTTTAAATGCTGGATAATTCCTCTTTTCAGAAGAACTGATCAAGCCTCTACAGGAAATCCAGCTTCTGTAGTGTTAATTGGTTGTGTTAAGTCATCTGGGATTGCTTATCACAATTACGTTTTTAACTAAGTTTCTAAAAACAAAGTTTTGGAGACATACGCCATCAGTAGGCAGAACCTGAATTTAGTTAGTAATTTAGATTTGTCTGGAGAATCAAGCTAACTAGGCTAAAATATAAATAAAGAAACAGTCTAGATGTCTGTATAGTCTGCAGTCAGCTGATAAAGCTACAGTAGCCCAATGCTGCATTTTGCTTTCTGTGGTTGCCTATCATGCATATAAGTTAAAATAACATAATATGACTGGCTGATAAATTGGCTGACTTTCCATTTGGAGCTTTCTTTGTCAGCTGGCATCGCAAGGCAGCCGGATACATGCACCCTCACTGGGTTTCAGCTCGCTGGTTCCCCTAAAGTTATCGTTAGCAAAACACATTAAGTAGATATGTAAGCTTGCCAAATTACTTCAGCTAATGTGATCCATAATTAGAGATAGTAATGTTATTCTATATATGATTGTAATTTATCGTTTAGTCTCAAGGATGTCGGGTTGATGCCCAGAATGATGCTCGCTTGCGCCCCATACTCCCTGAAGATTAGGTGAAGCATGTATTTTTTTGGTATTATAGGTTTGATGGCAATTGTTTTTATTCATTAGATCAAACCATGTTTGTTCTTCCTTTGCCTTGTGATAATGAAAAGTTTCTTTATATATTAGAAAATGGCAGGTTTGAAAAAGAGTAATTAGTAATTTCAGATTTTATGCCACAGAGCGAAGAATATGAGCTACCCCTCTTCACAAGCAGCAGTGTTTTGTATTGAGCTAAAAATCTATTAAAATATGTAATGCCAAAAATTAAAATGTCCATATTTGAAATGTGAAGCTCATTTTGAATACACTTCAAGTGTAAAAGACTCTTGAATCTGGAGAACCGTCTTGTAAAAAGGTTTTCCTGTGCTTGCCTAATCTGTCCTCGCTGAGCTTCTTCTTATTACAATTTTAAAATGTCAATGTTTTCTTATGTTTGGATGGGTTTTATTGAATATTTGCCATGCAGTTGAAAAAAGTAGTCATTTAATATTAAGAAGATTCCTCCTCCCCACTCTGCCATTCCTTACAAAAACAAACAGTTTTGTAGAGGCTTTTTCATGTCTTTTCACAGCCTGTCTGAGTCCCCAGAGCCACTGGTGCATAAACGGGCAAAGAAAGCTGAGAGCTGCATGCAGACCGAACACTCTCTCTCTCTCTCATTCCAGAGTTCCACAGTCATTATGGCACACTCCAGGGAGACTCGTTAAAAACATTCTGGAGATGCAAACTTTCATTCCATTTGCAAGTTATCAGTGCGGTTTGTCACAGCCAAAGTGTTGTGATGTAGCTTTGGTATTCTCACGAGGGCTCTGTCAAAGTGCCCACCCCTTCCCTTTCACTTCTTGCACAGCTCCAACTGAATGCAGCTACATCATTTCCAGCAGTGGCCTGTTAAACCCTGATGACAATGATTAGATGTACGAATAATTAGTGGAAACTCTTGAATAAGCAACGTTAGGTGCAGCGGGTGAGATGGCAATAGTGTCTTCTCTTCAAGATGCCTGAAGAGCGCTTTTTTCCTGTGGATATGGAACCAAAGACGAGCACATACCCAGTAAATAACAGCCCTTGAGTCGATCATTCTTTATCAAACTAGGCCATCCATCCCTTTGCTCCCAGTCGTTTGTACACAGCTATCAGACCTGGGCCACTGAAGAGGGAAAAGGACAAGCCAAGAGAAAGTAATGATGTTTGTGATGAGCCTCAGTGTTGACTCAAGTCTAGCTGCTAAATCCCTGGACTCTCACAGCCAGGCCATTACACACACTCAGTGCGGTCCCCATAAGCTGGCAGAGGGGCTTTCAGAGAGTGAAGATGCTCTTATTTGAGGCTGCGTGGAGACCACCAGATCACTGAACCCTGTGTGCACAACTCGGCCGTTTCACCCTTTCAATTATAATTCCCTTCACCCAATTTTGTAGTGCTAACCTTTATAATTGTTTGCTTAGCTGTCTTGTTTGATATTGTAAAAGGGTAGCCAAGACATTTTCTTGCTGCATGTCTGCAGTCAGCTTTGGACAGCATGTGTACAAGCTATTAGAGGTGCACAATAACCACAGTTGAATCATTTGAAATGATCCCTCACTCACTGTTTGGATTGTGTGTTTTTTTTGTTTTGTTTACCATTTAAGATGAAAAGAAAAACATATAGTGAGATTCCCCCTCTAATTTCTCTGACATTACTGGGACAGACTGGGTTTAGAGATAGAACAGGGAAATGAGAATTGAAGAACAGCGATGAAGTCAAGACCCTCTCAGTAAAAGGTATTGTAGTGTATTACAATACCACCACCATTGCAGTTGCACCTATATGTCTCTGCCCCTACGCCTTCTTTCCCTACAATAAATCTTTTGTCAACATGTTGCTGTCTTGTCTGTCTGCGTCCCGTTGGACACAAAGGATGTGATTCTATCACTCTGTGGAAAGGTTTGATTAGAATTGATCATGCCATCATTGTCTGCCAGAGCAACGGATGTGATTACGGAACTGCATGGGTCTAAACATCTATTTATCTGCGAGACTTCCATAGAATTAGTAACAAATTTGCATCATAATTTCCATGTCACATTTGTCACTATACTGCCTATACATTAGATAGATATTTGGGTATTATATGACAATTATTATATATTACCTTAATTAAAAAAAAAAAAATGTTTTTTTACAAATCAAAATAACAAATTAAGACAAGACCAATGAGAGAGAGAGAGAGAAATAAGGAATATAGACCCCAAAGCCCAAAGACTGTACAGTACTTTCAGCCAGGCAGCAGTCATGGTCTAAAAGGTTCACACCTATAGTTGTCATCATTAATTAAGCTGCCTCTGAAACAGGGTATGTGATGAATAACCTTGAGAATAATTGTTCCAGGCCACATTAAAAAAAAAAAAAAAAAGGCAGCAATGTACCACCTGCCTCCAGGTGACAAAACTGGTGAGGATGGTGGTGTTACCTCCAGGGACAGAGACCATCCTGAGCCGAGTGGGGACACAGCTGACAGACAACAGCGGCTGTCAGCCTATAACCCAAAAACTCTTGAGCCGTCTTGGTTTTAAGAGCTTAGCAGCTATTTCCAGTCACAGCGGTGCTCACTTGTCCATAATATGACTACATTGAGGTTGGGAGGCTGCATTGCTTTAGGTTGTTTGGCAAGAGTTGATCCGAGGACAAATTGGCAGCATTTAGTGAGTCAACATGATGATCCTCATTTCCATATTTCACCTGGGTACTAAGCCTAGCATTAGAGTGGTCTTCCACACATACAAAAGCAGCAGAGCAGAAAAACCTGGCCTGTGACACAATGCTGCTTCAAATGCAAAGCAAACAGATATCACTTGCAATTTGCCCAAAACAAAAACGATGCATCTTTTGTACTTGGCAAATCATTGGAAGGAAAAAAACTCAAGTCTCTTCCTCTCATTCTTCTGTCTCTCCCTCTGTTTTCTGACATTATTCAGATGAGTTCTGCATTGCAGTCTGAGTCATGTTTACTGACCAAAGCCGCAGTGTGAAATCCAGAATAATTGCTCTCCTCAACTCCCCTGGCACATTGTGTTGGTCTGTTCAGTTCAAGCAGGAAGTCTAACTCGGATAGAATTTTTTTCACAAATAAATTACAGTAAATCAATATTATGCGCTTTATGTTTTTTCATATCATTGAAGGAAAAATCATTACAAAATTACAAAAATAAAATTCCACATAATGCCTGCGTTGTGAATGATGAAATAAAAACTGCATAAAAAGCCAGTAAGGGAATGCAGACACGCAGAGGCGATTCTAGAGTCTGTTGGGGCCCTAAGCAAAAATTCCCAGGGGGCCCTTCCGACCAGTGTTCATCACCATTATGTTATAAATAATCTGACACCAATGAAAAATGTATGAAATCAAAAATTTTTTTATTCCAAATGTTCCCATATCGTACCATACATATTAGAATTAAATAACATGAAAAAACTTGTAATTTTGAAAATATAAATGTAAAGAACAATAAAAAAACAAAATAACTAAATAACAACAAGGTTGTTACATTGTAAATAACTAACATTATAAGGCTAGTGCTTATCAGCACTTTTTAAGCACTAGTCCAAATTCTGCTTTGGCTAGTGCAAATGCCTTGGCTAAATTGTGCTCTAATGAAGAAGTGTTCACAGTCATCCGTATCATGACTTAGAATGGGTGCTCGATGTGCCTCTGGTGTCTCTTCCTGCTCATGACAACCACCAGGTGGAGTGGCCACTATCCCACTGGAGGTGGATGTTGCTGGAACTGATGTGACAAAAAATAAAATGGTGTATATTGTCCTAAATAATCTTTACAGGGCATGGCATATGTTATCAATTAAAGTGGAACACTGGACTTACAGTTTTCATCGTCAGCATTTGGCAGGGGCACTTTATCGGTCTGTTTTGTGGTCATAAATTTAAGTAATGATCCTGAGGAGAGATAAGAGAGAGATTTTTAGTTGTCCTCCTTGGGCACAGCTTTTATTATTCATTGCTATCATAGCATTCATATCTTATTGCTAGCTATTAACTCTTACACAACTTTATTAGTTACAGATAAAGCTGTTTTTCCATCCAAATCACTCCAATAAATTTTGTACCTTCAACAAACACCCATGTCCACGCAGCATACAGGCACAGCAAGCATGGTACAACAAGTAAACTTTACAATAAATACTGCATAAAAAGTTAAAAACAAGTTAAAAGTTAAAGGTACAGTGTGTAGAATTTAGTTGCATTTAGTGGTCCAATCACTGCATTGTAATCTCCTCACATCACCCTCACCTTCCTAGTGTAAAGGAGAAACAACACTTTAAGGACCCTGTTTAGAGTCAGTATTTAGTTTGTCTGTTCTGGACTACTGTGTAAATAAGGTGTTTCAACATGGCGGCCTCCATGAAAGGGGACCCTCTCCCACTGTAGATATAAAATATATTTTTTAACTAACAAACATAAAAGGATTCTTATTTTCAGGTGATTATACATGCATCAAAACATAGTTATGAATATTATATTCCATGTTTGCCTTATTCTGAAAATAGAGAATAGAGGCCCCAAATCTTACACACTGTACCTTTAAGAATAACTTAAGGGGGCTTCAATACTGATATTATAATACTGAATTATCCATTTCAATACTGTAACATTATAAGTTAGCTTATTTACTTTCTGTTACCCTGATAGCTAGCAAGTTAATAGAGTGCTGCTGCTTGCTGTCGAGGAGGACAGCAGCTAACGTTAGGTTAACCTTGCATCTTTTTATTTTTTTATTATTATTATTATTTTTTTTTTGTAACTTGCTGGCCCATAACCGCGTCCAGTGCCAGAGCCGCACGCGCCACACTCGAGTCGGTCACGGCCAACGGAGTGCGGGTCCAGCTCCGCTTGCTAACTAACCAAAACGTGAAGTAATAAACGTAACGACACTTGAACAGCAGCTAACATTTGCGTAAGCTAGCGTTAACGTCAGCTAGCATCAGTTTAACGCAGAGGTCACCATCGGCATATATACGTCTGACGCTAATGTTAGCAGCTATTCTAGTCTGTCTCCCCGTTAGTTAGACAAAGTAACAGCATTTGTTCAATAACAGCAGTCAATCACTGTTAATGTTATGCTTATATCATTATCTGCTCCACTTACCACTGTCTTTCTTTTTTCTTCCTCTTCCCACTACCAGATGGGCAGCTCCTTCATTTTCCTTCAGCTTTATTTCCAACTAGCATCACACAGGTCAACGTCAGGTGGGATCATGGGATTGACCCGGGGCCCCTTTCCGGAGGTTTCCTACTGAGATGTCTTTGCAACTCGCCCGTTGTTGTTTAAGGGGGAGGGGGATGCGGTCACTGCGGCTTATGCATTTTTGAGACATTTCGGTAAAAACAGCCCTCGGGCACCGAGTCTCGGGGGCCCCCTAACGGTTTGGTGCCCCAAGCAGTTGCCTGCCTTGCCTGTTCACAAGCTGCGCCTCTGCAGACACACGTGTGCCTTGCCTGTCACTGAGACAAGGTTTTTGTCTTGTGCAGTATGTTCAGCACCACCGGTTGTCACATCTTGACATGCCTTGCTATACACCTGTGAAATAAATAAATAAAAATAAAAAAACAGGTATGCCTTGGGATACCTACTGTATATTCAGCAGCATATGTAATTACTTAAACATGGCAAATGAGCAAAACAAACAGATGTGTCAGGTCACAGTGTGCACAGCTCATTATACCAGAGCCTTCTTCAACACAGCTATGCTCAGTGCCTGTACAAAATGACTTGCAGGGAGGAGCTCTCCATTTGTGGTGTGAAGTGAGGCAACGCTGGTAACAAGCAGATAACAGTCCCACCAAGATGGTAACGCTCAATGCTTTGCACGGGAAGGGGTGGGCATCATTGCCATTCAGAGCTGCACACACGCAAATGTGCACGTTCTTTAACACACAAATCTCAAAAGCAGTCGTGTTTCCCCCTGCCGGCATGTCACTCTCCCAAATTGTTTCATGTTCTTTAGAGCGACTAAATAAAACCAAAAGGCAAACAAATCCTCCTGAGACACAGAGGCAGAGAAAATACTCGTTGGATACTTTGTAGTTCTGCCTGTGTCTAATACTTTCTAGTCTGGTTTCTTCAAAATGGCATTTTCTATTTGAGCTTCACTGTTAAACTGCAGAGGGCTTTAATAGGAGGAGGAAGCATCTCTTAAGGACTTACTGCCATCTGTTGGTACTGACTGAAAATTATTATCAATCGATAATGTCCTTTGTGCTCGGCTGCACTGTACGGTATGTTCCTTTGGAATATGCATGCCGACTTGGACCACATTACCCATTCTAGGCAAGATCACTGTAAAAAGACACTTGAGAAAATCTAGCCACGGGTTCATTTCTTATTCAGTCATTCAGCTTCCTCTACTTGCCTATTGTACTTCTAACCATAACCAGTGCACTGAAGGCCTGGGTAACTGTATAATAACTGTATAATAGATAGGGATGAAGTGAATCAGTTTCCTCTGAAAGATATGCAAAAACATACTCAAGTATGCATGAATAGTTCCTTTGCAGAGGAAGAGATAATGGTCTTGCTTTAACGCTTTGAAGTCCAGGCCTACCGATGTAAGAACTGTCAAACAGAAATTTTGGGTGGTTGTGAAAATCAAAACCAAGTTTCCTGACACTGGAACATTCCCAGCCAGGCATGAGATTAAAATATGCACTCAAAATTCTGAATCTGTTTTGCAGCATAGCATTTAAATAAACGGTCCATATTTTGGACTGTAAAATGACTTGTCATAATGAATGTGCGTGGACCTCTGTTTTCATAACATCTTGAATCACCATCTTGCTCTCATTTTTGCATGCTTGGCTGAGCCATAATTACCATTTAAAGTGGGATAGAAGTGAGGTGTATGAGTATGGTTGTTTGCACCTCAGGTCACGCATGCTAGGCTGCCTTTCTTGATTACTTGATTAGGTGAGGCTAGAGGAGATCAACCAATGGAAAATTTGGAGGTTGATCTGTGGCACAACTGATGGATTTAGCTGAATTTCTATAATAACCTTTCCATATGATTGACTGCATATATAGGACTGAAATGTTCTTTTAATTTCTTCTAACTTAGAATATTTCTCGTTAGCATGTTCACACTACAGCAGTTATTTGATGTGACTGTGTGTAAAAGTGAATACAGCAGTAATGAAAACCATTAATTTCCATTTATTTGAAAAAGTCTGTAAATAAAAGAAATGAAGATAGCATGATTCTCTTACATAAGATGTAGAACAGTCAACGTTCTTTTTAATGGGGCATTGCAGCCGTCACCATTGCTGTTTGAAATGGCACATCTCCATTGCCAATAGAGACGGAATCTAAAAACTGGCAAAAAAAATAAATAAATTCATAAGTTGTCACATAATTGGCAGAAATGTGAAATGAGGTTACAAAAAACAGTTTGCCTTTCAGGGGACTAAGATATCATGGCTACACAGATGGACCTCTGGCAAATAAGTGTTCCATGACTAAATACAATAGCTGTGAAATTTGCCCCCAAACAGGCTAATTTTAAAAAGGGAACCATCTATCCAAAAAAGTCCCCCTCGTTACATATTACATGAAAGGGGTTTCCATCTATTTAGCTAAATGTGGCACTGTGACCGGCTCCCGAAGGAGTATAAAGAAGAGTACAAGTATTGATTCAGACAGAAAACATGTTGAAAATTAAAGCAATATTAAAGCCCTTACATTACAGTTGAACTAGATATGAGGAGGGAATAGAAAAAGAGGAAACAAATTATAGACAGACTTCTGTTACAAATCCTTCTACTGCATCCGATGCTATTAATGCGAAAATACAAATCAATGTGGTAGTTATAGCTAGAGGTCGTCAGTCTGCCTCCTCTTCCTCAGACTCGGACTCTGGAGAAAGGAAAACATCAATCAGCACTATAATCAAACATTGATGCCAACTGAGCCATCATCATCATCAATGTCATTTAAACTCAGAAGTGGGACAGAACAGAGATTCTGAAAACAGGGGACAAATCAGTTACATTGGTTTGTTATTCAGAATTCAAACCCTGCTGTGTTTTTTGGCCATCTATGGTTGTGAGGAGGCAACAAAGACAATGATACGAAAGGAGACTGAGGTGCTTACCTTCCTCTGCGTTCTTGAGCCATTCAACAAATTTTTTCATCTGCTCAAGGAAAACACTCTTTCCTTTGGCAAGGTGGGCCTCATTGTACCACTTCAGAATTGCCTCCTCACTCAAGACATCCGCTTTAAAGAAAGAAAATAGAAATATAAAGACATCAAAACATTTTCTTTAAAGAAAATAAGTACATTTCTTTTATGCCAACAGCACAAATGGGTCTGCAGGTGCTTGAAAAACAATCTTCGTCAGGCAGTTTGGCGACATAAATCAAGACAAAGTTTTGGTTATAATCTCTGGCCATCTGGCATCATTCATAGCTTCCCACTTTAAAAATGAATATTTTCCCACAAATGTGGGGATGGAAAAAAAAAAAACAGCCACAAATGGGAAAGGGAACGCAAATAGATTACCTTTGTAGAGCAGAACAACAATTTTCTGGAAGGCCTTCATGAAGTGGATGTTGTCATAACAGTACTCCTGGATCTTCAGCAGGAGAGTAAGTTCAGAGAGGCCCTGGGAGGTAAACGCCTTCAACAGTGGGCTGTATTGCTGAGAATGTAAAACAGGGAAGATTAAAACTGAGAGCTGTGCAGAAATTGTAAAGATTCACACAAAAGGATGAGTGGGAAGTTTCTAGACCTCACAGAAGATAGAAGAAATTATCCTGAATGTTTTTTTTCTGATTTCTTACATTAATTTTGACTCTGAATGGCTTTGGGTTAGGAAATCAATTATCTTCTCAGCTAAGTTCAAAGCTTACAGCAGCCTGGATTTTGAAACACCTTTAAGGCATAATTTAAGAGTGACACCTGTACGTTTCCTTAGATCTCTTGTTCCCAAATAGCAGAGCCATAATAACAGAGGTGTCACCTTTAAAAGTTTGATGGCTTGTTCTGTGACCAGCTCCTCCTTCTTGTTCCACTCCACAGAGCTCATTACGCTCGACCAGATTAGTCCAATCATTGTCTGCTCAGAGATGTTGTTCTTCTTGATTTCCTCACGGGTGTATGCGATGATCTGCAAGAACCCGAGCCCAGAGATGAAACACGTTATTGGCAAAGCAGGCAAACCATGGCCATATTGAATCCTGTCGATGTCTGAGGTATGAGGACACTGGCAAGGCAAACGGGGCTTGCAGGATCAGAGAATATGTTCGGCTTGAGTGAATTTCAGCAACTTGTCACTGATTCACTGCACCCTTTTCTCCAGCACTCCAAGACAAAAAGGAGACAGAAGTTAAGAAGAAAGCAATCTAAAGTGCCACCCTCACACAGAAAAGGTGAAAAACTAACAAGGCTTACATCTTTGAGGGGGTCCCCACGTGACATCTGTTCCTGAAGCTCTTTTTGTAGCTCTTTGCGAGCACCAATGGACTGCTGGTTTCTGGCAAAGTCCGAAAGCTCCTTGAGCCCGGCGTCTGTGAAGTACTTCGAGAAGTGCTCACAACTACGCTTGTTGGCAGGAAACAGCTCCTAAAAAGCACACAGTAAAATATTGAGGCAGAGCCTGTTTGGCCAGACAAGCTCTCATCAGCAATTAAGAAGCTTTTGTTCAATTCAATTGTCTGAGTATTGGATGTCTCAGTAACTTGGAACAAAACTAATGCAGATTATTAATCTTATTTTCACAAAACATTCTTGTTTAGTATGCACAGACAAACTGCTGACCCTGACTGCATCTTAGCCTTGTAAAGATTTCCTATTTGAGTTGTCATTCTCACCATGAGTCTGTTGTCCATGCCAACCTTTCGGAGACTGGCAGAAACAGATCCGATGTCCTTTTCAGAAAGCCAGGATTTGAAGAGTTTTACCGCAAAGCATGCCGAAACACCTGAACAAATGCATGAAGAAGTGTCAGCTGTTGCTAACAGACCTGCCAGGATAAAGTTAGGCCTGAGTAATACATGAGTAAACAACTCCAGAGAATGCGATTTGACAGGCTTTAACTGGAACAATTCCTAAAAAAACAATAAAGCAGTCAACTCAATTAATTTGGACCACAGGTGTACTAAATATCTATATCTCAGTGAAATACAAAATGCGATTTAAATGAGCATTATTTAAATGACACAGTTCACAAAAGTGAGACCAACTGCCATCCATCTATCATGAGGGTTGAAGGGTCCTGATACATTAAGCCAAATGATGATCACAGGGCTGAAGCTGTCCATTAGCGACAGTTTTTACTGCATCTTTATTTCTTTGACAAGCAAAGGACAACTGACTGATAATGCCAGGTCAAAGCAAGACCTGCCAAAACTGCCATCTGCATCTTTTTTCCAGACATCAATTCACACTCCAAGCACGCAATAAAGACTTTAACACAAACGATAGGCCAACTTATTTTGTCTTTCCACAATGCTGGTTGTTAGGTGTTGTGATTTTCTTTTTTGGATTAGGAACAGAGACAATCAACTCATTATTTACTCTCGTGTGGGCGTTCAGCATATGTCTATGTCAGCTGAAGTCTGAAGTCTTGAAATGATGTTAAGCAAAGCGTGTAAGCTTATTGTGGATGTTTTGGCATCAGTGCATGTTCGCTGAAGTTGCAGTAGACAAAAGCTGAAGATATGTTTGAAGAAGTTTAGAAACACTGTCTCTGTTAATTAAGTCCACCAGAAAGGAATGACAAGTTTATTTTTCAAACTGTAAAATGTGCCCTCAGTACATATCTTTAATAATATATCTGTTTTAGATATGAATTTATGTAAAAAATGTAGTACACTGGTTGGCAGATAAATATCAGTTTTGAGATGTTTTAATATTTCAAATATCATTGATCATCAGTATTGGCCTCAAAAATCTAGCATTGGTTGGACTACAGTTTGATCAGTTACCCTTTGTTGGCACTAGTTCTTTGAGACTAGCTTGGTGTGCCAGTCTATGAAATTAAGTTGCATGCACGTGTGACTACCAACTGGCATTAGTCACAATGGTTTATGGAGATTTCTCCCAAACTTTTAATTTATGTTGTTAATAATCCTCAAATCCTGTCGTCATTGGAATTGCAAGGGAAATGTTACAAAAAATATGTAATAATGCAGGTGCTTGTGTTAATTTGAAGGTAAGTCACTAACAAGTAATTCCCTTTAATTGTATGACTAGAAACATTCAATAGCGTTTTATATGGTTGGTTCATTTTTCTCTTCACTTTTTAATAATGATGAAAGCTTACGATTAGATTAGATGAGATTAGTTCACCTTAGTCTAACGTATTCTACCTGCTGATCTTATCTGCAGAACAACAAACACAACCAGGCACTTCTACAAGGCAGAGGAATAGGTACCTTCTTTGACTAGGTTTTCATTGAAGAGGCTGCTAAGAATGGATGCAGAAAGATTGCCGTTGGCCAGCAGAATCCCTGTTAGCATGGCCAGCTTGTTGCGCTCAGACTCTGTAAAGCCCTTGAGAAACAGCAGCAGCTACCAAAAAGCAAAACACAAAGCTGTAAGCTGAATTGAGTCAGACACATATTCTGAGTTTTGTTTTTTTTAAACTCTTGAAACTTAGACTAAAATGGTCATGAATTCACAAGCTTGACCTGGACAAGTAACGATGTGTTCGTATAAAGATGCCTCTAGTAAAAGACAAACCTTTTTAATCTCCTCCTCAAACCCTTTCTCCAAATATTTGTAGCGCCTAATAAGTTTGTTAAAGACCTAAAAAAGGAAACACAGAAAATGTTTCTTTATTTGTACCAATTGAAAAATTATGTTCTTAATTTCGCTACGATAAAAGTGAAAAGAAGGAATTTAATATTCACCTGTGCATATGCCTGCATGGTCTCCATGTCCTCTTGTGCTTTGAAGAGACAGAACTCAGTGCAGGTCACGTCATCTGCCAGGGTTCCCCCTGGGGCTGAAAAAAAAAAAACCAAACAAAAAAAACAAACACATTTTCTTATTTGTGAGTCTTACGCTTCATACGTTCAGTGAGTTACTTTACTTTGTTAGTTTGTGTCTACAACTCCATTAAACTGACTTCATCACCATGAATTACACTAAGATAGGGACTGCTTAGGCATAACATATATTTTCTAAAATGTTTTTGTGAAGGCAAAACAAATGTCCGTCCTCTTACCCAGCATTCCACCAGCCACCAGGATGTCAAACAGGGTCTCAGCATAGCGGCGGTAGTCAAGCTTGGCACCAGAGGCATCAAGGAACTTTGCGACAGCTTCCAAGTCAGTGCCAGTTTGGTTCAGACCTTGTATGATGCTTTCCTGAAACTGGGAAGGGTCAAACCTCTCCTTTTCATCTGTTGAAAAGACATATTTAAAAAGAGTTTATCCCTGCCAATTACCTAAGACATATCCAAAATCATTTTCAGGTGATGAACATATCCAAATACTCTCTTCCTTACATAAAGGCATTTCAGTTAAGTTCTATAGGACAACACATGTATGTTTGCTGGTTACTATGTGTGCTTATACAATGGCAATAAAAAAACAACAGTGCAGGTTACAGGCTATGTGTCAAGTAACATAACCTGTAACATGTTACCAAATAAATGTGTGGGGATTAAAATGTATTGAATATCTTGCCAGTGAACTTATGGTCTTCAGTAATCAAACTTTACAATCGTCCTTCTGAGTCTGTGATCATAACCAGATAAGGTATCGGATATGAAAGGTCAGTACTGTAAAACGCTGGAAGACAATCAAACAGGTTGTCCTCATAAAAACTGATTTATGAAGACCAACTTGTTTGAGAAATTACCAGCAGAGACTGGTATGATTCATATTTCTCACCTCTTTTCCGGGTTTTGAAACGCTGGCCTGTTAGCGTAGGCTTCTGCTGCCTTTGATTACTCATAAAAGACACTCTAGAAGACAAAAGGGGAAATTAAATAAGATCAAGATTAGGACATGCTCCACCTATTATCTATGAAAAAAAAAAAAATCATCGTTAGGCTATGAAAATGACTAAAAACAACTATTAATTCTATGATGAGGGCTGATTTAAGCCTCCTTCTTTACCTGACATATTATGGTATAGGGCATGTAATGATCCTTGATTGCAGGACATAAAATACTCACACTACACTGAGTTACTGGTTTTCACTGTTATGATACGAATGTGTCAGATGACATGACATTTTTTTACTATATATATGTATATATATATGTATATATATGTATATATATATGTATTCTAACATGTTGGCAAAGCCAGATTAGACTGAGAAACATAAACAGTGACACTAAATATGATTTTATTTTCAAAGAGCCAACGGCCAACGTTAGCTTAGTGTTAGCACAGTCAGCTTTAGCCTCATTTAACGTTGATTTACTGTCGCAGTGTCACAATACGATTAAATAAATGATCACAGCTCGATTACATTAAACGAGATCACAAAACAGCGACTCACCGAAATCCTCTTTATGAGCAAAATCAGTACGTGGAATAAAAATTAATACTGGATAATATCAATGCAATCAGGTCCAGGGAAGAGGAAATTGTTGGCGCGCATGCGCATTAACACCGCTTCCATATGGGTTGTTACATTTGTGCGCGGGGGGAGGGGGGTGGGCCCAGTTCACAAACTGTGAGAAAACGGAGAAAAAAATGCCAGGGGTACACAACCGTGGTACATTACCGGTGGCTATACAACCTAGTACAATCTTGTTGTATTTCTTCCCTGTCTATCATACAAGATAGGGTAATATAACGACTATCTTTTTAAATGACCCCCCCATGTACCGTTCGATGACTTTTTCTTTAGTTCACGTGTAAACGAGGAGAAGAAACGTTTTCAACCCACAGAAAACTGTCACAGGATCAGTTTCCTGACCCCCTCTCTCACTGTCAACACATCAAACTCACAGAGTTAACAGAATAAAAAACAATGGGCTAAACAAGTCGTTGCTATCTAGCATTAAGACACAGGAGGGGGATGTTGTGCTGTCGGGTGGATGCTCTATCTGCGTGTGGGATGAAGGGAAAAACTTTAATGTTGCGTTAAAATTTACCTCGTAAATCAGAGTTCTAACTCCATGAACTTCTTTAAACATGATCAAATACGTTTTTTGAGCCTAAAATTGCATTATTTATGATCAGTCCACCTCCGCCATTCAGTCATTCGTTTTGCATAAAGTCTCATTGCATTAATAAGAAAAAAAACTAACCTCTAACTTACGGAAAGTTGGGGTTATAAATGTGTGGTTTAATGTTAGAAAGTCTGGTGTTTGATAAACATTTGTTTAAATTGTGGAACGCTTTGTATTTCCACATAATCACAGTGGCCACTCATGAAGACTCCTCCATGTGGACAAAAAAAAAAAAAAAAAAAAAATGAACCTCCAATCTTTCCGACAACATTTGAAAGCATCACAGCCCCACCTCCCCCCTGCGCTGGAGGTGATTAGGGGACGCTGGACTAGCCCAGAGACGCCGCTCCAGCCACTCCCTACGCCCGGCGGACCCTTCACTCTCAAGTCCATCCGGAGCTCCATTCAAAGTGCTGAGATCCTGATGAGAGCCACGTTCAGCCTCATCCAGCACAGCAAGATACGAGTTCAACTCAAAGGCAGCGGGGAAAGGGCTTCAGGAGCCACTCCACACTTGGAGAATCACCTCTGGGATCCTACTTTTGTCCGCAGAGTGGATTTAGGACGAGAGGGAGCAACTCTTGCAGTGATTAAGAGGCAAGTTTGACATCTTCTCTTAGGTTGCTGGGTGCTGAAACTGTAGCGCAACTGCGAGTCCTTTGTTACCGTTTGGGTTATGTGTGTCACACTGTTGCACTCGCGGCAACTTTTCTCAAAAGTTAACTTTGCATAGTCTTCAGACCGTCTGCTTCCCAACTCATTCATTCCTCCTCTTCGTGCAGGAGGGGGTTGGGATATTTTTTTTGTGTATCTTTCTTTTTCTTTGTTAACTATTTCTCATGGTTAGAGGATAAAACTGAGAGAACTATAACCGAGTTTAGTTTCGCTATTTGCCTCTGTCTTTAATCCAAACCGAGGGTCAATGAATTTGGCAATGTTAATGAAAAGTGTGGTCGCTAATTGCCTACATCTGCTGGTTTAAACACCGTCTTTGTAATTCATGAGTCAAACCACTGCAGATCCCTACGCTGAGGACAGTAGCAGATGTGTCAACGAATACTTATACTTTTAGAAGGCAACTGTTATTAAAGTTTGGCGCAGCGCACATACATAATATCCTGCTCAGCAACACCAAATATTCCTATCATCACACAACTGAGCAGTGTGTGAGTGTACAGTTCTTTGTGAAATGGGCGTTTTAGACACTTGTGCTGGGCTAAATGAAAAGCAGCAAACTCTGACCTCCACCACCTCAATCATAGTCAAACACTGTTTTATTTCATTAAAAAGTATATCCTTACATTATGCAAACCGTAATCTGTGGGTTTATGGTATAACAGAACAAGATCAATGTCAGCTTTGAAGGTGGATAAAGTGACTGAAGGTGGGTTTACCCTCCACTACGCCACAGGTTTTAAGAAATCTTAATGCTGCTGACTGGAATAAATTACTGCTCAGCATGGACTGCATGAATAAAACTATTCACCACGCTGAGAAACATCCCAAAGTTCCTTCTTGTCAGAGTTGACCTGCTTTCTCTCTCCCCTGAGGGATCCAGACTGAAACTTGTAAAATCAAAGGAGGAAAACCTTTTTCGGGAAGAAAAATATAGATGATGGAAAAGTTATAATATTAAGATACACTGTTGTTGCATTCGATAAAAATAGACTAAATCATTATTGCAGACACACTCACATAAAAAACCCAGTGTCATGTTAACTGGATTCAACGTGTACATACTTTTAGAAATATTTCAGTGCATCAATCAAATATGTCAGTTTTACCTTGACATGAACTCTTTTGCATAAAGCATACATTCCATAAATTAGTATAGAAATGTTAATGCTTCCTCATTCATGCAAGATTTTGGCCATAAGTGATTCAAAACATGAATTCTGTGGACATGTTACAAACTCGCAGTCTTGTTATCCTTAAAAATGTTCTAGTTTGTTGCTTTTTGGTGCCAGACTGTTTCTATGCTTGGCTCTACTTTTAGAATCCTGCAGTTTTTCAACTCCTAATTCCATTTGTGAACTCGGTAATCCCAAGAGGATCAGATAAGACATTTAAAAAAGGGAAAAAAAAGGATTGTGTCTTTTCTCTTTGTGGTTTTCCGCAAATATGTCCCGCCTCTGTTGGCCAGAGTCTCAGTTGGGAAACCAGATGGGAACTTTATTACCCGCACTGATCAAACAAACAGTGATGTAAGATGACTGTGAAAGGTAGTGTGTGGTAAGCAGTCAGAGTTGCCCGATAGACTCCTGGAAAAAGTAACAACCGTTTAGCTCACACTTGGAAGACGACATTGTGTGGGACTGTTGGCCACTCCAGTAGCTCTCCTCTGTGTGAGCTTGTTGGCCGGCCCGCTTTTAGTTGCATCAGTGTCTTTTTTTTTTTTTTTTTTTTTTTTTTTGTACCAAAAGCCTCTTCACGAACACTGTCGCATGAGATTCTGTGGTCTAATGTGATGCATATAAAGGACCAAAGTCCCTGTTCCACGGTGATGAGTAGTGTTTGCACTTTTCTGCCCATGCAGCTTAGTGTAGTGAGGCGTGTGTCCTGTGTCAGCCCTGCTTGAACTATCTATCAGAGATAGACAGGGGCACACACGTGGAGCTCCACTTAGTGGACCATGAAAAGCCTTTAGTGACAGATTTTGCACCTTCTTTTACAAGAGAATCTTCGGAAGCAATACTGAGAAACCAGATCTCATTTGTAATTTTGCTGCTTTATTTTACTTTATAGTTGAAAGTGTTACAATCTCACACATTGTCCTTAAGTTCATGATCCCAAAAAAAAAAAACATTTCCCAGTGCCATTTGACTCACAACGTTTTCCACCCATTGAACTTAACTGCTTAAACTCTACGCCCCTGGTCTCCCTACGGAGCTGGAGTAATAATGCTGTACATTTTGATTCAGCTCACTGTTGATTTGTTAAGTCCAGTGCAGCTGCTTTCTCCATTCACTTATAGGAAACCAAGCCAGACCAAGTGTTTGACTGCCTGTTGTGCAGATGATGCTGAAACTGCTAACTGCAGAGCAGTCCTGGGAACATTTTATACTGGAGTATATTCGTGTACTAAAATAAGTGAAAAATTATAACCTTGCAGGATTCTCTGGGGTGCAGTTATTTGTTAGCTGATCGAAAAAGCGTTGGCCACATTAATTGTACAAAATAGTCCATAGGCTGGGTTTTTCTGCAAAACTATATGAGCATGTTTTGTGACCTGTTGCTGATGACATTTTACAGGATTGCCTCACATTGACATTTGCAGCTGTAAGTGCAAAAAGGTGTCTGGTACAGTTAATGGCCACCTGGTTTATGATGCAAAGTTAAAATTGGTGGCAAAGGCTCATAGCTTTCACTTGGTCTATGCATTGTGTATAAATCACGTGTGGTTTTTGGGAAGGTGGAAATGGCAAACATTATTCTGCTCTATTTGTGGAAATAAACAAATGCTTGAAGTTCAAACTTAAACTCTTATAAGTTACAGGTTCTTTAAAACCATTGAAAAATTGAAAAAAAAAAAACCCACCTCTTTTCATGGCAGACATTTTGACAAGTCACCGTATGGAAAAGCACAAGCTCGCAAGGGTGAAGTAAGTCTGCAAAACTTTCACATTAAGCAATACTTGGGGCAACTTGGACGAGTAAATTTATGGCATTGACCAACAGTAAGCCATATAAACAATACTGTTCTTTTGAGGGAACCGAGAGCCAGAGTCCAAAATGGAGCAAGCCGTCATAGCTTAGTAATTGTGTTGTTTAACCTCCTCTGTTGGACCTGCTCCACTAAAGAGTAATGGTTTGCTGACGTTCTGCTTTGATCACCACATTGCTAAAACCTGATTGGAGCATCACCATTTTCCATCGGAGCCCCACCCACTTCAAATCAGTAATAAATACACACACACACGCACACGCAGGCACACACACACACACACACACATTAACAGAACTCTTCAAATGGTTCAATTATTTTATGGTCATGTAGGATCCTATCGCTGATAGAGGAAAATATGTTCTCAGAGGCCTTAAAATTAACACATGAGACAGTGATTCTTATCATCATTCCTATATCTGGTCTCTTTTCAATCAAGGTTTTGTATGCTTAGTGGATTAATTATGGTATGGTTGTTGCATCCTTTGTCATTTTGATTGCCAGCTGTAGGCTCATGTTTTGCAAATCTACCAGTCTTGATGTCTCCCTGCTGTTTGAGCTGTATTGTAAATAAAGCCCAGTGTTTGTTTGGGTTTATGTTTAACCAGCCTGGATGGTTGTGTGCCATGAAAACTCTATGCTACTCGCAAATGTGTGCAATTTTGACGGAAGACAGAAACCATTCAGTCATTAAGCTTGGGTTGTTCAAAACCATTTTCACTTTGTTCAGTCTTTTTAGTCTGCCTATGTGTAGAGTAATTACCGCTTCAATTGTGTGCCCACCTTTGCTTTAACACTTTTGTACAGATCTGCACCTGGAGTGGTGTTGAGGCCTCTGGACTCAGGCTGGTCCCCTCTGTCCTGGCCTACTCTTTGGCACAGCCCTATGCCCTGTCGCTGCCCATCAGGGAGGGCGTTAATTGGCGTCATTGCCAGTGGCCTTTTGATGCTGTGACTCTCCTGCCCCGTGACAAAGCCGGCTTGATGTGCAGGAAATTTACAGACGATTACGCAGCATAATAGATTTGATTATCATTTGTTTGCACATAGCCACACCACTGTGTTGTCAAACAACTGTTCCCAAGGTAAAATGATGCCAATCATCTCTCAGTGCAGCTCACACAATACCTTTTTTGTTTTTTCCACTTTTTTGTAATTCCACACAGACCACATGTCATTGTAGACTGTAAGCCTGCTTTGTTGATTGTGTTGAAAATATTGACCATTTCCAAGTTGACAGCCACTCTGAGCTGCTTTATTTTTAATTAAGGATACACATCCTAATGAGTAACAGCTGGTTTTTTGGCTCCACTTTTTGCATTCTCAAGACAAAACACCTACGACCGTCTGCATGGCTGACTTTTGGTCGGGTGACTTCTCCTTGCTAAAGAACAGAAAAGAACACGAGGCTTTAGCCTATGGCCTGTAAATAATATATGTACATTTAATGGTGTTTCTTCATGTTTTCCTTGTAGCTTGATCTTGCAGGGAAATGTAGGTCAGTGTCAGAGGCAGAAAGCAAAGCATGTCTCATAACATTGGTTACATGCATTGAAATCCCAGGTCCAGCCCACCCATCGTTGTCAGACTTTTGAGGATAAAATCTCTCACTCTCTTATGTTTTTATTTTTTCTGTTGACCAACTTGGCTGATCTAAATGCAGCAATTTAATCTGTGGGAAATATAGCTCAAACTCCGATTGAAAATTTTATTCTGTGACTTGTACTATATGTCGTATGTAGCATCAAAATAGTGACTCATGTGGTGCCCTTCGTCTGACATTCAAGGCGCGGCCTAGTTGATTTCTACCAGCATAATGTATATTGTGTGACACCAAGTGGGAGGAAGGGGATGGGGGGAGTACCTAGTTCCAGTGGCAGGTGTTACATTGAATTTATATTGCAGATAGCTGACGGTGAGTGATGGAGGATAGTTGCACCAGGAAGTCCAGGGAATCCTATTGAAACACTTTCCATTTTGCTGTTCATTCAGATCCAGCCATCTGAAATATGTTTATTTTAAACAGATTTTTTATGCCTTTGCTACATTAGGTCAGCATTTAATGTGCAAAACTTTAATGAGGGGCCAGTCAGGTTTTGGAAAGCGCACTCAGTTAAGGTGTCACATGTCCAGATGAGGGTTTTCGACCATAAATGTTTGCTACATCTCTGATTTATGAGATTTAGATTTGAGATTAATAACAGCTAAACCATGTGGGCACGCAATGCTTACCTACTACATGCATCAAAGAGATTTAATCAAACTCTGATGCAAAATGCATCAGAGAGATTGATAAAGCGGGGCACTTCTAATCCAGTTTCCAAGAGTAATTCCAAAGGTTCATCGTACAGTCATTTGGATTTAAACTGATAAGATGAGTATGTTTTAAAAAATCAAATCATAATAGCAATAGACCTTTTGTCCTTCCTGTGTACATTTAAGCAAACAAAAAGTACTATTACTAATATTGACTGGTTATATTTCTCATCTCGCCACTACTCAGCAGTGAAGATAATCCCCTGGGTATTAATCAAGGCTGTCAGTTTTTTTCTCATTCCCCCTGTTTGGATCCAGTACAACAGTTAGCAGCAGGAAGCAACTCTTATTAATGGGATTGTGTCACTGGCTGCCTAGCAGCCAGCTCCAAATCTGGGCTAGTGGGTTAGGCGCAGAGGGCATCCGGCATCGAGGCTGCAGACAGATGCAATATGTTGTTGGTCGGAATGGCACAGGCATGCAGGCGACATGGACACATGCACAGTGTTTTCCCTCAGGTCACCGACAGGCTTCATCATCTGTTTTCAGTGAGGGGGAGCAGGCTATGTCCTTTAAACTCCTATTTGTTCATACCAGAGACTATACTGAGCACTTTCAGCATAGCATGTCTGTGTCAGGCAGTAAGTTTGCCTTTGCTGAGTAGTTAACTGCTTAGTTGTAATTGGCAGTATTGATTGGGCCTGGCTATTGAATACATTATCTGATGCTCTGCATGGTAAGTATTCAATGAGGGTCATTCATTTGTAAATTTGAGTGCATTCACATGTATGGTGTATATTTTTGATAAATATTCTTTATCCAGAAATCTATTTAAAATGATCTAAAACTCACCTGTTGAGGCTAACGCAGACACCTGAAATGTTGTAGCGAAGCAACAGCTTTACACCCCTACAGAGAGAAAACATATGGTGTGCCATCTCAAAATAGGTTGATTGCTGTTTCATCCCTCCAGAGAATCAGCGACTATGTTAAAAGAAAGTGAAAAAAACACTACTTGATTTTTAAAACTACATCGCATACCAAAACAACTGGTAGACACGAGCCATTACTGGGAATGTTTTGGCACCATGCCATCAGATCAGCACATTGCACTAGTTTGCAGGCACAAAGTAGCATACTTCACTGGACGGTGCGGGTAGTCATGTAAGCAAATATGCCTCCCCTGTTTTGCACATCCCCCTGAGTCAAGATCAAGCTGTTGCTGTCTGCGCAGCATTACAGCCCCTTTTTAAAAATATTTTAATTGCAAAAATGACATCAATCATTTTTCAGCATTCTTCCCCATCTGTCTTAGTCCAACTTTTTTATTAAAGAATCGTTTTCATGCTGAGTGTAAGAGTGAGTGGTTTGGGAACTTGAATCTTGCCTCCTACCAAGAGCTAGGCAACTTCTTTATGGGCCAATAACACTGTGCCCTGCAGGGGAACAGAAGCCAGGGAAAAAGTAACGTGGAAGTCTACACAGGAGATCTTTTTTTTTTTTTTTCTGGAATGTCATGCTGCTCTGGAGCTGCTGCTAAAAGTTGATTTGACGGCTGATAGAGGGGCTTGTGCTAAAATGTTGGAGCTTTGACTCGGCCTGTCCTGGCTATACACCAGTTGCCATAGCTCACATACTGTAATACCCTCTGATCCATTTGTTTAATCCCCAAACATTAACATTCTGTTGGATATTTGTGTGATATTAATCTATGCAGGAAATTTTATTTTTTTCCCCTCAGACAGGCCGGTGTCAGACGTTGGCTAATTTCTTGGCATGTTTCACTCACTGCTGCTTATTTATTGAAAAGCATATCACATCAATGTGTACCTTTTTGTCATATTTTTATTTTGTACTAGTGTCTGGTTCTGTTTCTGGTTATGCAAAAAAAGACCTCACTAAGAAGAAGCAGGGAACGGTAGATGACTACATGGCCTCAATTGTTTGTCACAACAGCAGACATTGGGTTTTTAGTACAGCAAAGCCCTGTATCAAGGCCCTGAATGTATTCTAGGCCCCTCTTTTATCTCCATCCCTATAGCATTGGGATTACTGTCCCATTGGAGAGAGGGAGGCAACCCTGGACTGAAAACTGCCACCCCTAGCAGTGTCTTTGTCATGGTGCACTCCGACCCAGATCCTTTATCAGCCCCAAATATTATATTGCCTCAACAAGCAAGCGGGGTAAAAGCAAAGCTATGAAGTAGTTAACTGTTTTGCAGATTTTTTTATTTATTTTTATTTTTTTTATTTAAAAGAAGCCTTGAACAGGAGCAGATTCCAGCTGTGCAGACACCCAGAGGTCAAGGGCAAAGATCCTTAGTTATGTAATTGCCTATGGGACATTCTCACATGTCACAGGAGAACAAGACTGAAGAGCCAATCAAAAGGCCCCACTCCTCCCCTGGAGTTAAACCACTGCTGTACAAACATGTCCACCCCAGAGTTTATTTGCATTGGCTAACTTTAGGACTGTTTATGTTCTGATTAGGGAATGCTGGAAAGTTGACAGAGACCTCACAAATAATGGACAGCAAACATAAAATAATTAAGAAAATCGTGCAATATTGTGACTTTGTGGACTCATTTTGTTTGTGGGAGTATTAGCACTGCCACCTGTCTATCAGCATATTGGTGTGAAAACAATGATGCCAGTGATGGTGGCAATAATGATACAAACAAAACATGACCCTACTCATAGAAACATTGCTCCATAGTGGTACTAGTGGTCGAAAACTCCACAGGATAACTTTTTGAATGTGAAGTATGTGTGATGTATCTTTTCCTCCTTGTGTGTTTCTGTCCAGGGGGGGACACCTGCAGCCAAAATGGAGGTGAAGACGTCACTTCTAGATAACATGATTGGGGTTGGCGATATGGTCCTCCTAGAACCCCTGACTGAGGACTCATTCCTTGAGAACCTGAGGAACCGCTTTGACCACAATGAGATCTACGTAAGTCTGTCATTTTATCTTCAAATAATGATTTCATTAATATAACTGAAGCTCATTCAAGTAGCAGTATAACAATATTGTGTTGTGTGAATATCTTCTGCTCATCCCTGCCTCCAAAGACTGGTGTAAATGGCCTCCCTAAGGACCTCTATTGTTCCTCCATTCCTTTCACTCATTCAGTCTACTGGCTATGGAGGTGGCACAGATACAGAGACCACAGTAACCAGCCAATCAATAAATCACATAACCAAGGAATGTAGATGATGCCTTTAAATGAGGCATGAAATCCAGAGCTCAGGGACAAGAACGGACTGGATGTCTGGTTGTCTATCTCAAGAGGATGGGGGTTGTTGAACTATCAAGTCTGCATCAGACAATTGGTTCTGGTGCTTTGTGCTGTGGTGCTCCATGGTTTTCTTCTCTGCAGGTTGGCTGCTCAAGACGTCAGCCAAGATGATTACAGCTCCGCTCTGGTTGCTGTTGGCTCACAGGGCTCAGAGCCCAAGGGATGATGTCACCTCATATAGCGATGATTGCTTTAGTGGCACGCGCTAGATATTTTGTCGAGATGCAGCCCACATCCTGCTGAGGAATGGGAATGGTGTCTTCATATTTCAGATGCCCTCAATTTTCTGTCCAAAACTATAAGCTCAGAGCTTTTTATTTCCTGTGTGTTGCTGACCTAAATGTTGCAGAGCTAGAAATATGCACAGTTGTGCCTTTTCTAAAATTATTTATGTAATATATGCTCCATAAAATTTCTGGTATAACCTTTTTTAGTTTAGTACTGACTGTCTATGAAGTGAAAGTAAAAATGGCATCTTCATGGAAAGGTAAATCACATGGTTCAAAGTACATAATGGAAGCTTTTTTTTTTTTTTTTTTGTGGCGTAAGCTGCACCTCAAGAGTGATGACCAGGAAAAGTGCTGAAGCCTGTACTTATCCAATAAATTTGTGGTGTACAATCCTTGCATGTGAATGTATTTTTCCCTCATGTGGCATCATTCCTTACAAATGGCCCCAACCCCCACCCCAAACTATCATATGACAGCTCACAGCAGAAGAAACATGGCTTTGTTTTCCAGAGGGACAGCGCATCGTGTATCCAATAACTCTGTGGAAAATCAAAGAGAATGAAAGTCACCCTCTTAACTACGCCCAACTCATTTTCAACACGTTAGCTCTGCATTGTGAGTTGCAGCATTAGGTGCTCCACACGAAAACTATAACAGGATGATCACTCCCAATTCCAAGTATAAGTCATGTTTAAAGGCTTTTCGTGACAGATGAAGAGATCAAGATGCTTGCATATGTTTTACACATAATTGAATTTGGTTTTTAATTAACCGTAACCCAAGACTTAAGCACCTGCCAAATTGATAGAAGTATTATCTTTGCTGTGTTGTACACTAATTTCCAAACTGTCATACTACCTTTTTAAAAAGCTGAGTGCCAAAAAAAAAAAGGCAGTTTAACTTTTTTGGGCATGTGTTGTATCAACCAAGCCACCATAATTTTAGTGACTGAACAGATGGAGTTTTATAACAAGCGGGGCAGCAGGTGTAGAAATGTAAAATAAAACACGCAGCAGAAAATTACCAACTACCTAGACAGCATGGTTAGTATGAGTCACATTATCAAGCTCTGCTGATAGACATGTTGTTTTTGTAGAGGAAATTGTCAAAACATTGTTGAAAAAAAACATCATACTACATCATTTTAGTAGTGGGCAAATAGCAGGATGGAAAATGGGGGAAAAAGGAATAGAAATACATAAATTTGGTATAGTTTCACTGTTTTTTCTGCTTTTAATTTAAAAATTGCACCACACTTGATAGTGTAGGTTAATATGTATAAAAGCCATACCCTTTTTGGTTGTTTATAGACCATACATTTTTTTGGATCTTGTGCAAAAAGGCTTAAAATCCCTCAGTTCACAGCGGTTTCATGGCTCCAGTAACTTTATAATGTGATCTGTCAGAAGATTCATGAAAGTCTCTTGCAACTTGTGATTGTCTCTATGATTAGGAAATGTGTTTTGTTCTTTCTGCTTCTGAACCCCTCATTAACACATGATACTTTGTTTACACTGCACACACGCTTTCTCTTGTGTACCCATCCTCTGCACTTGAAAAGGACTCAGTTTGCCTCCGGTGGGCTATTGAACAAGAGACTGTGGGAGGTTGTGGCAATGCCACGGGGAAGGCCATGATCCACTCTTGTCAGAGTGGGTTATGCAACAGCCATTACCATGGAAAGCAAAGAAAAATGTTTCAGGTTTATGTTTGAAAGTGCTATCTGGGCTTTGTTTTGAACGTAGGAGGAGGATGATAATGATGGTGGCTGGTTACATTTGCTCTCAGAAATATCTGACAAGTGTTATCTGTTGAACAGGCCCTGTGTGAATGTTACATAAAAGTGCTCTTTTATGTAAAAATGTGAAACAGATTTTTGATTAAAAACCGGCTGCGGACATATTAGATATCTTGGATTTTAATTGTATTACACGGCATTGAGGTAATTTAATGGGAAGCAGCTCACCTAAAGGTATTCTTTTGAAAACTTATTTTATGTGAAGTTTTTGGATTTTTTGACAGGCATTAATATGGCAGCATGAATACTTTTATACCCGGGCATACACTTGGACCGTAACACCTTCTGTTAGCATCTTGACCTCTTTGCAGTCTGTGTTGACTGCCCAGCCCATAGATTCGATAAACTTTTCCTTGTTTTTACATGTCTACACTTAAGGCATTGCATGCCTCAACAATGCATTAAAAATACTCAGCTGAGAAAAGCTGACAGAGACAGAATTCCTCCCATTTTGACTTAACAATTAACATCCATATTGACAGATGAGAGGACAAGTTGTTAAACAGTGCTCCTGTCAGTCTGTGAAAAATAGAAGGGAAAAAAAAATATACCATGTGGATTCACACTAACTGTTTTTCTTCTCCCTCCAGACTTACATCGGCAGTGTGGTGATCTCCATGAACCCCTATAGGTCCTTGCCCATCTACACGCCAGACAAAGTGGAGGAGTATCGCAACAGGAACTTCTATGAGCTTAGTCCACACATGTGAGTTTGTCTCCCACATCCTCTCCAAAACCACCTAGTATTTATGTACATTTTATGCCTTGCTTAAGGCAAAACACTTAAAGTTCAACAGTGAGGTTTTAAATTCTGTTGGCACCTCACAAAAGTGTTTTTCAAGGCTTTGTTCGTCTGAATATTTTATGGAGCATGAACTAACATCTGTCTGTTGAAGATACAGTGTATTGCAAACCTCTGTAAGGATTATGAATTTGGACCTAGTGACTAATGAGGAGGTGGTAAGGTTTGGGAGGGTGGGGGGTGGTTGAGATCAGACGGACACTAGCTCTTGTATGGAGAGTCAGTCTGGTGCTTCTGCTGGCCATTCAGCATTGTGGCATGCCATCTGTCCATTGGCAACATTAAATCAGCATTTCTGTTAGGCTGCCAAGATAAAACAAAGCGCAGCACTCGTCAATTAGCCTGCTGTGTCTCTAGGCTGCAGCAAAACCCCTCAGAGACACAGACTGAAAGAGCAAGAGTGCCCTTGTCCCAGAACAGACATACTCCCTGCAGACAAAAGCAAGTTCTTTGGCTTTACTTTACAGCCAGCTATACAGAGCTGGCATGACACATTTTCAGACTGTTACGCCCCTATTTGTTTTTCAGTGCCTGTCTCTCCCCTCTTTTCTTTTGTATGCTGGTGGGGACTATTGGTGTGTACAAGGAGGTTTTGTCATGGTCTGCTACTCAGTGCATTGTTATAAAGGAATGCATCAAGTTTTTAGGAGATATCCTGATTTACCTGTTGAGTGATGATAACGTTTATTGCCCGTAACAAATCCAAACAAAAGAAAACATTCTTTCCTTGCCATGTGCTGTTGTTGGCTTAAAGCTGGGACGGAGAATTAACCATGAACATTTTCTGGCTGTGCACTGATGTAAGCCAGTCATAGGACAGACCAGGTTGCTGATACACCACCATGTTATGTCTTTTGTTGAGCTGTGTACTTATATTGTCTATCCTAAATATTTCCAACAATTTTCAAACCCAGAGAAATCCATACTTTTAATCCATTATTTTATTATTGGGTAACAGTGTCCTTTATTTGGCCTTTTTCCCCTCTTGTTGCTATGACTTCCAGGGAAACACAGTGTGTTTACAGAGATGTTAGATCACATGTAATTAGAAGGATAATCTAAAGATGGTTAATATTGGGGCATTTAGAAAACGTTTCTGTTTGGCAGTGGACAAGCGTTTTCAAAAATGGTCTCTGCTCTTAACTGCAATACCACAAGATAATTTGGACAGTTACCGAAGGCTAAAGGCTAAACAGCCAGCCATTTGTCAAAGTCTTTGCAAGATCATTTTCATACCACACTGACATGAACCGAAAAACTGCCTTAAAAAGGCAGAGATGAAAGTATGAAATATTTGTTTGAGATAAACATGTAAGAAGGCAGGTAGGGTCCTTTTTTTAAAGTTGCTAGCTCTATAGAATGGAATAAGAAGTGACAGATGTGCTTGGTGTTTCAGGAGAATAGGTGTTGGCTGTGTGTCTGAGCCATTTCAACTGATCTGGCTGAAACGTCATGCACCAGGAATCAGGCACCACAGTGACCAAGATATTTTACCTTTGACTAGAGGCCAGAGACGAGCTGAAATGGGACACACAACAAGAAAATAAATGTCCAAACTAGAAGCATCAAATAGGTTAAAAAAAGAGCCCCCCAAAATAAGCCTGCAACATGCCTCTCTGCTCTCAACAGCATCTCTAGTGATGGATGAGTTTGTTACATAACCAAAAAGAAATTATTTCAGTTGACTGTAATGTACTTCTAAACATGTTAAAAATCATCTCACCATTAGTCTTTAAGTAAAGAAGATTAAGCCCAGTTTAATAGGACAGGCTCTTGTACAAGACCTAAAATGGCAGTCAAAGGCAGATTGTTTCAACATGCTACATAAATTGATCTTAATCCTCCGGTCAGGCCATCTGGACCAAGCTTTGTGGATTTGCATTGATCGTCCTCAAGCAATGTTAAACCCTCAGTCCTGTTAAATGTATTGGCACAGTTATTCTCAACCCAATGTCATTTTTAGCAAACAAAATGGCTCTACTATCATCACAATTCATGCTATTTGTCCTGCGTTCGAGCTTTGGTCACTCTAACATTATACAATCGTCTCATCTATTTGATTATTACTGGAAATGTTAGAAGGCACCTGCTCCCACAGTTTGTGATAAGCTAACATCAGGCTAACAACGCTACCTGTGTATTAGAGTTTCAGAGTTTCCTTTAAACACACATATGGGAACTCATAAGCAGCTGGATAGTTGTGTTTTGGAAACACATTTAGGTGTTGTAATTTGAATACATTTGACTTGACTGGTATTCAGATCAGCGCAGCGAGTATTCATCACTACAGGCAATTTGAATGTATGCCATAATGTTAGTCATGCTTTAAAATCGCTATTTTTCCCTGTTAGACTTCTCACTTATCTTCTGTCTTTGTATGTAAAGCCACAGAAACAGTAAAAGAGGAATAGTAAATAGATGTAGTAGGCAATACTAGACTTAAAGGAAATCAGTTGAAAAGTTGAAAAGCAGCCTTGCCTTTAGAAGTTTGGTCTTGTGTTTTCTTCGCCATTTTTCAGAGCCAGACACTCCTCAAAAGCCAAGTCTGCTATATTTGAATTTTCAGCAAGGCAAAGAAAAACAAAACCAAATCTGTGAATATTTGGCATACTGAAATGACAGAAGTTGTAACAAATATGACAATTTGGTTGAAAGGGTTGATAAGCAACAAAATTTTGTTTGAGCTAAATGTTCAGCCATATTATGTCTGAGAGCAAATTCATTTGACCACAGAAAGACTAATAAGGCATTACCACATACTTTTTGAAAGAAGACTCAGAGATTCCAGTCAATAACTTTAAAAAATAAAATAAAAAACTTCCATTTCCTTGTGATGTTTTCACACCAGAAAAAAAGTTTCTATTTCTTTTTGACCTGTTTTTTTTTTTTTTTTTTTTTTTTTTTTTTGCATGGCTGAGCTTCAACTGGCTGAAGGGCATTATCACAACAGTGACTGAAGGGGATCAGTGTTGGGTTTTAATTAAGGTAACAACAGGGGGTCCCTAGGAATCTTCCTCTTCCTGTGTTTGATCCTCAATCGACACTTCAACAGTATAAAATCAGCAGCTTTAAACACATTGCATCAGTCAATGGGGTGTTTGGACGTAGCCCCTAAAGATGTTGAGCTGTGTATCTGAAGCCCTGTTGACTTGCTGTGAGACACAGAGGGGGTGGGGAATTATATCATGACAATTTCACATTTTACAATAAATTCAATTGTGACAATATTTTAACTATAATCTCCTTCTTAAACCAAAATAGCACTGAATGATGTTGCAATGACGTTGGTGAGAGCTTAATGCAATAATTTTCAAAATAAACAACAGAGGAAATCTTTGGGAAATTTTTGCTAAACATACTCAAACACAAAATAGATTACTCCTAATGTAAGTATTGTTTAGCATGAAGCTTCAAGCTTGTGGCTTAAGAGAATTTCTCACCTTGATGTCGCTGCAGAGATAATTTACAGAGCAATCAACAAGCAACAGATAACTGCTCAACCCCTAAATCTCTTTCGAAAACCAGCATAAAGCCACACACACTTTGTCAACAACACAAACGTGTCGATCAGCAGCACCCACTTGCATCGTGTTGCATTAAAACAATCACTGGTCCTCTCTGTCCTCAGAGCACACAGGACACTCTGTGTTTGAATGTTCATTCATTGTCAAACTTGGTGGTGTTGTAGTTGTAGCATTCTGATAAGTCTGTTTTAAATGAGATGAAAAATTAATGTATCTCCAGGTTATTGATTAAAGTCAGGAAAAGGTGCTTGAGCTGAATTTGTTTTGTAAAACGTGTTGCTGTTGATTAAAGCTGTCGCATCATCATTGGCTCATCGTGTGTGTGTGTGTCTCCAAGGATGTCTGAAATGCTTTGTGTATGTATCGCAGTTCTTTTGTGTAGGACCAGTCTGTGTATGTGCAGGTGCTCATCTGTTTCACACCTGCTCTTGTACTCCCCAGACAAATGGAGATGTGTGTGTAGGTGTGTGTGTGCAACATCAACTTGAGGGAGAACTGCAGCTGGTCCTCCATCTCTAAAGTTGTTCGTAGACTAATTGCCTGTTAAGTTTCATCTTAATTACAGTTATTGACAATAAGCAGTGGCTCTTGCCCAGGCCACAAACCAGAGCCGTAGGTATTGATGACTTAAGAAAAAGTCAGATGTGAAGTTTAGAAAGATTTTAAATTGAAAGAAATGCTTTCCATTACTTTCCAGGAAGACTAAAACAACAAAACAAAGACTTGCATCAATGAGAACACAGGTCACACAACCATGACAGCAAGCTTGTTATGTAATTGTAAACAGCAGTACTCTAATTTGTGGGGACAGATGCATTATTCCAAAAATAATAGCAAATATCCAGCGCTATATGAAAATAAAATCCAGAAATTGCATCATTCAGTCCAATATTTCTGAATGAAAATTTGTAAGACATTTAATTGGTTTGCATTTAAAGATATCTGAATGAAAAGCCAGCTGAGGGTCACTTGTGTCCATAATTTCCTCAGCCGGCCAATTTAGCAAACTGCTCTCTGCCCAGATGAGGCACCTCATAATTAACTGGCAGGTGTTTCCCTCCCCTCTACACACATTTGTAGCATTAGAGATGAACTAATAAGTGGCCTTTCTCTATGCACAGCAGCATTACAGATGGCCTGGAGTCATCTATTGTATGTCCCTTGCCACCCAAGCCAGGCACAGATTGAGAGAAGTGTGTGTGTGTGTGTGTGTGTGTGTGTGTGTGTGTGTGTGTGTGTGTGTGTGTGTGTGTGTGTGTGTGTGTGTGTGTGTGTGTGTGTGTGTGTGTGTGTGTGTGTGTGTGTGTGTGTGTGTGTGTTTTGACAGGCCACTAGGTCTGTGTCTCTAGGGTAGGATCGTATTTCCCCAATGTTTAATGAGGTAGTGAGACCCCCGATGCTCTCAGTGCTCAATACCTTGTGCCACTAGAGCATTGGCTACAGGGGGCATCACGACTGGCTAATGGAGCAAAGAGGCCCCCGTACAAGGCGCATGTCAGCTGTCGCGCACATGGTTATGACCGCTTGACTGTGAAATCTGCTTTATTGTAGAGTTTTGGCATTGAGAGATACTATTGAGTTGTTTGTTCATTTGTGTGTGTGTGTGCAATGCCTCATGTATCATGAGGCCACGTGAAGTTGTAGTTCTAAATGATTTACTCAGTTTGGTCACGATTTTACCTTTGCTCTTATACAACTACAGTATTGCTCCGTTGTAATGCACAGATTGTGTTAATAAATAGAGATCTTGTGTGGGAGTAAGGTAATTGTACTGAGTGCCTGCCTGATCTGCATCGCACCAGAAGCTTTCGCTCTATGCAATCTCATCCTACATAATGCGTACGTACATTATAACTATGTGGTGCTTCTAAACGGGTTATCAGATTTCTCACGACCCTTTGCATTGAACTGTGCATGTGGTTTTTGCAGCAGTCCTGTATTTAGCTAAATTTCCCAGTGCAAGAACAGCCGTGTATGAATAAGCAGTAGTGTTTAGCATTTGTCACTGTGGTGTGTTTGTCAAACTGGCATCTTTGTACCAAACCGCTGCCAAGCTTGAGAGCAAATTATGTTATGTTGTGTAACACAAAACTCCCAACTACCCATTTAGTTGTTTTAGGATTCATTTCAAATCTGATGAATAGACTTAAGCATCACTGGGTGTCGTTTTACATGCAGGATGTTGGATTACGATAAAAGACCGATGATAATTTAACGGTCTTTCTGTGGATTGGCTGGACTTTGGAGCCATTTACTGTATCATGGCATTACCAGTGTTTGCATTTCCAGTGTTGTCTCTTTGAAAACAGGCAATAACGTTGTAAATCTAGCATATACTGTATCTCACTGCCAGATAAAAGGTATGATTCATGGACAGGCACATCTCTGTAAAATAGGACACATCTTTTTGTATCTATTCATTCTTACCCCCTTTTTTTAATCCATTACAGTTGCAGTTGCACTGTTATTTGGTAACAAGCTTTATGCCACGTGTACACTGTTTTGTTATTATATAAACACGACTATTTTCAAGGAGGCCTACATGAGCTGCAGCACAGAACCTGTACGTAGGTAGATTTAAGTGGGCACTTGTTGAAATGGCATTTTGACTCAGGTGGGTAGAGTGAGTCCTCTCCAGCATGTGTGTTGGCGTAATGGTGAGCTCTGAACCAAGAGAGAGATGATTGAGTGTGTGTGTGTGTTCCACCCACCTCTTCAAACCAAGAATAAAATTCAAATGTATTATATTGGATAATGCAACCATTTATAATCAATTACTTGTGTATACAGGCAGAGCTCTCACACTGGACTTGGTCTGTAAGATACACATACCTGCACTGGTCTCTTTCTTCCCTAGAGCTAGTAGATCCCAAGCAGAGCAGGGTGTTTAATTTGAAAATGTACTGACAATTGGAACCTAATTATGTTTCTTTCAGTTTGTTGGTGATGGCTTTCCCTTGGCACATATAATAACCACACTGTCCTGGTTCAAGATTGGACCAGGACTTTTGTTGCATATCATTCCCCTCACTCCCCTTGTCAGGAAAAATGTTAAATTCCAGAAATGGTACATGTATAATAATGCTGTGATTATTATTATTATAATACAAGTTTGAACTTGTCATAGAGCCCTGATGCTAGTTAAGAAATTAATTACGATTTTATTTCTACTTCAGGGTTT
Organism: Sciaenops ocellatus; assembly: GCA_033000465.1. NCBI lineage: Eukaryota > Metazoa > Chordata > Actinopteri > Sciaenidae > Sciaenops > Sciaenops ocellatus. The sequence continues at coordinate 16,267,950 of CP136868.1, forward strand.
GTGCCTGGTTTGCGTGTTGAACTTCAGTGTGAACCAGGTTCTGTTTGGTAACACCTAGTATCTGAGTTCATTAAGCCTAGTGGCAATCATTAATAGAGGAAGGTTATGAATCCCTCTGTTCTTTTCAAATACAATGCATCTACCTGCCAAGAGTTTAACACGACGCTGGTTAAACATTGCCTGCTCTGTCATTTATTGCTTCTGTGAGCATAACATTTAATTTAATAGTTTTTCTTTTGTCTGTGAAGGCCAAGAACCATTGTAAATTCTATCTATTCATAGTCAGAACAATTGGTATCAAGTTTTTTTATGTGTGCACAGCTTGCATAACAACCCACAAGAGGCATACCAAAATGGAGTGAAATGAATAAGACTCGTATCAGTTGTGAAGAATATTGTTCCACCATGGGACTCTATATCTTTGACAATAATAAGGTGCTAGCTAACTGCGTAAACAAACCAAAAAGTTTTATTGTTTTGTTAGGTACATTTTTGGGTCTGACTGCAACCAAATCCTTTTTTTGTGTGTGTTTTAATTTACTTGCACATCTTTGAACCTTTGGTCATGCACATCAGTAGCCTACTGTAGTTGAAGCAGTATAATATGGACAGTGGTGGAGGACTCCTGCTGCTGTACTGCTGAAGAGCTGTTTTTACTGTGTGGCTGCTCTGTAGTGATGGTCATCTGTTTGGTCACATGAAATCAAACAAGCTGTCAATCCTTTTTTTGGAACTGATTTGTCTGGATTGAGGATTCAGCTGGCTGTCGATATTTGGCCAAAACCTCCCAAAGGGTCAGGTTGGCATTACATAGAAAAACTGTAAATGCTAATGGGAATATAATTTGCCAGACATCGTAGCGGAGTTAAGCTTGTGTCGTCTAATCTATAGTGCCAAGCTAGCTTTTTGCATGGAAATTTGGGCTAGGGAAATTCAGGAGGGATTATCTGTTGTTCTTCATTGCAACATGGTGCTTTGATGGATAAATGCAAACTGAATGTAAAGTGTGATTGATCACTGGCATGCTCTTTTTCACTTAGGGTTGGTCTTTGATTATGATGACCTTTATTTCAGCCAAGGCAGCCCACCACTACTTTAAAATGCTGCTGTGTGATGTCAGTGCTTTGACTGACTTTTGCAAAAGTTGAAATAGTTTCAGCTTTCTTACATCTTATGAACCAGGGTCTTTTCGCTTATAGCATTTTAACTGTAATATTTCATTGCAAACTGTTTATTTTGGCTCTGGAAAAAGAACCCCTTGATAGCTTTATTCCTTTCTACCAAAGCTTCTCAGTCTGCTGCCTCCTCCTTTTCTGGTGTAGAGCTAGAGAAGGTGTCTCCCACCACTGTGGTGCCGATGTGGGACCAACATTACATTGTTGGTCAGACCCACAATGACTGTATCTGTTGTCTGAATGGACTCAGTAGGCCACATGGTCAGCCTGAGGCCTTTGCTCTGCTTTGAAGACATGCCAAGTGATCATGTACTAAATTAGGCATAACATTTTATTTCTATGCAGCTTTTTTATGTGTGCATGGGGTGTTGCAATATCTGTAGCGCTCAAAGATTACACTGTTTTACAAACAAAAGTGTGTATATAGATGAGACATTATCCACTTTTAATGTGAGTCGTAGTTAATCCATATACATATAAAATATAAGATGTGATATATTGAAAACATTCCAGTGCAACTACAGTAGAGTTAAAAAAAAATCTATCCTTGCAGTCAGCAATGTGAAACACATTAAAGCATCTTCTTCTGGTGTCCTTAGACTTTTCGGGCAAATGTTGAGCAGTCATTGAAGGAGAAATCATCACACAAATCTCAGTATATGTCAGCAAGACTATGCTTCACTGTCTAGATGTTTTCTTTGTTCGTTGCAAAGCCACTGAGAGCCCGATGTGACCAGAAACTCTGCCACAGTGAAAGGCTACGACATGAAGAGAGGAAGTCCTCAAACCTGACAGAGCTGGTGCTTTCTGGGCTATAAAAAGACATCTCGCTGCTCTTTTTCCATCATCCTGTCTGTGGCTGAGCACATGTGGCTATGTATTTTTTCCTTAAGTATGTTTTTCTATATCTTCTAGCCAAAAGCACAAAGCCTTCGTCATTTATCATTGTATAAAATCTCATGACTCAGACAATTTGGTCAACTCCTTTATCCCTTTTAACATCTGATAATTGGGAGTCATTTTGAATTTTTTTATTTTTTTTATTTTAAATATATGCCGCATGCTGATTCACACAAATCTGCTAAAAGAGGCTCAGACAAGTCTTTGTTTGAGTATTGCTTTGAGGATGTTTTGCTACCTTACTCAGCTTATTTCCTGCTTTTCCAAGGATCAGACAAACAACTAGAGCTTGTGTTTTTTCTCCTGCTGTGGAACACTAAATTGCTCTGCAGCAAAGTAAATTAAAGCCCTGGACCCCCTCGAAGTTTGATGTATGGGTGGGGTAGTATCAATGAGTAATTTAGCAGGTCTGAGGCAACCTCTAGTGTGTGTGTTGAATAAATTAAAGATCTGCATGGCAGCAGTACTTCACTCTGTGCTTTTAATTTAGAGAGTTCGAGGTAGTTCTTTATTTCACCTTGTAAGATGTGCTCTTTTAAATGTAATTGTGATCTTGTGTTGGATAGATTCTTGCCCTGTGTGCCAATCTTCCCCATAACCACCAAGATCTTTGCCTGTATTTGTGTATCTGCTCCTTGCCCACCTACACCAGCAGGGTCGCCTACAATCTCTGAATGCGTGCCACTGTACTGAATTTGTGTATGCGTGTGTGTTTCTTGCAACAGCCACCCACTCTTCCACCTGGTCATAAAGCATCAGGAAAGAGTTGCTTCCTTGGCTACTCCATCAGAGTCAGGCGGATTTCCTGTGGCCCCTGGAGGAACCAGATCACACTGAGATCACAGGCTACTGTACTACTCCCCACCTCCCCTCACCCCTCCCCCATTCATTCAAACAAATACTAGAAACCTAGCTGAATTTAGCATCAAAGTACTGAATAGAGTTGAGGGTTTGGGAACAGAACAAAGTTGTACATAAAAAAAAATGTAAATGTGCTGCCTGTCAGTATGAGGGCATGGCTAACAGCCTCTGAGAAAGATTATTATTGTTTGCAAAAGTCCTGTCATCTTCCAGTAGCTGGGTGGGCTGTGCTCCAGCCCATACATTACAGCTTCATTAGCGTCTACAAATCACAACTTTTAAAGTGTGCTGCATCTGCCCTCGGAGCACTCCACCCTTTGTAAGATTCAGGTCACACACTGCAGGCCCATCATCTTCTCCTGTGCCCTAGTTACCAGAGGATGGTAGTAAAAACAACTGACTAGGCTATTTTCTACTGCTTACCTCATGCCAGTGTGGCTTTGTGTTCACCGCTGCCACGTGCAAGCCCAAATTACAGCCTGCAGGCAGATGTGAAGGGGAGGTGCCAAGCAGCACTTATGGTCCAAGGCCTTATCCCAGCCTAACCCCGCACACCCAGCTCCACACACACTGATCAGGGAGGCCTTTTGGGATTTTGGTGTCTCACTCACTGCTTCCTCTGCCTTTGATGGTGACCTTGGTGCTTCATCATCATTTTAATTTTCAGATTTGTGAAGTGGTACAGCCAGTTGCTGTTCATATTGCTTTCATGGTCCTAATGATAGCACAATGTTCTAGCCACAGGGGTTGTACATTAATTGTAGTTCTGCTGTGTTTTTCTTGCTTTTGTATGTGGGAATAAAAATACAGATTAGCTTCAAGTGAGAGGTCAGTTGTGGCTTGTTTTGTTTGAAATGTTTCAGATTTAAACATGGCTATCATCTGCGTGCACTTGCACAGTTTTGGGTGTGGTCCCTTGCTTCTGCTGACTTCTATTCATATTGTGATTTTGTGATGGCCATTCATATTCATATGTGTGTAGCAAAGGACCTCCCACTCCTATTATACACCCCTCACCTTCTCCTGGTACAACCCCCCCCCCCCCCCCCCCCCCCCCCCACCCCCCACCCCCACCCCCCCCCCACCCCAAACACAGGCCTCCTCTGGGGGCCGGATAATTGTGTGATGGTTGGGTCATTGTCAGGATCAGGTCAGGCAACAGGGCTGTTTTCACAAAGCAGACATCTGCTGTGCTGTGCGGCCCTTTTCAACAGTGACGTAATGTCCTGTGACAAGTCTCATCCATACAAATGTGGTGTACAGGAGAGAGCAGGGGTTGGGGTGTGATCCGAGATCGTGGGGTGGGGATTTCTGAGTGTGAGCCTTATGTTTTGATGGACAGAAAAAATAATGAGATGCAACTGAGGGCACCAAAAATGTTACATTTAAGGTTCCTTGTTAAGTTGTTTTTGTGTTCTTTTTGAGTTTCTAACCATAACAAATTGTATGCGTCATTGAGGCCCACTAAGCATGTGCAATGCAGATTTATTTAATTTTAAATATTTTGAAACTTGCGTTGTTGATCTTCAAATACTGAAATGATCTTCAATACTGCCTACTACCATCGGCAGTGATATGTTTTGCTTCACCACAGATCTAGCGGGATCTGGCATGATCAGTCCTCTTCAGCATCAAACTGTGGTAATCTAAGAAACTAATTAATACTCCCTTTAACTCCCACATGGCAATGTGGGAGTTAAACAGACACTCAACATCTGTAAAGCTGTTGACAGGACACTTACAGCTTCAAACAAAGTCAACCATTACTCCTTGTCCTATGAATTTTTAAACCATGAAGGTTTCATACTACTTATGAAATGATTGCGAACCATATTTGAGTCCGGTTCTTAAAATAAGTAAATGCTGTGTTCATATGTATCCTTCGGTCATGCTAATGAAGCATACAGCACCAACAATAGGCCCCCCATTTAAAAATTTACCTTGACCCAAAGGATTTTTTATGATGAGAAATTCTGCTGTAGTGGTGAAGGGCCCACACTGGGTGCTGATGAGGGAGTGGACTGGTTGCGGGGCTTCATGGGCTCTGGTCCAAAACAATGTGTGATGGTGCAGAACCCTAAGCTCCATTAGACAGCCTGAGCTTTAACTTTACTTTGTGGGCTGGAATGCATTCATCTGGCTGTCCATCTCTGCCCCCCCTCTCAGTCATGGCTTCTTACTAGCAATCAGCTACTTTTCAAATTGGAGGTCAGTGTTAGTTCAGCGTGTGATTATATGCTCCGCGTTCTCCTCCTCACCGCAGTGACTCCACTAATACATTCGTCGCTGTACCCTAAATTAGATTTAGACATTTTTAGGCATTAGCTGCTTTTTCCACGCCTTGGTATATTTGTGGAAGTTGGACTAGATAATAATCAAATTTTACAATGATCCCACATAACCTTTGAGCATACAGCTTTGAATGCTGCCTCTCTTAGAAATCACTTTGAACCCAGTTTAACCAGTGCTTTAGCCTGCTGGTTGGTGCCACACTACATTTCAGTGTACAGTGTACTTGAATCTGACAGCATCGCATCTACAAGTAAATGTAACCTCAGCAACTGCGCCCAGAGTTCGATATGTCATTTCAGACCCAGCTAGAGAGCCGGCCATTAGAGCTGTATGAAAACCCCTGTCAGCACCTGTGAATGTCAGACATTCCTTCTTGCATTCATGTCTACTACATTTAGTGCATATAAATACTTGATTAATGATATTAGTCAGACCTGGGAGACTTGGGAGTGCCCCTATCCTCCAGGCAGGGGCCAAATTAGACACTGGGGAGAAACTATTTTGATGCATTCCTCCAAAATTACCTCAAGCTAGATTTACCCTGTACTCAATGTGAAACATACGACTTAAAGATGTTGATCTTAGCTTGATTATTTAAAAAAGCTGTTATTTATTAAGCCCTTTATGGTTTTGAAGCTAGCAGCATGATAGTTATATTTAGACCCCACCTGTAGAGCTGGTATTCATTGCTCAAGGGCACTTAAAACAAGGTTTTGTGACTGATGTTCTCCCCAGTTGCACTACCCTTTTAGCCCAGTTTCCTTCCTGTGATGGTCCACCAGTTCAGACAGACTCAAGGAGAGGCTCCTTAAACCCTGCAGACTTCATCATGGAGGTCTTAGATGAGTACAGTCTTCCGAATCCACTTCACCTTGTCTTTAACTCACCCAATTTTTCGACAGCAAAGACATTTTGAGTGTATCATAAGGTACAATCACAGCTATTACCAGTCGCGGTTTTGGAAAAAATGCCAGGGTAATGAATGCCAAAGTAAGTGGGGGCAGGAGAAGAAAGTTAATTTGCAGTCTTGTGTCCTACTGGAGGAGAAAGTTAAACATGGTTCTTGCAGCATTGTACATGACTGTTTACTTGCCAAATGGAAGCTGTTAAAAAGCTATTGCTGCAGCCTCACCCTTTAGTGTTCCTCTTCTTGAGTGCATCACATTGAAATTACAGACCACTGTACCACAAAAGATAAAAAGTTGTCATTGTGATATGGCCCTCACACCATCCACACCCATCTCTCAAACCATCATAAGGGTTTGTCTGCATAAAGAGAACAAATATTATATTGTTCTGGAATCCAGTGAGGGTGTAACAGCAATAATCAGTCCCTCTTTCCCGTTGTATCACTGTCCTGGAATGTATGACAATAGGATTCATTTTATTTTCGGCACTCCTCTTTTATTGTTTACCAATACACAAGGGGTTTACATTCTCAGTGTCTAATTGCATTCAAATACCTGCCAGGGTATAATTAAAGAAGATCAATGTGTACTTATGTTATTACAGAAACTGGAAAAAAAAATTATTAAAGTTATAATATGACTGTTCTTTGTTTGTGTTTGAGTGCAGACGTTTGTGTAGTAGCTAAGTTTAGGAAAAGGAGTAGGAAATGATCAGTTTTCCAATTATTCACGCCAAATCCCATATGTGAACCGGCCAGTGTAGCTAAAAAAAGCTTCTGTGGCTGTCCTACAGATGCGACCTAATTTCCAATAAAATCACATGCTATTGATTATGTTGGACGCCATGCGGCCTGGCACGGTAGCATACCAATTTCTTGAACTTTTTAACCCTTGTTTCTCTACATCACCTCCAAAATATCCTGGAAAATACTTGAAAATTAGCATATTATGTAAGCTGAGGGTATGTACTTATAATATGACATCTTGCTTTTTTGTCTTTTGCAGCTATGCTTTGGCAGATGAGGCCTACCGTTCACTGAGGGACCAGGACAAGGACCAGTGCATCCTTATCACAGGGGAGAGTGGGGCTGGGAAAACCGGTAAGTGGCAAAATGTGAACTATTTTTCAACTTGACGTCTGTTCATTCCTGGGGAAATTTGACTCACAGCGATCACTCTGCTTCACAGGCTCAGTTGCAAATATTCATATCACGGATGTCCTTGGCACAAACACACCTTAAGGTTACCAGTATCAGTCATGCATCTGTTTCCAGTATGAACATGAAAAGATCTTTATCAAGAGCCAAGGAGAGAAAAACATGATTAAGAAAAGAGTAAACAGGTTACCCGGTAGTTAGCCAATATCCCTGAAGAATTAAAATGTATCATCAGGACTTCTTGTTTGTAGTGTGTTTTGACTAAAGTGTAGTCAAAACGTATTTTTAAAGGCCGCTGTAAGATGAGGGTTGTTTTGTACAAAGCCACAGTGCAGATTTAGATCAGATCGACTTTTTTAAAATGCAGCTTGATGCCATGTATTTTTTGAGAACAGTCATGTTGGTACATGAAAGGTGACAGTAACTCCTGGTTTGCAGTCAACATCAAGAGATTGTGTCAGTCTGTGCGTTGGACTAGACATACTAAATGTAGCCTGCTGATTCGAGAGACAGCTGTGTCCTTGGTCCTTTTATTTCTGTTGTTTTTTATAATAGTGAGGCCATGTTATGGTGTAGTTTCACATACCTTAGATAAATCCAATAGGAATGGAATTTCCTGGTCTCTGTTAGTAGTGCTGTATCACAGGTAAAAGCCATATTGAGTTGGCAGAGCACAAACTTTGGGAAAGAAGTTTAATCTACTCATAAAACATCTTCCGGAACAGTAAAGACTGACATATATTCAAGAACTACTTCCAGTCATAAATCTTGACCCCTCACACTTTTGTTTTGTGGGTCTTCTCCAAAAGCTTTTATAGCACTGTGCTCATACCTAGACTTGATGTGGGATTTCACTGTCTGCTTCAAAAGCAGAAAATTGTTATCTACCACACTGGATATGTATATGTATGAGAGACTTTTAAGTGTGGGAGTGATTTGTAATTACAGTGTCCATTTGGTTCCAATTTAAAACTGGCCATATGGCTTTAATCAAGGGGTGAGCGATACTGGAAAAAAAATATTATATCAACATCAACTATTAGAGTGTTATCTCTATTTTGGAATATTTAATGAAGTCTTCAATATTACAGGGCAAAATGCTGTGCACATGTCCTGTACAGCTTTTTGTTAGAAGGACTAGAATATATTTGTGAACCTCTGCACTGATGCTATATCATTTGATGTATTAATATGACTTGCGTTTTCATGCTGATGGTTGTGTTGGTACATCTCTCTGTGGCTGGAGCTCGCATTTCACAACATAACTTTTTGTGTAGCACTTTGGTAGCAAACATCAAGAGCCATAAAGCCACACAACCATTATATCAAAAGCCACTGTCATCACTGTATAAGAGTCATCATAATCACTTCAATAGTAAAAAGGAGTGACAGCCCCAGGGTAAAGCTATTGAAAGTTGCAGTGCTGTTTGACAGAACATGTTTTGCATGTCGCGCTAGCCTTTTATTTGGGCCCTCTCAATCTCTCATGGATATTACAAACCCCACTCCAAGAAGCTGCTCAGCCAAGTCAAGGAGATAAATTTGGATTTTTGCTAATCTCATAGGCCCCCAAAGCTTTGCCATCAAAAATGTGCCTACCCCATCGATAATGGTCATTGACATTCATGTCTGGCTGGGCGTTTTCTTGTGCTTTGTCTGGCTGTGGCTTCTATAGCAGCGAGGAGCTGTGAAAAACATTATCAGATGCCAGCAAAGCACACAGGAGACATAACATAGTCCTGTTGTCTGTGAGGGTGCTGGCTGAGGAATGCTGAGAGATAAAAATGAAAAAGATCAAGCAGTGCGTACCTTGTTACTCAGCAAGGCAGTGTGTTTTTTTTTTTCTATGGCACACCTTCTTCTACCTTGTTTTTAAATGTATGAGCTGTTTGTATGCCAGAGTCATCAGCAGTCTATACCAGCAACTACTGCTGTGCTCTTTTCTATCCCTCTTTGGCACATCAGTTGCTGTCATCTCACTGGACTGGAGAGATGATCCTGATGCCAGCAGTCATCCTACAAGGCATGTCACTTGTTTGAGACAGCACAAGCCTGTGTCCTATTTCTCATCCAAAAAAAAATATTTTTGGGAACGTTCTTCACTCACAGCACACTATCTGTCAGATCGGCTTCGGCTCTGACATGAGAAGTGGATGTTCGGGGATGTTCGGGGATCATCTCTGTTGATCCAAATGCTGTTGTGTTTCTTCAGTACATCCTCCTAGCTTCCAGTGAAATCAGTAGAAATGATGACAACATGATGCAATAATGGCCACTAACTAAACAAAGTGGGTCTACACTATGAGGCCTCCTCCTCTACTCTGTACCCCAGACTAATGAATGATTCCCACCCTGTCCTGATGGGTGTCAGGGGGGATGAGGTAAGGGGAATTTTATGGGGAATGGTATGATGGGTGGGCATGTTGCACTTGTTCTTCAGTCATGTCTAGAACGGCTTCAACCTAATATGTATCTCTATATATGTGTGTGTGTGTGTTCCAGAGGCCAGTAAGCTGGTGATGTCATATGTGGCAGCGGTGTGTGGGAAGGGCCAGGAGGTGAATAAGGTCAAGGAACAGCTGCTGCAGTCCAATCCCGTGCTGGAGGGTGAGTGAGCGCCATTCACACTTGAGCTGCGTCCCAATTCAGGGGCTGGATCGTCTTCATGGAGACTGGATCTGTGTTAACAGATTAACAGTGCTGCCTGATTTCAAAGGCTCTTCAAAATGCCTCCAAAAGTTGGAAGACGTGAATGATTTTTATTTGCAGCTACCTATCATGGTGCAGTAGTTAGTTCATTAATGGAGTTTTATGATAGTCTTTGATAATTTTGCTTTGGTTTTGGAATGACTAGAAAAATACATTTCATCACTGCAGGACTCCTAATAGTTATCTACCCAACATAATAAGTCACACAGCAATTACAAAAACAGAACTTTTAGATATAGCACATAGACAATGGCAAGCATATAAACATGGAAATTGAACTGTCACACATGAGTAAACCGATCAGCAAAAGAACTTTAGGCATCCTATACACACTGTATTACACTGTATTACTGTGTACACTTCTACTTTCCCAACTTCTCCCTACACACACATGTGCATGCACATACACACGTACTGACTCATTCCCACAGCTCAATGCTGGCGCAGGAACAGCTGTATTTTAATTGGGGGCAGTGGGCAGGAAATGCCCATGAATGATGAAGCTGTATGCCCGGGTTGAGTGGCTGCAGAAACCCTGCACATCTGCAAGAGTTTAGCTCCTGCCAATCTAATTGCTAAAATGCTAAAGCGAAAAAAAAAAAAATAGTAGGGGAAAGGGGAGCACAGTTATCGTGTTGCTCACAATGTGTCTGCGATGATTTGTCTGTTTGGCTTTTTACAGAATCTTTATTGGTTTCTTTGTCACCCTCTGTTTCTTTTCATTTCTTGCTCTGATTACCTTTCGTTTCTCAGTGGTAGACTTAAACACACTTTAATCAGCTGTTATCAGAAATCAAGCACTTATGCTAATAGCGTTGCGATGCACGACATATTAATAGCATTTTAATGTAGAACCGTGGTTGGAAGGGAATTAAGAGGGCTCTGGATTGGAAAATACTGTTCTGAAAGACTAACTTGGACACCTAACACAAGGCCTACGTATGCACATGTGTTTGTGATGCATTTAATGTGCTCACACACAAATATTCATACTTGGCAACAGTGTGTTTGAACATCATGTTTGTTATTGTTTGTTTATAAGCACTGGCACATATTGAAGCACTTTGACTTAGAAGTGGTGTGACAGCAAAGGTTCAGTCCTCCCCAAGCCTGGAAAGCCCTGGTGCTTTGCTTAATCCATGCAGAATTATGGGACCTCATCAGCACAAATGGCTTTGACATCCGCCCCATATGTGATTGACAGCTAGCTTGAGTGAGGCACAATGTTAAGGATCATTAATAATGTTTGGGATATTTGTAAACAAGCTTTGACCAGTTTTAATATATTTACTATACCTTTCTACTAGATGGCTTTTCATAAATTCTACACTGGTTGCAATAGTATATTCATGTCCCATTATGATTTTCCCCCTTTTCAGCCTTTGGAAATGCCAAAACAGTGAGGAATGACAACTCTTCCAGATTCGTAAGTATCCTTGTCAGAGCCAATAAACAAGTGGTGCTGTTTAATTAGATTATTGTTTTTCTAATGTGGCCTCATTTGCTAAATATTCTGAATATCTTGGATGTTTTCATTCAGACTTCACTCGAGCTAGTGCATAATCTGGCACTTTCATCTATGTTTTTCGCTTTCCTTCAAAATAAGCCCCAGAGTGTTTCTTAATTCCCTACTTTTGTGTCCTCTAGATCTCTTTTAATTCCTTTGCTCAGTGGATTTCTCATTCATGTGCTTTGCGTCCCTGGCTATTACTAAATTGAACTTAAACTAGGATTTACAATGTTACAGTACTTCTACTGTGGCATTCAAATCACAACAGCCTTTTATAACAGCTAGATGCTTTCAGTGGAGGTGCAGGAGTTTGTACATATAAACTGGTTTGGCTGGATGTTATGGCTGATGTTTCATGTAGACACATGTCCTTGGTAAATTTCATAACAACATTGTGATATCAAGCACTAATAAAAACAAAACGGAATGGCGCTAACAAGCTTTACCAGGTGCCTTTGTCACATGTGCATTCTGCTAGATTTCCCACATAACATGATATACAGTATATTAGATCTGTATTGTACGCCAGTCCACACACTGCCTGAATTACAGCAGGCCTTGCACACATGATATATTGGAATTGCACATGTTAAATGGCCTTTCTAAAGGCTCTTTGAATACAGCATACAGGCCAAGGCCTTTGACCTAAATTGCTGTTCATCAACTGCAGAGCGTGGCCAAATGCCAGTACAGACCAAGCACGCTGACCTATCAGTTTTCCTGTCCAAAAAGCAACCAAACTCTTGTATGGTTAGTTAATTTAGATAGGTTGCTCTTCTGGTTATCCGAACTGTGGTTTAAAAATGAGGAAACTCTGGAAATCTCTAAGAAAGACACACCAAGTGATCACAGCACAATGATGATTCAGTGTATGTATCACCCTGTACACAAAATCCAGAAAATAAGTTAATTCCAAGCAGGGGCAGTATGAAAAGAAACTGGGTGTGTTTTGTTTTCCCAAGAGGGCATTCTCACACTTTCTGGCTCTGTAGTTTCAGGGAGACCCAATCCAGCAGCAGCCTGCTTCAGTTTCCTCCCTTATTACATTACATTACATCAGATCACCCCTATCGCACTACCACTTGTGTTCATTTTCTGACATGAATGTTTATTTAGCTGTAAATTCTTCAAAAAAGGGAGTCTGTTTATCTGAAGAACTTCCAGTACATCCTAAGGTCTGATTGCAACACACTGACCTAGTGCCATATGACTAAAGGGATTCTGCCTGAATGTTTGATGGATTTTAATGGAAACTGGTTATACTAGCCAGCAGCAGCTAGCAGGCTAACTGCCAACTGACTTTTCCAATCCCAATTTGAGATTTCCTTTTCACACTATTTTCAGCCATATACCTGCATTAGTACATGCGAACACATGCCAATGCCTGGACTTGTAGTTATAATGGGGAATATTATAAAGGATTACGGCCCTCATCTGTAGATGTTTATATTTAGGTAACCTTGGCATAAACCTCTGGACATGAACCTCAGGCCTCTCCACTCGATACGAGTTCATCAGAACTCCATCAGTTTATCAGAGAACTATGAATCAAACTGTGTCTTCATTTTGCTGAGTGCAGCAGGCTTATTGAATTTGGCTGAAGTGCACTCACCAGTAGAGCTTGGCCTCTTCTGAGGACGTGTCTGCTATTAATACATCAGAAAGGTGGGGGGGGGAATCAAACACACAGGACTCTATGTTCTAACTTCCAAGTTTCAAACAAGAAGAAAAAAGAGGGGCCTGAAATGGTTTGTTTTAGTCGCCCTGTAGAAAGAACTTGGCTGGCTGAGGAAGGGGCTTTCCCTCCACAGAAGCCAGTTATTTCATAGTGGCTTATGATTGGTAGCTGGTGCTGTATTGTAACTTGATTGGGTTTGTTCAGAGTCCTTACTAGTCTGAACTCATGAGCTGGTTTTTGGCCCCAGTCCATAGTGTACAGTGTATATTAACTATAATGTATGCTGTGCTCTGATCCACAGGGAAAGTACATGGACATTGAGTTTGACTTTAAAGGAGATCCTCTCGGTGGAGTCATCAGCAACTGTGAGTAGCATTTAGCTGAAAATGCTGTTAAAATAAATGAATATATCTGAATGTTTCTTGCACACATTATAGTTACTTAATCGTTATCGTATCAGTCCAATTTTCAGGTGAAAACTTCAGTTAAAGTAAACAAAAGTATCTGCCATTTATCTTCAGTATCAGTTTAAAAGGCCATTCCAAATTTTAAATTGCTGAGGTACAGTTGCACATTTTGTAAAGGTCTTAAAAGTGATCAATTCATTGTTGAAAACAATCTTATTTCCAGACTGAACAAAGCGCTGACTCTGACTGACACAGCTCTTTTCTCTGTTTTGGTTTTACTTTGCCTCTGTTCACATTGTTTTGTCTGTGCTGGCTTCTCTGCCAGAGGTCACAGAAACAAAGAGAGAAACTGACGGCCAAAAGCACAAATGAACCTCTTGTCTGTTTGCTCGAGTTAGTCCACCACAAGGGGCTGTCTGTGAAGAAGAGCCACTGACATGTGACTGCTTCAGACGGAGCTGGCTAGACAGATGGTTAAGGGTGTTCTTGTGTGGCGAGCCTGGATGGATTTCTCTTCACCTCTCAGTTCATTATTTTCACCTAATTGTTCATCCTTCAAGGCCTCAATGCATCCTACAACTGAGATTAGATAGCCATAATCTTTGAAAAGCCAATTCTCAGTAGGTTTGTTAATGACAGCGTGGTAAAAACGTTTCTGGCAGCCAAAGCCTTCAACAGGATATTGTTTCCACATTGCTACTTTAATGCGTGTTTGCTTATCTCTGGTCAAGGGAACATGTTGCGAACAGAGTACGCAATAAATGCAGTTCAGGATGCTTTACTGCACAAAATGGGGAGCGGTGGCTCTAAAAAGCAATAACATGTCGACTGAACGGTTTGGCTGTACACAACGTGAAAGGTCACTTCAGTCTCTACACAAAAGTAAAAAGAAATATATTAAAAACATTAAATAGCTCTACATTTCTGATCCCAGCTATTTATCGCTGCTGCTAGCCACTTAGTCGTAGATGTTGTATTATTGATGCTGCCTCTTATATGATTCATGGCCAGTGGGTGCCACAGATTTACAATTCAGCCCGATCCATCACTGACTCTGAGAACCCCAGGTCTCTGTGTAGGGCTCTCTAGTTAGGCGCTTGCACTGTATCCACAGATGCAGTGCAAAGTGGCACTTCTGTCCTCTCGGCACCCACAGACCGGTGAGTCAGAGTTTAGTCTAAAGAGTGGCAAAGCCAGGAACAGTTCTTTTCGGCTAGAAATGTGGTCATCGTTAAAATGGCAGTCCTTGTGGATATTTTTCTTCTAAAATGTCCACTTCAGTATAATGTAACGTTTTCTGAGCAGACAAGCTAAATGCTGTTATTCAGCCAGACTGACCAGTGAAAAGTATCTCAGTCATCCTCAGATGCTGAACTCTGCAGTTGGTCTTTAATTAAATCATACTCAGTCTAATGCGGTGAGCAGATGATGGGTCCCCTTTTAATCAGGTACTGTTGCTCTTGGTCTGTAGCCCAGAAGAAAGGGCTGACGTTGGATAACTTTGCGGTTTCTTCCTTGTACACTTCTGTCGTGTGTGTGTGTATATACACACAAATAATTACCAACATTGGTTTGGTCACCTTGGCAACTTAAATATTTACAGTAGTTTAAACCAGGAACCCCTATGAGCTCCATACACATGTGAGGCTTCCTTAATGCTTATTATAGCGGGTCAGCCCCACACTTGGTACTCAAGGACACCTCAGTGAATCACCACAGAACAGTTTGTGTGAAGACTATTGTTAGGAAATGACTTTTTGTCATGGTATGTCATTGTTTCCTTTTGTTGTCATTTACTCTTTTAGATCTGCTGGAGAAGTCACGCGTGGTGAAACAGCCAAGGGGAGAGAGGAACTTCCACGTCTTTTATCAGCTCTTGTCTGGAGCCTCCGATGACACACTCAGTAAGTGGTAAAAAAAAAGCTAGAAATGGGAGCTGAATGAAAGCGTCAATGTATTTTTTAATTTTATTTTTTAAATCATATGAATAGTGATAAACTTAACTTGAAGATTAAAGGGCCCATGGAACTGAGAGAAACTGTAATTTTGAAATACTGTTAAATTGAAATCCCTTCTTATCAACCCAAACCACAAACTGGTGTTGTAATATATTTAGCCTGTATGCCTGGAATAATTTCTGGTCTCACAATATACACATCTCTGTTTACAGGAAGGAATAAATCAAACATCACAGTAGCTAGTAAGCAAACTTAACCAGAGGAAACTAGACTTGCCATTGTTGTTGTTTTGATTTTGTTGTCATAGAGCAGATTGAGGTGGTTAACATGAGCATGGAGTTGTGTTCCCTTATTTAAGGTTTTGAATTACATATTTTCATTGTCATCTGGATGCATCAGTACGTCCTTCCTTATAGTAAAATATTACATAAATATTTCCCAGCAGGATTGCAGCTGCACGAACACATGGCCGATGCATTAATGACCCAATCTTCCTGCCTAACAAACATCGCAGAGAACAAAGACTAGCCGAGAAACCTGTTCCCTCTATTTGCTTTTCTGTGGACAGAGAGCATTGTTTTATGTCCTGAGCACAGGAGAACAATATAATGGTCATTGACTTTGGAGCACACACATCAAGGGGGCTTGATTCAGCTGTAGCTAATGCAACCACTAATGAAATCTGACACATGCACCCAGAAGAGGAATAGATTTCTTTGCTACTAGATAGGGGGGCTTTTAAGAAGGCCATTTGATCTTTCAGAATAATGTTCACAGCAGTAAGAGCCTTTACTGTGTACAGATGGTGTTTGGAGTGACAATGGCCTCAAGGACAGATCTGTATTCAGAGTGCAAGGGTGTCACCCACTTGAACCTTTGCACCTTCAAGTGCGGAGCTTATACATAATAAATACATGTGTTTTATCAGGCACCTCTTGACAAAGTGGTGTGTAATGTGGATTTAATTTCAGTAAGGCTTAAAAAGGTCTTTAGCCAACCTGTTTTTAAGTAAATGTAGTTTAAATAGCAACCACATGGTTTGTGTGCCACAGAGAAGCTGAAGCTGGATCGGGACTTTAGCAAGTACAACTACCTGAGCCTGGACTCTGCTGCAGTCAACGGGCTGGATGATGCAGCCAACTTCAGGACAGTCAGAGTGAGTAGTACACACACATTTGTCTGAATAATTTGACTCTAATTTAGACATAAAGAGTTTAGTTGATATTACTAATAATAATTCCAAATGATGTCTGTGAACTGCTAGAAATGTAAAAAAAAAAAAAAAAGCTTGAAAGTACTAAAACCTGAAATACCAGATTTTCATTGATTCAATCTGGGGAATTCCATGTGCAGTGTTTCCCAACATTTCAACAGTGGTTAAACGTTGCCAGTTGGCAAGTTTGTGCACATACATGCAAGATCTCGGCATCTGTACATGATGGTGTGTCTACAACATAAAAGATTATTTCTACTGCGCTCTATTGTTATCAGTCCTACTCCAGCGTATTCTACTCAGATACTGTATACGCAGTTGCGGTCTGTCACATCCTACTTTACTTGCTTCCTTGCATTTCACATCCTGCTTCTCATCACCTCTCACATTGAGTTTTCACAATATTCCCCATCCAGCTGCATTTCACCACCGGAAACACAAGTGGACATTCCCTCTAAACAATGAATCCCCCCCACATGGGCTTGTTTGTTATACAGCCAAAGACGGCCACGCTTTCCTTTCCCTTTAACATTAAGTTAAATGTTCAAATTTGGAATGTTGTCTTAATTATGGTGATAAGTTTAATTTCAACAAATTTGACTTCAGTACCACAGCGCTTAAGAAACATAAAGCTATGGGTTTTTGTAAAACAAACTCTTTACATTAATTGTCTGTTTTGGCAGCTTTGTAAAGGAAGTTGTTTCATATTTGGCACTAGCATGATGGACTAAGATTTAGTTCAAGACTTTTAAATATTCAGTTGGGTAATTTGCGTTTTTTTTATGAGTAGATTGAGCTCATATGTTTTATGAGTTTTTGCTGGTTTCCTCTCTTCTTGGCACCCTTATGTATTATGTAAATCAAATTCACTCTTAGCCTGGAGTTCTTGAAATTAGAGAGACCTTAGTCTGAAGAAACTGTTCTCTTGAGTTAAAGGTTAAAAAGACATGGTGATCTCGTCAGCTTATTAATTGGTGCAGCACTGCCATGTTCAATCTTTTTTTCAATTTAATTATTCCAGCGTCCATAAATACAACTTCAACATTTGTGTTGAATGTGTGCAGCCCTGTTTGTCACAGTCATTATCATGACAACACTAATTAAAAGTGCTGACAGGCTGCAATAATAACATCTCATTCTTACTGAACCGGTGTGTTTCCACAGTCATAGACACCGTCACATTCCAATGCATTTATAGCTCAGTTTCCCTTTTCAACCCTGTGTCCATGTTTCTTAATAACACGAGCTTAATCTGTGGCTTTTTGTTCCCTCCCAGAATGCCATGCAGATTGTGGGCTTTATGGAGGACGAGGTGCAGTCGGTGCTGGAGCTGGTGGCAGCCGTGCTGAAGCTCGGCAACATTGAGTTCAAGCCAGAGTCGCGCTGTAATGGCACCGATGAGAGCCGCATTAAGGACAAAAATGGTGAGTTTGACAGATGACAAAAAATCTGTCGTGAAACTATCTCTGATCCTTTTATAACTCATTTCCACCTTAATTTGAATGATTGGGCAGCATGATGTTATTGACACCTGAGCCATCTGGGTGTCAATATCAGACAAGCTGAACAATTGTATTTATTTGTCCCTTGTATTTCTGGTAAGTGTTTTTTTTTTTTTTTTACCCACCACTGGCCTGATGTTGAGGCACTGCCCCCTATTGGCCGCTTTAATCTTTTCTGCAGTTGCCCTCACCAAATACATATTTGTATTTTAGAATTTACATAACAAGAGTTATTATCACTCCCCAGATGTTCTCTTTAGGTAAATGTTGCCTTTACATATGTCCCTCTCTGACAGTGGTATGATTCATCTTAGTGCCACTTTTGCTGAGAAAATACATGTCCTTTTTTTCATATGCATCACTGGCATGTTGCGATCATATTGCAACACATTGTTCATGTCTCAAAATTTCTACCAGTGTGATTACTGTATCATCAGAGCCATATTTATTTGTATTCGTTTTCCATTTTTACTTACTTGATCTACCACCTTTACATTTAGCTGCAACATAAAATATAGAATATTGATTACTAGGTCAGAATTTTATCCTTGCAGAAGTGGTTTCTTTATTGTCATTGTTGTTGTACATGTTTGCAGATTTGAAGGAGATGTGTGAGCTGCTGGGGATCGAACAGTCAGTACTGGAAAGAGCATTCAGCTACCGAACAGTGGAGGCTAAGATGGAGAAAGTATCCACTACACTGAATGTGGCCCAGGTCAGAGGGATAGTTACTGTCTTAATCTGTCTTGCACCAATGCATATCTGTCCTACTTATATTGACATTAACACACAAACTGTCACACACACACACACACACACACACCCTCACAGTGCATAACAAGATAAAGGGCCATTTCTTCCCCCTGACTTGCTCCTTTGGCTGCCGACTCTCATCCATCTCAATGCTACATGAAAACCTCTCCATTATAGATAAGCTATATTCCTCCTGGAAATTCAAATGTAGGTCACGTTTTAAGGGTTAGTCAGTTCACTCAGACTGTTTATGTATTGTGGATGCAGCAAACATTGGCCCTGTCCAAAAGCAGAAGATGAAATGGTTTATGGAGAGATTAACCTGTGTTGGCTGTGTTCTTGGACCACCAATTCAGTGTATGTTTGTTGTTGGTTGTCTTTTCCTGTATTTTTTACTGTCTGGAAACGCAAGTATTAGCATATTATATATAGTATTATATATACTGACAATTAGTATGCATTAAAAACCTTTAATGTGTGTTTATTTACAGGCCTACTATGCCCGAGACGCCCTTGCCAAAAATCTCTACAGTCGTCTGTTTAGCTGGCTGGTTACCAGAATAAACGAAAGCATTAAGGTAAGTCATGTCCAGAATGTATTTCAGTTAATTTAATAAACTATTCTGTTTTCAGACACTGGCATAGCATGTATTTAATATTGACAATATTGTCTCCCTGCAGGCACAAGCTAAAACTCGGCACAAGGTCATGGGTGTGCTGGACATCTATGGGTTTGAGATATTTGAGGTAAGACAAATGCCCGATCAAACCCACTCTCCTTGTTCTGATAAGCCGCAAGGACAGAATCTGACCAGCCAAACCAGCCTTATCACACTGTAAAGGATTTTGCCCCAGGCTGTTTTGCGTGCATGTTTTGGTATCTGTGAGGAGCTTATCAACAGTTACTAAGGGATGATAAAACCACATTCAGATCAAATTAGTTCAGCTGACTTCCCGAGGTGACATTATTTTTGGTGACAATGTGATTTCAACATTAAAATCAGCATTTCACAGTCGAAAAAATGGCCACAAAATGAAGGAACTGCTTAATACACAGTAAAATACACATATTCATGTTATGGCTATACTGCCAATTATATCACACAGTAATCACTTTACAACATAGATATAGGTTGTATTTTTCCATTATGTTAATTACAGGGAGGGCATGTACGTGCATGCAAACACATGCGAGACAGAGTCTTGCCACACTGTACAGACTAAAATAAGATTGAATAAATACCCTTGCCTTGTTGCTTGATGCCTTCAGTCCCCCCCACCCCCATACGTTCATGTCTTCTTCATATGCCTGCTTGTTCACCCCACTCACTCTCAAGTCCTTCCTCTCCTCTGACTGTTGTGTTGTGTCTGGGTCTCCAGGATGGAGTAAGTAACACCTGCACCGGCCTGTGTGCTCTCCCAGTGTGCATGCTGTGATCTAAACTCCCTTTGACTTAATTCAGCTCCTCATTAAAGATGATTTCAGGGTTCCTGGTGTGCAGCATAGTCACCCGGCTGAAAAGATGCTAAAGACACCTTTGCATCATCAAGTTGCCAATTTATTAGGTACACCAAAACTGAACGAATACAGTTTAATACAACAGCCCTGCAATAAATTCTACATTCATGAAGATTACAGTAAAATGTTTGGCTTTTTTTTCAAGCTTTGCTGGCATTTTGGAGGCATTTCTAATATTTTGTCTGTCCTATTTATATCAACGTGGATAGACTAAAATCTGCTTTATTGCAGGACTGTTTATGAGACTGCATTTGATTTAGCTCAGTGTACCTAATAAACTGGCAACTGAGTGTGTTGCTGCTTTGTTGAGTGTCCATTTATTTTTATTATTATTATTATTATTATTATTATTATTATTATTATTATTATTATTATTTTATTATTATTATTGTTTCTGGAGTTTCTCCGTTGTCATGAGGCAACCAGTGGAGACCCCACTGGGGCTGCTCACTACATGGAGTTACTGCACCCAGCCAAGAAATATTCTGGCAACTGTGAAACCACATTGTCATTTTTACACTTCGGAGTTTGTTCAGGTTAAACAAACAAGACATAACATGTTAATTAGTGAGTTTTCGAGGCACATCTGGGCAGATTCTTTTTTTTTTTTTAACTTATGGGTAGAGCAAGACTAGCTGTCTTCCAGTTTCTGTGCTAAGCTAAGCTAACAGTCTCCTAGCTGTAAATTCATATTTTTATTCTGTGCAGAGATCTACAATGATAGACTTTCCCCTGCCTTGGGGAAAGTGAATCAACACTTCTGAGAAGTGAGTGCATTAACTTCAAACATAGTTCCAAGATTGTTACTTCCTCAAGCTGCTATAAACCGCTTGTCATAAAACAGCACAGTTGCAGCTTTAATATTTTAGGTTTACAGTCATATTTCAGTCTGGTGTCTGCTGCCACCTAGGTAGGCCTATATGCTATTGAGTTTGTGTGAGTGTGTGTTAGGGGTGAAGATGACATTTTGGTTTCTCAGTATAAGGAAATGGAGTCTTAACATTAATAGCTGCTCTGCTTGTGGCTACGTGTTCTGTTTCCTGGTCAGAGAAACCTTGGCGTGTCCTTCACTCCGAGCTCTTAGACTAAACATGCTGCTCTAACCATTGTTGTGTCCTTAGCAAATGAATGTTAACCTAACCCAGCACACAATAAGGCCATCTGCCAAGAAGCATGACTCACTGCTCAATGGTCATAATTGACAATAGAGAAATGTGAAGTGAAACCTGTTAAGACTTGTAAATATGTTTAATGTTTAATTAAATCTGCAACACTTTACAGGAACTTGTTATGATAAGGGTTTTATCATCACAGGGTACACAAGCGAGATTTACTGGTTCAGTCGATTACTCTCCAGATTAAATCTTTATTCAGTGATGGTTGTCAAAGTGATTAGGAAGGGGATTGTTGAGTAGTAGGAGTGAGATGCAGGTTGTAGATTTTTTTTTTTTTTTTTTTTTTGTAGTTTCAAGCTGAGGGTTTTTATTTAGAGGCTGTCTCTCTTAACTGGATGTAACTTCAGTCACTTTGCTATGTTAATGCACGGTTAGTTTAAATAGCCAGAACTCTTGCAGGTTTGCAGGTTTTGAAAATGTTTTGTTGACCGGTGGCGTCATTGTGCATGTAGTTCTCAGATGAAATTCCATTCCTGCTTCAGATATGATCAGTCTAAATTCCAGGAACCATCTTTGGTCAAGAAAAACATGTCTAAATAATGCTGTACATGTTGGTACGACCATCCTCTTTAAAAACGCTGCAGGAAATTGATAGGCAAGAGGTGACCATGCTTATGAATGCTTGCAGAGAAGAAAAAATGCAGTCTGATCTTAGATGAACTTAGGAAGGAATAAAAAATTGAAGCAGGAAATGTCAGTGTGAGGAAAACATTCATGGAGCATTTCCTAACAGCCGGAACAAGTAAGAAAAGCCATTTCACTGACCATAACATAGAATTACATTGAGTTACAGGCACTTTGAGGATGAATTATGTCGACATTAGCTGGTACTAACTGCTTTTTTCTGCTCATGCAGGACAACAGCTTCGAGCAGTTTATCATCAACTACTGCAACGAGAAGCTGCAGCAGATCTTCATTGAGCTGACACTGCGCGAGGAGCAGGAGGAGTATGTCAGAGAGGTACATGTGTATACTCACATTCACGCATGCTCCATAAACTCCATGAGTAGACTGGCACTGGACAGTTGGACAAATTACCCATCGAATCCAGCCTGGAGCCCTGGAAACACTCTCTCACCTGCAACTGAACATGTACATCATTCAACATGTCGGCATTCAATTTGTCGCGTTGGCAGTTCATCATCGCAGGCTGCCCACAGCGTGATCCCAACCTGGTCGTGTCACTCATCTGTTTAACCTCTCATGCTATTTTGGCTAAACCTACATTGTTGCTCTTGACCCAGACGCATTCCTGCTTCATTTACGCCTCCTATCCCATCTCTGTCATCCATCATGCTATCAGTTTATTCCCCCCTCGTCTCCCCTCTGTGGAGTCTCGGGGACGGAAGTGATCCTTTACTCGGGCCTTTAAGCTGTTCTGTTTGTTTTCAAAGCTCTATGCATGTGAGTGCAGCAGCGGTGACCCCCACACCCCTTCTCTACTAACAGCACCACCAATGATATTCCACTTCTGGCCTCTATCCAGTATACAGCATGGGAAAATACCACAGGGCTGGAGAAGGGAGGGAGGACCCACCAATCAGGAATTTGGGCAGTGACCAATCAATTTACGCCACACCTTTTTGGCGCCCTCCCCCTGAAAATATCTGTCACATCCCTTACATCAACTGAAGCTATGCTCCCCAACCATTAGTTGCTGTGAATTCTATGTTAGCAGAGTGGGTTTTCAAGAGACACTGGCCTTTTTTAGACCATATGATGGACATTGTCTTCCTTCTCCTCTACCAGAAAGGCTTTGTGTCTCTATTCGGGAGATGGGAAGGCTGAGATGCTGAGAATACTTGAAGCAAGAATAAATAGGGCTATGAACATCAGTGTACCACCATTTAGACTGATTTTAATCATTTCCCCTCAAGTTCATGATCAAAGCTTAAATAAGGAATTAGAACTATAACTTTAAGGGGCCTAGTGTTTTGTTTTTTTTCCAGAACATTTGTTCCCGTTAGGCCCAACTTTCCCATGTAAAAAAAATAAGTGCTAGTGATATTAAGTGTCTAGACGTGGTATAACCTCACTTTCTGAAACCTGCGGCTTTAAATGAGAGGTAGAGACACATTGGGGTGTATACATTGCTACACTCTCCACTCATTCAAGGGTTAAAAATGGCACATTTCCTGAATAGAAATAGAAACGCAGATGCAAGAAATGTTTTGTTTCCATTTACTACTCAAGTATTCATTTTAAAAGTTTTACTTTGTGATGCTATAACATGGAGGAGATTATAGCAATGTACAGCAAGAATTTATGTTTGGCATCACATTTTACAAATGTATGAGGTTTGATAAAATTATAAAGTGGGCACGCTGTCTTCTTCTTTTTTACTACAAAGCCTGCAGTACTTGGTGAGAGCAGCACTGATTAGGTGACTATCTATCCTTCAGGTACTTGACCAGGGGCTCAGTGTTGTTGAATCACAGGCCGGTTCAAGAGTGTGATTTCATCAACCACTCAAACCTGTGAGAGTCTCACTGGTGTGGAAAGAATGTCTTGTTAGCTCTGGTAAAACATAGAAAAGCTATTGTCCCTTTGACCTTCATTTCTTTTGTTACAGGGCATCGAGTGGACCAACATTGAATATTTCAACAATGCCATTATCTGTGACCTCATTGAGAATGTGAGTCAGCTTCCCAATTCTCCACAGCAAGCCAGTAGAGTTTAAATTCACATTCAAGTCTGACTGCTTTTGTAGCCGTAGCACAGGCAGCAGTCAAGCATTCTGCAGACCACAAAACAATGCCAAACCAATAATTCTAACTTTGAGAATTGAACACTTTATAATTAGTATTTTATACCAAATTTCTTTATGTCTACCAACCTTGCTATGTCCAGCACCAAAATGGCATCTTGGCCATGTTGGACGAGGAGTGCCTGAGACCAGGGACAGTCACAGACGAGACCTTCCTGGACAAACTAAACACCATCTGTGCTGAACATCAGCACTTTGAGAGTCGCCTCAGCAAGAATTCAAAGTTCCTCACCGACCACAGCCTGCCCCACAATTGCTTCCGCATCCAACACTATGCTGGCAAGGTACTGAGCATAAGATGTTAATAGAACAATAGGGGATTTGCAGATAAAATGCAATATGTTTGTTAAACAATACAGTGCCATAAAGAGAATTGAGAAAACACTAATGTGATATAGATAGTAATATGATCAAATTATTCATCTAGTTAGAAAATGAAATTAATGATGTGTGCTCAATAGAGCACTATAAGAGAGAGTATAAAGGGAAGAGTTGTCCTGTGAATACAAAGAAAATACATATTACTAATTTCTGTTATCCCTGTTCATATGAAGGTGCTGTACCGTGTCGAGGGCTTTGTAGACAAGAACAATGATCTGTTATACCGAGACCTGTCCCAGGCCATGTACAAAGCTACCCACAGCCTCATCAAACAGCTGTTCCCTGAGGGCAACCCAACCAAAGTCAACCTGAAGAGACCACCAACTGCTGGATTTCAATTCAAAGCCTCAGTGGGCACACTGATGAGGAACCTGCAGACCAAGAACCCAAATTACATCCGGTAAAGTCCTGTCATTCATACAGAGAGTATATTACCCTGCCAGTAGCATGTTTGTGGTTGAGATTTGTAGTCTCTGACATTTTTTTTTTTTTTTTTTTAAATATCTGGTCTAAATAAATAGAAAATGGACTGTCCCATCAACCTTTGTTAATCGCTTATATCTAGTATTAACTAGCCCAATTATTCTTGTACTTTCATGTTTATTGGCAGATATAGATCAGTTTATGTGCTCATAGTGAGTAGAAAAATATTAAACAATTTTTCCATCTTAATATTTGTATCTATGTCTGCGAATCCATGACAGTCTGGAAACAGCTGCTGCTAATCTAGAATCAATTTAGGTAAACAGTAACCATGTATTGTTGAACAATAAAAAGAAAAATATGCTGCCAGTCTGATTTATGTTTCTCATATTAAATCTGGACAACAATGGCTGGCCCATATTTGTTTTTAATAAAAGGGTGATATCAGCTCCACACACAGTCTACAGTCTAACCTTGGTGTAAACAACCTCTCTTCTTACTTCCCAGGTGCATCAAGCCAAATGACAAGAAGGCATCCCACATCTTCACGGACTCGCTTGTCCGCCATCAGGCACGCTACCTCGGCCTGATGGAGAATGTCCGTGTGAGGAGAGCAGGCTACGCCTTCCGCCAGGCCTATGAGCCCTGTCTGGAACGCTACAAAATGCTCTGCAAACGGACCTGGCCCCATTGGAGAGGTCCTGCAAGGTAGTAATTGTGTTTATTCTGAAGCAGTGGCTAATTGTGGGACAGGTGAAGGGAGTGGAAAAGGGATTTTGTGACTGGACTGTTGCCAAAACAAATCCCTCCGAGGTTTTTGTGAGAGAATGTGAGTGTGGAAACTGAGAAAGGCTCTCAAGTGTCTTTAACTAAAGCACTGAACCTCAGAGTAATCCCAGTGGAGTGACTGTGACCAGCACTAATAGACTGTAGTTGGAGTGGTCAGCTCCCAGGTGTGATTGTGTGGAGCTGTGTGAATGTGAAGCAGGTTATTGCTTGAAAAGGGCTCAAATTACTTTCTCGTTCCTGGATACACAAAGGTTTAAAGGGGGGAAACAATAAGTTGAACAACAGTTTACCCAACATACTGATCTTGTGAAAGATAGAAAGCTCAGTCTAAAACAAATGTAAGCATGGCTCTTTCAGGGAAAGACTTTTTTTTAATATGAACATTTACTTTAATATTGATGTTTGCTTCCCTTGTAATGATTATCCAACCTAATTATTACATACAGTACACACACACTGTCTCAGAAATCTTCATACTCCACATGAAACTTCTCTTAGTGTCCCTTTTTAGAGCAGTCTTTTTACAAACCAGCTGTTCACCCTTCAGCAGAAATAAACCATTTTCTTCTTAGAGCCACAGCGTGTTGAGACATTTCATCCTTATCTGTCTGTCTTGTTTCATATCATCCAGGCTTGCATGGCCCATTCTCTGTGCTGGCAAACATACTGATTCATATCTACTCTACCACACATTGCTATCTAGTTGTTCAGCCATCCCTCTGTGCTTTGTGTGGTTTCCTTATTTCCTCTGTCTACATGTGTCTAGATCTGTTTCTTTCTCCATTTTTTAATAATCATTTTCTCCATTTCTGAAACTCTACATACTCAATGTTGTTCTCTTCTGTTCTCTCTTATGTCCAGGACCTTGGCACTACTTGTATACAGTTGCTGTTGTGTTGTTTATGGCCACTTGAAGTGTCAAGTATGTTATGGTTGACC
Organism: Sciaenops ocellatus; assembly: GCA_033000465.1. NCBI lineage: Eukaryota > Metazoa > Chordata > Actinopteri > Sciaenidae > Sciaenops > Sciaenops ocellatus. The sequence goes on from CP136868.1 coordinate 16,294,967, forward strand.
CATCTAACTCTTCTGGCTTCCCATAGGGAAGGAGTGGAGGTGCTGATGGCTGACCTCCAGGTCCCAACGGAAGAGTTCTCGTATGGCCGCTCCAAGATCTTCATCAGGAATCCAAGAACGGTAGAAAACACAGAAAAATAAGCCCTGTATCCCTTAAAAATGTTTTCTATCCAGTTTTGACATCTGCTGTGTACTCTGGTAGATCAAGCTATGTTTGAATGTCTGAAGATTAAATCCAGTGTGCTCAGCAGCCCTGTTTTCTCACAGTAAGATGTTTGTAAAGCAGGGTGGGCTGCACTTGGAGCCCCCACTTCAGCAATTAGCATGCAACCACCAGTCTGAAAACACATGGTTTCACTTAGTCATCCCATCTAACATGGGAAATTAGCTTCTTTACACAGTGCTTGTAGGCTCTTCAACTGCTGAAGCCTGCAGCGTTTGAATGGACTCTCCCGATCCCGGCAAAGCAGCAAACACAGCTTGGAATAACATGATCTCATAGCAGGAGAATTTCTTTTTTTCTTTAAATGCTTTTTCTGTCTGATCAACTTATCTCCCTTATATATCTGTAGATGGGAAATCACTGCATTGAGTCTAGCTGAGTTGCTTTTAATCCAGAAAATATTTCTGTTGGCTGTTAATCTACTGCAGCCACACATCTAGTTTAATTATTAGTGTTGAAGCTCTTTGAGCTATCTTACAGTAACGGTGAAATAAAATTACATAAAAATATGTCTTTGAGAGTTTCTGTTTTCCTACATGTATGCAAAGCAATGATTTGAAAAGAACCAAAATACTTTCTTTGCAGATTAAATTGCAGTTACTCACATTCCTTATGAAGACAGGTCGGTTCACATAGGTCTTTTTTTTTTTTTTTTTTATCTTGCTGGAAGTCCAAGCCAAGGAATTTTTTTTTCCCCCTGAAGATAGATTGTTCTTAATATCGCTGAATCAGTATGTCCTCTGATAAAAGTATATTTACATTGATCTCACAAAGGGCAATGTGTTTTCTTTATACTTTTTTTCCCCTGTCATAACTCCCCCCCCCATGATCTTATTGCAAAGATAATTTGATGTGGATACATACATGTTTTCTTGTTGTTTTATACAGTTAACTCTCTCCTCTTCCCAACAGCTCTTCTTCTTGGAGGAGAGGAGGAGGCAATGCCTGCAAGATCTGGCCACGCTCATTCAGAAGATCTACCGTGGCTGGAAGTGCCGTCGCCAATTCCTGCTGCTGAAAAAGAGTCAGATCGTGGTGGCAGCGTGGTACCGCCGATATGCGGTGAGGCTCTTTTGAGGAAATGGACTCAAACTCACACATAAGGCAAAATAAACACAAAGGCATCAATGCATCAAGCGTTAATAATTTCCTGTCTTTTGCGTTTTTTTATCTTGCAGCAACAAAAGAAATACCAGAAGATCAAGAGTGCCACCACTGTGGTGCAGTCCTACACCAGAGGATGGCAGGTGTGCACCCTCCTGTGAATTCACTCTGTTTTATAATATAACGCAGCATGAAGCCACGCAGAGATCATGACAGAAAAAACATTAATATGTGTGCTTTTTCCTTCAGGCCCGGAAACTCCTGCGAGAGCTAAAATATCAGAAGAGATGTGAAGAGGCAGTAACCACCATCTCAGCCTTCTGGCACGGCACCCAGGTACTGACGCATTAATGCAGAGAGATGTTTACCTCAACGGAGTGTCCGCCTTGGTTTATATTGAAGAAAAAACTGCTCTTAAAGTCTTAACATAATTGCTTAAAATACTTTTTCATTTTACGCAGTGTTCCTGCCTAATGGCCCAACTGTATTATAAAAATTCTGTTCTTTAACAAAGCCATCCTTGATGTTGTTGCTGCTGCTGTTTCCCTTTTTAATCCTGCTTCTTTTGCTGATCACACGACTGCCACTTCTCTCTTTTTTTTCCCCCCACTCCTCTTTCACTTTCTTTTCTTGATTCTTTTCCTTCTCACGTCCTTATCCTCTCTTACCGAATGCCCACCACGTCCCGCCAGGCTCGGATGGAGCTGAGACGTCTAAAACAAGAAGCGCGGAATAAACATGCTGTGACAGTAATTTGGGCATACTGGCAGGGAACCAAGGTATTTCAACCCCAGCCCGTAGTGTGTTTCCGTCCCAGCTTGTCATCCCTATACACCGTGTCCCGTCCCATCCCATTCCCTCTATGACACTGCTTAATAGAGTAGCAGCAGCTCCTCTGAATAAACCTCAATCCCAGTCCCACCGTTATCATCTGGCCTGTTTAATGTGCCTCATTATTGTTTGTCATGTTTTCTGTTTTGTAGCTGTCACATGTGGGATCGTCTTGATATGTTTTGGCTGTTTTTTGAAGATTTTACTTCAGTCATGGAGTTGCAAACCAGAATTAGCTTTCTAAATGGATCCTTTAACATGGCACACATGTTTTAAATGTGTGTGTCTCTGGTTTGGTTTCTATCCAATGTGGTGTTTTGAAATGTGTTACCTTCTCTTCTATAATCTAATTAGTTCAGCCATACAGTGCCTACCACCTCACAGATGACTGTCCCTGTGCTATCTACTTTAGCTCATGCTGAGAAGCCTCCCTTTCAATATACTGTTGTTCTCACAGCAAAACACCAGGAAGTGCTTATAAATTAGCATGGAATTATGTCAATATGATGACACATATGTTGCTATTTTATAATACTACAGCTACAGTGTACAATCAAAAGTAGTCTTTGTAGTCGACTTGTTACAAAATTACCATTATTTTATTAGCCATTAGTGTGTTATCGTTTAAGATATCATTGGTTCTTAACAATCAATATTTTATTTCAAGGTCTCACAGCCTGCTCATATCTATCATTCTGACTCATTATAGATGCTGGTAACGACTATTCCATGAGCAAACTTTGTTCCTAGCAAACACCCATTTAATTCCCCTAAAAAGCACGATCGTACACAGAGTCAGAAAATGTGAGCAGCCACTAAAAGCTGCTCGCATATCGATGTTAATCACCTAGTTGTCCCCTCTCTTCAACATCTTTTGTTGTCCTTCGTCAATGTCTCCTCATAATGCTTTTTCCACACCTACTCAGTACCCTCTCCAGGGACAATTAAGTTTTGATTGTCACTGAAATTAACCTCCTCCGCAACTACCACCGCTTTTCATCAGGCCCGGAGAGAGCTGCGTCAACTGAAGGAGGAGGCGAGGAATAAACATGCCGTATCGGTCATTTGGGCCGGCTGGCAGGGCACCAAGGTATTTGGGAAGCCTGTTGACTTGACTTGCCGTGACTATGTGACTTGCCGCCTCCATCGACTCCCTCCTCCCCTCCCATCTCCCACCCCCAAGAAAACCTCAACATATCCATCATTCTGCTCAACCCACTTTAAACACTGGTGTAAGGCAGTTTACCATACATTATCTCACATACACACCCGTCCACTGGATGCTGAAGTGAAGAGGAGACTAATTAATACACTAAACAGTAATTTTCACAGAAGCCTGTCTTTATAGCTCTGTTGCCTGGCGATATAATATATTTGCATATGTAAGCACTAATTAGTGATTAAAGGTTATGTAGGCAACCCCATTTCCAAGACGACAGTCTCACACACACATACACACACACACCTCAGGGACAGATCACATCATTTTTTGGGTGTGTTTTCAGCTTCTTCCTCTATGGTCCATGCCCTACTAGTGCACGCTGTTTGCCATCTGCATGACTTCTTCCTTCTTGTGTAGTTAATGCATGTTTGCTCTTTGCATTGCAGTACTAGTTTGTCTTTTTTTAGATGGAACTGTTTGGATCCTTTGCTGCCTGATTTTTGACTTTTGCTCTTCTCCCGTTCCACTAAAAAAACCCAAGTCTGTTTCCATTACAGAAGTTCTCCTGATAAGAAATGTTCAAATGGCCCACAGTGTGCCACATTTGTTTCTGGAGTCTGGAGCAATAGAGCTGTTCTTTTTACAGTCTCTTGATGGTTACAGATGGCTGGTGTGCAGTGTGTGTGTGTGTGCGCGCGAGTGTGTGTATTTGATGTTTACTGACCTCAGGCAAAACTATGTCTCCCTCTTCCTCCTCTCATCTTCTCTTGCTTCATTTGTGCCCGCTCTCTTGTCTCTTCCCGCCCACCCCTTGAACAGGCTCGCAGGGAGCTGAGGAGACTGAAGGAAGAAGCCAGGCGTAAGCACGCTGTCGCTGTGATTTGGGCCTACTGGCAGGGACTCAAGGTACCTACCAGCCCCACGGCACAGCCATCACCAAGACTGCCACCTACTCATCACCCCTCAACCTCTTCATCCTCCACAACTGTCTACTTTTTGCACACTTCTACAGGAAGCCACTCTCTGCTCAGTGCTGTGATCACAATTTCATCACCCACAATAGCATTGTTTTAAACTGTGTGCAGCTTTCAACAAAAAGAAATTAGGTTAAGTTATTGGCTGATATATTACATTAACTTTTATTGCCATTCCCACCACCAAAACAGTAAAACACTTGGTTTCATGCACAATCACCAGGCAAGTACAAAAAACCACAACATGTAGTAGTTCAAAGATTACTAGAGCACAAACTGTTTTTTTTTCCTGTTTGAAATAATCACAGAGTCATGTTTTCATATTTTCCCTCCAATATGGAAATACCAATGCCCTGCAGTGCAGTCCATGTGGGACTTGCAGGACTTGCTCTCTCACAGCATTTCCCCCTTCATCACCTGTGTGGCCCAGAGAAATGTATTTAACACAGTAACTGTGATGTCATCTTAAAGGGGAAGTTCACCTGAAACAGAAGACAAAAAAATCCAATTTACCGCAGTGTTTTTTTTGGTTTTTTTTACCATGCAGATCGGTTTTGCTTTATATGCAGAGATTTTGGTGGACAATCCAGTGCAATGGAGTAGAATGGAATATATTTCGAGGTGTTCAGAGAAATGAAACCATGAAACCAGGCTCTGGTTACTCCAAGTAACACACAGCCCTCAAATGTGACAGTTTTCATCAGGTCAATTTCTTCAGTAGTAAATAGTTGTCAAAGATATGACAAACTAAAAAGGGTTAACTTCTTTCTGTAATTTTGTAGTTTTAGATACAGATTTTAATTTTAGCTAATTATTTGGAGACATCTGCTATTTTACTCTTTTTGTTTTTTAATGCTGAAAATGTAAACCAACAGAGGCTGACTGACATAGCAGAGGCTGTCTGTCTGTCTCTCTCTCTTTCTGTCCTGCCTTTTTATAAATGTCCTACTCTGACTGTTACCTCTGCATCTGTGCAACTAACCCCATATAAAGAAGCACTTTCCTGAGTTTCCACCAGTAAATGTTTTGCTTGTTATTTCCTTGCTTTTAGGGGTGTGAAGTGTGTGTTTTGTGTGTGTGTATGTGTCCTAGTTTTTGGTGATTTTATGTTGCGGTTCTGTCTGGTTTTAGAAGAGCTGTCGTCACACTCATCATTTGCTGCAGCGTTAATCTTCTCATCATGTTAATTGACCACAATGCACCTGCTCATAACTCAATTTGTGCAATTGAGGTCGGCATGAAGGTCATTTGTCATAACCATCATTGACTTTCAGTAATTAATTTTTATAATCATTGTCATTTAATTCCAGCAGCTTGGAGTTTGTCTATTGCAGGTGTTCATTGTTTGTGACTAACCAAATGTCTGTTACTCCAGTACTGTTTGTGTATACTGTCCCTCCTCTATCAGCGTATTTCATTTCTTCCCTGCTTCACTCCAAACTGATGATTGACAGGTTTTTTATTGTCTACTTTTTCTTTTCTTTTTTTGCTCTAAAAGGTCCGCAGAGAGTACAGAAAATTCTTCAGGGCAAATGCCGGCAAGAAGATCTATGATTTCATCATCCAGAGAATTGTAAGTCAGACTTGAATATTTACTTGAATAAATGCATAAAAACTCTCTAGTTGTTTTTCATCAAATATTTGCCCTTGCAATACAGCTTATATTCATGTCTGTTTGTGCAGATGCAAAAATACTTCCTGGGCTTGAAGAACACCATGCCCCCCATGTCACCCATAGACAAGAACTGGCCTGCTAGGCCTTACCTCTTTCTGGATGGCGTCCACAAAGAGTTGCGGAGAATCTTCCACCTCTGGAGGGTTGGTCACAAATAACCATAACTTCTCTCCCACTATCCGTTCCATTCACCCATACTGAATTCTTCTGTCATTTCATGATTTATGCTGTCAAACGCACATATGCATAATCGAATGAAATAAGGATTATGAGCGCGACTTAAGCATTTAGCTAAATTTAACAAAATCTTTAAACCAATCAGTAAAACAGTCAAATCACAAACTCCCCACGCAATGATCTGGTCTATTATTGATTAAATATAGACATAGAATGAGTATTGTTGGTAAATGGTAAAACACACATTGCAAGATCCACGGAACACGCCAGAAACCTGAGAATAGAAAATATTGGATAGGCAACTCAAAAAATATGTAATATTGATCAGCAACCTTCATTTAAACCGTGTGTGTGTTTGTTTGTGTGTTCAGTGCAAGAAATACAGAAGCAAATTCACAGAGGAGAAGAAGGCAGTGTATGAGGAGAAGCTGGAAGCAAGTGAGATCTTCAAGGATAAAAAGGCTCTCTACCCAAGCAGGTACCTGAAATTCACTGGAGCACACTGATCTTTTATTGATCAGAATATAAATGTACTGTTCGCTATGGAAGTAAGAGATTAAATAATGTACTTAAGCAGAAAGCCCTCGTCCTACTCATACCTCCTATGTGGCATGTCCTTGTTTGTGCCTCAGTGTGAACCAGCCCTTCAAAGGAGACTACCTGGAGATCAGCAAGAACCCCAAATATCAGAAACTCAACAGTGCCGTGGATGAGAAGGTTCTGTTGGCTGATGTGGTCAACAAGATTAACAGGGCCAATGGCAAGGTAAGAAAGATCATTCACACTCCAATATTTACAACCCTTTCAGCTTGCTGTAACAGATTACATTGTGACCTGCTGTTTTAGAGATTTGCTCCACACAGGCCAGCGGAGCACAAAACTATTAAGTTGTTTTGATCAGTATTTCACTCAGCTGTGCAGCAATCTGATGTTTTTTTTTTTTTGTTTTTTTTTTATTCTTTTTGACATCTTAACAACCTGCATTATTTTTGTTCCAGCAGATAGCATAGACGTCTGGACAGGTGTATTATGTTTTACTTTTAACCTTGTCCTGGCTTTAAAGACAAGAGTGACACGTAAAAATAAAAAAATAAACTTAAAAACCCATTATTATATAGGATATAGCAGAATATGATATTGAGAGATAGTAGGGTGAACAGTTTTTAATGTGCTTTGCAGGGCACCGCTCGAATCTTCCTGCTGACCAAGAAGAGCGTCGTCCTGGCTGACCAGAAGACGGGTCAGGTGAAGGCCAGCGTTCCTCTACCGGACCTCGCCAGTGTGTCAGTCAGCACACAGAGCGATGGCTTCTTTGCTCTCAAACTCAAAGAGGTGAGGGAAAGCTGGTGTTATGATGTGTAGCTTTAGTGCCGTCATGATCGTCATGATTCAGTTATAGTCAGGTTGGTTTAACCCACATATAACAAACGAGAGTTGTATCCATCTTCTCATCTAACTCTCAGCAAGAAAGTCAAACAATTTCTTTAAGGCCTGCTGTGACACTGAAGTTGCTAAGTAGCAGCCCGTTGTGTACTTACCTTATTTGCCTAAATGAAAGTGTGCTGGTGGGAGATCTCTGGGTATAGAAAGTAGTGATTCAAAACTTTGCTCAATGGTTTTGTCTTTTTTTTTTTGTTTGAATATTAACGTAACTAATAAACAATTTACTATACTTATACCTGAGCATGTGTGTAATGTGTGTAAAATTTAAGCTGTAAATAAGGAAAAATATGAGAAATAATTGTTCATAAAACTAAATGTTTTGTGTGCAGTTTCCTCAATTTATGATTTCAGGGGACTGAACTTCAGTTTTCATTGTGTGATTTTGTTTTAGGGGTCGGCCTCAGCCATCAAAGGAGATTTCTTACTCAGCAGTGAACATCTTATTGAGATCATCACCAAACTTCACCGCACCGGGGCCACGGATGCAGACAGGGAGCAGCTCCTCATTGACATCTCAGATGAGTAAGAAAAAAATCTGGTTACTCTGGTCGAAGGATTTGATTAGTCTTCCAACCTGGATGACATTTAATGGCGTTTCTGTGTGTCGCAGGTTTCTGGTGCAGTTCAAACAAGATAAAGTATGCGTGAAATTCATCCAAGGAGCCCCCAAGAACGGCAACAGTGTGTCCTGCAAGCGCAAGAACAACCGCCTGCTAGAGGTGTCGGTGCCCACAACGGCATAGTGCAGCTCTCTCACGAGATATCCAGTGCTGTTCCCGAGTGCTCGGATTGGGGGGAGGTCGATTTTAAACACCGAACTGCCACCCACTCTGTAACCTCACGTCTCAAGAACCATCACCCCAGCGCCCACCTTGAGCCCAAAAATGACAATTATTTGGCTTGTTGTGTTGTTCTTTCCTTCAGTCTCTTCTTATCAGATTTACTATGGCACCACTATAGCTGTAACCATGTGCCACTTTTTTGGCAAAGAAAGCCCTTCTCTGGGTTGCATGCCACAGAAATTTGGTAAAATGTTTCACCGGTGTTTTGTAAAACTGGGGTAAAGGGATGGATGAAAAAAAGAGTCTTCGTGGAGCACAAGAGACTTTAGTATACCGGTGGGGACATTGATAATGATTGTTCTGCCTGTATGTTTAAGAAGTTTTCAGAGAAAATGTCATTATAACAACTCTATGACAAGCTCCGGCCTCAACTGGCCTTGACTCATCCATTATTTTGATTTAAGCAGCTCTGGCTTAAAATTTGAGATGACCTGGGAACTTTTGGGCTTGGCCTGTCAGATTTAGTATTTCTGACAAAATACTGCACTTGTTTTCACCTCGTGTAACCAAATGGGGATGACCTGAAAATGAATTTGATTGTATGTTGTATTTTCTATATATATATTTTTTTTTTCTGGAGGAAAGAAAAGGTGGGCAGTTAAGAAGTCAAATGTAATTTGCTAGATAATTGTAAAAACATTTTTTGTGTCTATAATTCCTACGTGCCATCGAACAGGTCCCATGACTTGTCACGTGTCAGTGTACAAATACAAACAGAAAAACCATGTAGGTGATTGACCCTGATCATTTACTGTTATTGACAATATCACTGTCAAATGTTTTTGAACAAGGGACAAGCTATAGTGGTAATTTCTTGTAAGTTTTGACTGTACATGTGATCAACTTCCATTTCCTCTCCAAGCACAGTAGTTATCTAAGCTTTTATTTAATCGAAGAGCTATGGTAAACTGAATTCCTATCCTTAACTCAAAGAATGTCACGTATAACTCGAAGAAGACCCCCTCCCTTTAAGAGGGACTTAATTAATTAAAAGATATTGACAAAGGCAGCACAGACATTCCTGTGGAAGGACAAGTATCCAACCAGAAGAAGCTAATCTAACCGCACCTTCCACAGTGTCTTCATCAGATTAAGTGAAACCCTTGATAGTGATTTTTTTTTGTGTGTGCAATAAATAAAATTCTTTGTCTCGATTGTTCTCCTTCAACCCATAGCAGTCGCCCTCACTGTACCGTAAGCTGTACATAGGCTCCGTAGGCTGTAGCCCTGGCATGGACAAAGGGTTTCTTTAGTATCCCAATTTTAATTGCTGTGTTCGTGAAATAGTCGTTTCTTGCCACTGCAGCTTGAGTTATAGTAGTGCTTGACCCACTCTGACCTAATGTGTATTTTTTTAAGGGGAAAGACCAAATATTAAGCGCACATGACCATAGATTCTTTCAGCTTTCACAATCCAAAATTGCATTTTCAAAGAAGCAACAGAGTGCTATATTTTCAGGTATGTTTACTATAATAATCTTTATTTGGATGTAGTGGGTTTTGTACTGTTGATTTCTAAGTCAACCAGATGTTTCTCTGGTGACTGTGAGGGAATAACACAGCCAAAGTTGGTCTAGTCATTTTTTTTTTTTTTTTTTTTTTTGCAATCCAGGGTACCTTGGTTTGGGAATTGCTTTTGTATTTTTTTTAATTATTTTTTTGATGTCACACGTGACACAGGGACAGAGAAATCAGTTGTTGCTGTCCCTTGCATGCGAACGATTGAGCTGAAAGCCACTTTTGATGTATTCTCTTCCTTAGCACTGCACAGTTTCAGTGCAGTTTTGCTAAGGTGACATCTTCCTCCCCCTCTCTCTTCTCTGTTTCGTATTTGAACAATGGCTAAAACTGCAAAATGATGTCTGCATTCTTGTGTGCCTAATGTAACTTGTGCTGCGAGACAGAAGTTGGATATGTTTCAATAGAACTCAATGTAACATTTACAAGTAATCTTTTTTAAATTAAATAAAAATCAGTAATAAATAAATGTTCTGAGATTTTGTGAAACTCTTATTTTGTTAATACATGCTGTTTTTTCCAGGAGTCATCCACACCTTCTCATGACTGGCACTTTTTGATGTATTTTCATAAACTCTTTTTGTACAGAGACTACCCTCAGATTATTAAAGAATTAATCAGATTATTAAATATTACATTCCTGTGAGGGAATCAGCCGAATCAACAGGGTGTTGGCCGGGACTGAAAACTCTTATGGGGGTAAGTAGCACTGAGGCTGGACAACCAAGTCTTGTCGTCAAGCAGCTGGCCAGATGTTTTCCATCACCTCTGGGGAGAGCTGTCTTAGGGTTAAATTCCGCGGCTTGGGGAGAGCTGCCGGCAACAGGTCTCCAGGGAGCAGCCCTCAGATTGAGCACAGAGTGGTAAAAATAGCATACCATTTTGGGCTGCCCAGTACCCGGTTCCCACCACTCTGCAGGCTGGGAAAGGAAGGAGGAGCCCGAGCCTCCCAGTGGATATCCAACCCTCAGTGGGAGTGCAAAGGAATTGTACAATGCACAATCCCATCTCCTGCAAAGCCTGTACTATTCAGATAATGATGCAGATCTGCATCAAGTCAGCGCAACTGGGCAAGAGGCTTGTGGAAATTCACTGTCCTCGTTGTACTAGATGATTCACAGCAAAACAAAGAGTTGGCATTTACTTGTCTAATATTGTACTAACATTTATCAGATCTGCTTTAGTCATCTTAGATTCTATGACTGCAGCGGTCACTTGGAAAACAGTTGAGTTTTGTTTGTGAAAGATCACAATGATATTAACATATTCTAGTGAAAGCTGGATCACCTCAGAGTGGGGGCAAATAGAAAGTAGGATCACGCTGCGTTTGCTTTGAGATTAGGTAGTCTTTGGCGACATCCCATGGATTATAGATGACATTACAATATAAAAAAGGGGACAGCAGGAGGATATACTGTACATGAGAAGACTGACCTTAGTGATGTGTTTTACTAATATATAAAAGCTTAATCAGTTGATGATCAAGCATTATGTGCAACTTATAAACCTCTTTCTTTAGTTTTCTTTATTGGACTGAAGTTGACCATAAATATCTGCAGAAAGAGCAAATATGCGTCTTTGAAATAAATGTCTTGTAAAGCAAACACAATATTCTCTTTCCTTTAGCATAGTTGGCTGTATTTCACATGTTTTACAAGTAAGACTTCTGTAGTTAGTCAGCATACAGCATTGTTTGGGTAATGTATGTAATTTTAACTGTTATTTCTACACTGAATAAAGCAGCATTCCTCAAACTCTAAACTATATTCAAAAGCCTCAGTCGCCATGCAGAATCCCTCATATGTTTCATAGTGACCATGCAGTTAGAGAGAATCCAACAACTGAATGAATCTGGGAACTCTCCTTCTGGGATTTCACATCCTGTCCAAAATCTTATCAGTTGCAGTGGATTGTAGTGCTGCTGGCAATAAAGGGAACAGAGAAAAAATGTAAGTCAACTGCAGGTGTGAAATTCAGTTCATAAAAATATGCTGTCTCCTTTTTGGGTTACTACTGTTCACCTGAAATTTTTCAGTTGATATTTAATCTTTTGAGTGCATGGGTTTAATATGATTTTGGTATCAAGGAGATGAAACCTAGCCGTGTTTTAAAATGGTGGTTGAAAAGGTGTTGCTCCTCAACATTTTATACCCAAACCACTGTAATTAACCACCCACTAACAAGATTTTATTTTAGTTATAGGTTCACTTTCTTTTAGTTTTAGTAAGATTATTTCTTAAAGATGCTAGCATAGCCTACTCTAATATTTCAAAATAAAGGGAGGAATGCGCATCAAGCTGCGCCCTTAGCTGTTCTCTGATCAATATACTGTATGCACAGCATACACACAGTACACATTGTTACATATGAACAAAGTATAGTATTAGAATGAAAACAAAAAGAAAAACAACTAAAAAAAGAAATATAAGTAAGGGGTCATGAATGAATGGAAAAAATCTCCACTGTGGCTACTCATCCCTGACTGCTGAAAAGTCATTGCCCAGGGATAAAAGCTGTCTTTGAAAAGTGGTGTGTGCCTTGATGCTGTGATAGTAGTGCTCACCTGATGGTTGGAGTCAAGATAAACGGTGACCTGGAAGAGTGTTGTGTCTAATAATGTGCTATTTTCCTGCAATTTTGTAGCATAGATTTCTTTCAGATATGGCTGATCGCGGCTGATTGCTGTCAGTTATTTCTGATGCTAGCTTAATGGTTTTGTAAAGTCGCCTCAGTTCAAGCACCACAAGGAGTACTAGGCCTCCACCAAGAACACTTTAATCAGTGCATCCATAAGTGTTGGTGGTGTTATACTAGCTAAAATGAATAATCTTGTTCTCTCAATTACATAGAGTAAAAAATATTTTAACTTCTTACTGAAATTTCACTTAATGACAGTTTAGACTGTCTGGTATTGATTTTCACATTATTTTTTTAAACTGTTAAAATCCATTTTTAATTTCTAAATTATATAATTTTAAAGAGTCTGATGTGATGACACCAGATCTAGTTACTGTGGAGCTTCAGCTTTCTTTGCTCTCTCATTCAAAAGGGCCTGAAATAGCTGGCATTGCCTCTGGACACTAGGGGTCAGTCAAATTCAGCTTGTGGGGTCAACAATAACTTCCCTCTAAAAGCACTGATTGTCAGAGGTGGTCTGAAAAGAGGAAACTGGAAGCCCAGAGGTCCTTTGAAAATTGGTAAAGATGCTAATAAGACTGTTAAGATCTTGTTTGTGTTCAAGTTTATCTGATGTTGACATGAGATCTTCTCAAATATTTTATGGATAAACAATGCATGTTATTATTTTAAATACATTAGTTACTCATGAGGCTTTAATGCATTCCCAGAAATGGCTTTGCATGTTTGACCTGTTTCTGTTAAAAAAAAAAAAAAAAAAAAAAAAAAAAAAAAAAAGTATTGTATAGTAATGTAAAAGTGTATAATGCACAACTGGAACTATGTTAATCATGACTGCAGTTTGCACAGTACGCGACCCAAATAAGCCAAATAATATTAAACCCAGGAAGCTGCCATTTTTATGCCCCTGGATGATTACCATGGGTTTTTCCAAGTCCTGAATTTACTGCCGTCTAGAGTCAATAAGATCAAAGTTCAGTGTGAACTAATGAATCTCTAAATTCAGCATATAAACCCTTCCTCCCACCTTTCTCCTTCTCCCAACCTTTTTTTATATTTCAGCCATTAATTTAATGTTGCATATTATTAGAGATGAAATCTTCATAAGTAACCTCTTTTCTACATAAAATATTGGACCATGAGATATTGCCATATTGTGACTTCTATGTTGTAATTTAATTTGCATATTGTCTGCCTCCAGGGACATGTAACAGCAGAAGCATTTCTCTGACTGTGCTCTCAAACCATCTACTCAGTGATATGTTCCAAACATGTCCCCTACGTGTGCTGGAAGTTAGTTAATCGTATTGACTGTATTGAGTTGTCACAGCGTCAAGGCTGATTTCATTATTGAGTGAGGGAGTTTAGGATGTAGATGTCAACACATTGGCCACCAGCCTACTGATTTACTTTGGCATAAATCTATGCTGTGATTTAAATGAAACCACCCCTCAAGACCAAAAACGGACATCTGTCATTTGGAGGAAATTCATTTTGTGTACCTTCCATGCAGGATTAATAAGGTGAATGTCTAGCTTTGGAGGTCATTTTGTGTTCTTCTTAGTTTATTTTTTGGATTTTTTCCCCCCCGTGTAATATGTTTTTAATACCAAATTAAGGTTGAATACGAGAACATCTTTCAAGTGGCTCCAAATGTTTCATTAGCAGACATTTTTTGTCTTTTTCCCTGAGAACAATAAAATTTTAACTCATCTGAGATTTTTTGGAAGCACCATTTTTCAATTACACTCTCACTTTAATGAGTTCGCGCTGTGGTGACTGATTTTGACATAGAGACATAAACACGGAGAACAAGTTAGGTAGAATTAAAGGCAGACAGGACCCCAACAGACGGGGACAGACACACAATGTTACATTACTGCCCCTGGCAGTGTGTCAGGTAGTCTGGAGGGAGGGAACAAGGGCTGGAAGAGGTCTGATTAATGAGTGTTACTGGGTGGTGGAGAGTTTGTGTCCCCACTCACCCTCGTGTCACCAGCACACTCAATGGCTTCATCAATTTGTAGCCATTATCACGTCAATAGGGAAGAATGGAAGGAGGAGGGGAGTTAAGGATTGAGACGAAAAACGGGCTTCTGCCACACCATCTGTGGATAGCTGAACATGGTTGAAGCAAGGAGCAATTACTTTATTCATCTCTTCTATATATGTAAGCTGAATGTGGCTAAAGGTTTATTACTAACTTTTAAAAAATTTGTCACAGACATTTCACTTGTAGCTTGCTGAAATAAAAGAAAAACTTATATATAATATATAACTTTAGCTATGACTGATTAACTTTTAAGACACTGGCACAGCTTTAGGAGCCGCTCACTTCTGAAACAATGAAAGAAATTTGAATGAATCATTGACCAGACACAATGTTTTTTTCATTATAAGAATATCGTCTTTAGTTTCTTTGAGTTTTTGTGCCCTGAAAAAAAGTTTAGAGATATAAACTGAGCTTTGGTGGTCTCAAATTTTCACTCATATTCTGTCTCTCTCAATAATCTCTTTCACCATTTAATGTGACTAAAAGTCAACAGCCATGCTAGCATCTCTGTGTGCTATCACAGCATGCAAAAATGGTGATGATGACAACGTTAGTATGCTGGTTTAACAGGTATAATGTTCACCATCTTAGTTTAGCCTCTCACGCTAACATTAGCGCTAAACGCAAAGTAGTTTTACAGGTATTTTGCACTGTACTAGACAAAATGTTAAGGGATTAACGAAGGGATTAAATTAGGGTGACCATATTTTGAGTTCCAAAAAAGAGGACACTTGGAAATTTTTATGAATTTATAGAAAAAAACCCAGACGCCCGGACAGAACGTAAAAAGTGGACATGTCCGGGAAAAAGAGGGCGTTTGGTCACCCGAGATTAAATTTATCAATTTTCTCTGTTGAGATACATAATTAAGTCTAGACCAAAGTGGTGGACCAACCAACCAAAGCTAAGTTTCTTTTTTCTGGTGAAATCTAAGACTGTTGACTTTACTTCTGGAGAATTTTTGCTGGTCACATCAACCAACAGAAATCTTATAGTAAAAAAACAGGTCCTTTTCTAATAAATCATCACTGTCTCTATGCTCAGTCATCACTGCATCAAGTAAATGAGTCTGTGAATGTGTATATCTGCATGTACATGTGAAAACAAGCAGCTGTGCAACTGATACGGATAAGCAAATAGCTGCACACACATCATTAGGTGCTCATTTACAGACAGGAGCAGGACACTTCAGCTGTCTGAGCTCTGAGCAAACATGTGCATGAGTGTACATCTCCACCATCCGAGGCCTGTGCATTAAAGAAATTGTCATCTCATGTGGGCCATAATGTTGTCTTCCCATAAACTTGCTCTTTACTGTCTACTGCTCTTCACTAGTTGTGGCAGGAACAAGCCTAAAATTACCTAGAACTTGTGATGTTTTTCTCACGGTTGCCTCAGTCAGGTCTATCCCTTCACTGATAGCCCCAAGGCTATCAGATGCTGTTTTCATGTTAGTCCAAAGAACCCTGAAATTTCATTTGAAACAGATATAATAACCCAAAATGGACATTGCTCTTCAACGTGTAAACCTTGGGGGCTGAATAGTTGTTTATTTTTTGGCTGATAGAGGTGTAAAACAGACTTTTTTAATTGGTCCAGAAGCTGCTCAGAGTGAAACAGTGGGAATAATGATTCTTCATCATAGAGTTCATATGGCCTCTAATGATGCTAATCGGTTCAACACCTGGTCTTTCATTGCCTATCACTGTTACTGATTAAATTGTTCAGACTGCCATTAGACAAGCAACATCTGGGATGGGGGCAAAGGCAAAGAGGAGATATGGGCAGAAGGTAGAGCAAAACAAGAAGAGGAGTAGGTGTAAAGTAAGTGGCGAGGGGATCAATTAGGGAAATGAAATCTCGTCTTCAGTGTGGGACAACATACATCAAGCGGTGACAGCACCTCCTCTAAGCCTGTCAGTCCCGCCTCTGTCAAAACGACCAATTAAAGCAAAGCTAATCCCCACGTTAACCCCTGGATAGCCTCTGAACAGAACCTCCTTATGTATAGGAGAAATCAAACGTGTTGTACACAAGCACATGAACACATTTTTGGCATCAGTTTGTCACAGAGTGGATTTCAAGTCTATTTCTGTGTCTTTGCATTATTGTAAACTACATTGTTTTGTTTTTTTTATCCTGTATTAAATTGTAGCAGTGAACTGACTTTGTTTTTCAAATTATCATTATATAAAGAAAATGCTGTTATGAAGACTAAAAAATCTCAAAGTTGATGTATCCCTTTTCATCATTAGGAACTTTAAAATCAAAGTTGAAAACCTGTTTTAATGCAACTTTTTAAAGCTTTTTAGGTGATACAATTACCCTCATTGTTGAATTTTTCAATTAACACTATGGCTTAACAACATAAAGCACTATGTATACTAAATATCTTTCAAATCAAATCCAATGATAAAGATGTCACAGTAGAGGACACGTGTCACTAAGGTTGCTTATTGCCTCTTTTATCCAAATTGCTTTAAAGCCATAAATCACCATACAGGTCATTTCAGTACTCTCTTACTTATACAGACAATGGCAACATGACAACGCAGTCACTCCGAGAGAAAACCTGTAACCTACACTCATTCCCTGAGTTATAAGCTTCTCCCTGCAGTCTTTTATTATTTAATCTCCCTCATGTTTTTCATCTGAATTCTTCAGGTTCTGCAACAAGAGCAAAAGAGAATAAATAAAAGCAGGTGAAGAGAGGTGATGGTGCAGTGTCAGCTGTGGTGGTAATAAAGAATTATGTATTTGCCTTCATCACCTAACCCTAACCCTCGCTCTCTCTCTCACACACACAGACACACACACACACACACACACAAACACATGCACACAGCCGATCTGATTAAACCCCACAAACATGGATTGGTGGGAGTGTCCATGAACCACAAGGCTAATTGAACTGTCTTCACGCTGACAGGATGGAGGGGTGTGGAGAGAATGATGAGGACTTGATTAAACATGCAGGAGTGATAGTGGTATAAAAAATGCATAGAAAGGAAGCAATTAATGGGGATAGTTGTTGTTCACTCACACCTGAACACTCAAGAATAAAAAATGTGAATGAAAAAAAATGTTTGAATACATTTTTTAATTTGTCTTGTTTTTCTATGTATTCATGGTGCATGATTCCCCTTCCATGACTGTTACAACCTCCATCCGTCCATTGCGGGATTGTCTTGTAGATAGACAATGTCCAGACTGAAAAATCTCATGAACTATTGGATGAATTGCTGTGAAAATTCTTACAGATATTTAAGGTCCCCAGAGGATTAAGCCTGCTGACTCCAAGCCCCACTTTTCTCAAGTCAAATTTTATTTTAGTTTATTGCAGCAGGCCAACAAAGCTCTGCTTGGTATGCCTTGTATATATTTATTTTCTATCAGGCACTTTTTTTAACAGATGGGTGTAGCAATATCCAGATTCAGTCTCGCAGGAGTCATGCTTAATTTTATCACATCATGTTCAATGATTAAGAGGGGAAATAATTTGAGATTGACACTAATCTCCTCCCTTGGTACATGTCAACATTTACATCTCTAGCATTATTAAAGTATTTATGATATCATTTATACTTAGTGTAACCTGAAGAAAGATATACTGTAATGAGGATGGCACAAAACAATGTTGAAACTTTTTGTAAATCTATTTAAATTATATAAAACCCGAGTACCTCATCTGTGGTCTGATGAAGTAAAACTCTGTATGACTGATGCATGAGTATGTGTATGAAATGTGTGTGTTCGTGCGTAAGAAAAACACATCCACAGAGGTGATTTCTCACCTCTCAGAAGAAAATATGTTCCAGTCACCCAAACCTTTTACAGAGAAGACACATTTTGTAGAAGCTAGTTTACAGCCATTGTGTTTTTTTGTGTTAAAGGAAGAACATATTTGGGTTCTGAGTATTTTGGGAACCTGACCCTGCAGAGTAGTCTGGCTGTCCCACAGAGCAACAGATGTTTAACTACTCTCTGCAGCCACCACTCTGCCGCCCCTCTTTTTGTGTGTTAACCAGCTCTACGTGTGTCTGTCTCCTCCTCTCATTCACAGACCTCTTTTCAGGACTAATTAGCTATGTGCCTCCTCTTCTTCTACCCTGAAGCTTCATCTCATTGTACTGTCATCTCTCTGTTTACTGTGCTAAGTAATAATCATCTAATCTCAGCTCTCCTCCTCCTCCTGCCTCCCCTCCTTTCCCTCCTCTTCCCCTCCTCCGCTCCTCCCGCTTGTCCTCCTCATTATGGCTCGGTCTCAGTGGTGACGGCTGTCATTAATCAACTCATTTTGAATGACGTTGAACCTTGCAACCCTGGACACCCACCACTGCTCAACCAGGAAGTGTTCTATTCCCCTGCGGCCCATTAGGCCAATCAGGGCAAAACTGAGACATGACAATAGATACAACAATAGAAGCCAAAAGCAGATATTAGACTTGAAACCACAATAGGACACAGACAGCAGGAGAACAACAGGCTTTATTATACTCTATCTGTTGAGGATTTTCTTCTAGTCTTAATGTCTCTTGGGATACATAGTCATATTTTACTAACACACTAACACACTGGCCCTGTTAATCTGTGTAACTTACATCTGCCAAGGAGGGTCACTAATGTCTTCAACATGGTTAAATTCCTAATGTGCAACATAAAAATAAACATTGTTGCAAAAACAATTTTACAAAATGTTCTTAACAAATTTAAAAGATGGGAATATATTCAGCTCACAATATCTTGCAATAATCATTAGTCTTGTATTGTATACGTCTTCTTCATGACATAACATACACAAAGTTTGTGCAAATTTAATCGTCTCATTTCATTTGTCAGAAATTCCCACTGATGTTATTGATATTATGTTGTTTTGCACAAAAAGCCTTTTTTTGGCATATTGCCACTACAATTAAAAAAAAACACTTGATTTACCCTTTGCCTCTATCTCTCCTATATTTCTGTGCACGGTGCAAGAGTAGCATAACCTTTTTGCCTTTAACATAGAGAGGTCTGACATAATCGCCCACTGGGTTAACCTCTCTTACATTTGTGTATGAATAGAGGCAACATGAATGGTTCCTTTACAGCTTAGAGTAGAGAGGAGCTATGACCTGAGTAGTTGTTCAGTGTCTCCCAGACGTGCTCTTGTCTGTTTTGACTTTGTCGTCTGCATTGTTGCTCTTGTGAATGTGCATGTGTGTGTGTGAGAGAGAGAGAAAGTTTCAATGAATGCAAACATGTGTGCCTGCTTTCCTGTGTGGCTGTTGCCCAAACGTGGCTATTAGAAAACAATCCCATCTGTAATAGAGCAGTTGTAATGCCAAATGTTCATGACTATAGAGGTGTGTCTCTCAAGAGTGCGTCTAAAAGCTGATTTTTTTTTCAACTTCACTGTTTCTGTAGTTACTGCCTATGTGGGGCAGAATGACTTTTTGATTTTCACCTAAATCTATGCAATTTAAAGTAGCATTCATTCCCAGTCATTCCCACTCTGCACCTTCGTAGCTTCGTAGATCTGCAGATGTGTGTAACATTTTATGGCACTAAGTCACACACCACAACTATGTCACTGATTTTAGTGATCCTCATATCTTATGTTTTGTGATTTTCCCTGCTCCACTTCAACTCTCAGTGATTTACAGAGATTCATGACAGTAAGTGCTGTTAGCTGATAGTTAGCTTAGCTGTACTGCCCAGAACCTGGTGCTCAGAGCACCAGGGAAGTGCTGGTGTTTAAACTGGTAGGATGGCTAGCTCAGGAGGTAGAGCGGTTTGTCCACTAATCAGATGATAAGTTCGATTCCCGGCTCCTCCAGTCTGCATGACGAAAACTAGTAAGGCACAGTCCGTTTAACATTTAGCATGGGAGCTTTGGACCACTGGGTGGAAGAAGTTTTCAGGCCTGGGACAGAGGCAAATGCTGACAAAAAACAGTGCTGGTGTCATGCCAGAACCAGAGCCGGGTGAGAGGGCCATGTAACCAGACTCAGCAGCCTCAGTGTACATAGCTAATGGCAGAGGTAAAGATAAAAGGATGACAGAGGAAGCTAAGAACATAAAAGGGAAGAGTGACTGAACAAGAAGCCACCAGACATGAGTAAATCTGGGACTGACTTTTAGTTGTTGGCGAGAGCTCAGTGAAAAATAAAAGACTGAAAGACAGACACTGACCTGGGCCTCCTGCTGTTGGACTGGTAAGTAATATTAGCTGGCTGCTATGTCTTGTGCTGTTATACTTGCCTGATTTTTGGCTGTTAGCAAAGTTGTTGATGCAGCTGTCCATATTTATGACAGCAGTCTATTGCACTCTGAAACTGGGGGCGCTGAATCACAAATCTAAATCTAAATCTAAACTTTTCTGACATTGAAAGACTTAATTAAATAGACTTGCAGTCCAGTTTAGGCCGTGACCTCTGGTTTAATAAAGACAGCTATAGATGAAGGAATGCTATTGATCAACAATATTTCCATTTCAATTAGACAAGGCACAGATAGGTCGACTTCATACACCTGATTGTACAGTAATATACTAGAGGACTGAACAAAGTCTCAAGTTATGCTATCTGTTTGTAAATAGATAAAAGCAATGCGTGTGCATTAAATGAATACAAAGACTTTTTTGTTAAGGGTTATTAACATGGCAATCTAATGACCTGTGATCTAATCACAGTTCCATTATCCTGCAATAACTCAGTGGTGTGATGTTTCAAATGGTGTGTCCTTAATATCTACTGAACCTTATCTCAAACGGCGTGATATTTGTGCTTGGATTTCATGGTCAAGATATGTTGTACAAACCTTATTAAATGGTGAGATATATCATTTCTCTCTTCCTTATCTAAAGTACAACAGATCACAGAGTATTAATTATTTTACAGCTAGCTTTTACAACCTCAGTCCTATCCCGGTGCTTCACACATTACACCCACCTCTCTGACTATCAAGGCCAGTGGAAAAAAAAGACCTAATTACTAACAAACAACGCATTTATTTTGCCATAAATATGCTTTTATTTGCAATTTAATCACTTCATTTGCTAAAAGACAAAAAGAAAGGTGATAAAAGAACTAAACAGATTTATTTGTTGTCTTGTTTTTGCACAAGTTTAGGCTGATTGCTTTTCTAAATAGTTATTGTGCATAATAGTCTCACAGATACAAACAATTAGCAGCAGCAGCAGCAAAATATTACCAGATTTCCTAATGAGAAACATGTATTTACGAAGCATCTAATCAGATTTCTTTCCACAACCATTTGTTCTGTATACAGTGTAGCTCACCTGTGGTCTATGGCTCTATGTGATCCTGAGTAATGACACTGATACAAAATATTTAAAAACACAATCTATTATGATTTCTTCAGAATCTTAATGTCTGAAAACCTTCATATAATTATACTCAGATAATCATTTGACATGATGGTCACATGCACACATGCCTGCACATACATACTGCATATGTATCTGCATAGGCTGTTTAGTTTATATGTTGGGTAGTTCAGCAGGTGTTGGTGTATTTGTCTTTGAAGTGCGAACAGTTTGTTTTCCCAGGCTTGTAAATGTCTCTTATCAGTCCTGTATAAACCGGGTGCAGGAAATCATCACTGGTTAATCTATGGCAGGAGTCTACGTAGATGCAATTTAGAGTCAACCTGAAGCCTTATCTTTTCAGGTCAGGAAGGAATAAGCTTTGGTGTCTTCTACAAAGCTGGGTTTAGATTCATACTTTGTTTACAGTACTTTATAAAATGTACTGTTGCAACCACAGTTCATGAAGTTGTGTGCTACTATATGCACATATCTGATTAATGAGAAAATAAACTCCAGAGAACTACTGCAGGATTCTGTACCACTTGTCCATACTCTGCTCTGCATGGAGGTGAAAATTAGTTTGCTCTGTCACTTTACTGCCCCCTTTATCTGCTCCATAGTGTGGTGATGACCGATAATCATAGCAGCAACCACTGATAACAACAGTTGGGTTTATGACAGCCTTAGCAGACAATAAAATTTAATGAAGAGTTAGTTGTAAAATGATGAATTTCGTCATAATTCTAAAGTGACATTACAGTAATTAATGCAGTATATTTTTCAAGTGTGTTTGTGTGTCTGTCTCACATGCTTGTGAATGTGTAATGTGTGCATGCAGTGTGTGAGAAAGATACACCTCAATCACACCTGAGACAGGGATAAAAAATGAGGTCAACCTGCCAGACAGCTAAGACACAAACTGAAAAACTCACATATGTTAGTCTTATACTACAGTTTTAAATTCTTAAAATGAAAGTAATCAGATATTGATATAATCAATATGGCTAGATTTCTAACATCCTACAATATTATGTTATTGCCTCACAGAGGAGCGCACAAATGCCTAAAATTAACCATTTAGAAATACACCCTGCCCCTGTGCTGCAGGGCTCTCTGACCAATCACAACGGAGCAAACTTTATAGTGCTATTGGGTGTGAGTAATTTTTCAGCTCACTGCTGGAGTGAGTGAAGTGGTCTCCGCACAGGACTAGCCTAGGTCAGAGAGAAGACACTTCTTCAGGGGAGAGGAGTGACAATATAGGCTCGTAGTTTCTCTTAACTTTAAGACCCTGCATAGGCTGTTCAGAAATTAGACCTATTTAAAGTTCATCAGAACACAAATACAAGATATTAACTAGAACAGCAGTTGTGTTTTAAACGAATTAACATCAGTTGTTAATTGGAGACGTCTTGGGGCAGAATGACCACCACCATGGAGAAATCTAAAAACTTTCGCATTGATGCGCTACTGGCGCACGACGTGGAACAGAGAACCGACAGCGATGGTGCGTCCCCAGGGTTGTATTACAGCAGGAGCCCCGGCGGTAGTCCGGTGTCAAACCGCGGCTCAGAGACGCCCTCCCCTCATCCAAACCCAACAAACGCCACATCAGTCCAGCCAGGACTCCTGTCCAAATCTCACCTCGTCAACTTGTCCCAATCAGGATTCACTGCTCTGCACCAGGGGGGACTTCTGGGAATGCACCCTAGCTCCATGTATCCTCTTGCAGCGCTCGGAGGCCAGCACCACGCCTTTATGTACCCCGGCTTCACGCAGCTGGTGCAACCATACCCGGAGCAGCTAAAGGGGGCCACCATGGCCGCGACGCTCCCGTTGGAGCACTGGATCAGAGCCGGGATGATGGTACCCAGAGTGGGAGAGTATGGAGGTGAGAGGATCTTCTTGTTTCCTGTAGTTACAAACTTTAATATTCTTACTTCCTATAACTTATGATAGCGAAAGAACAAAAAGCATGATGTTTATCCACCTCTGAATTTGTGGATCAGAGTTTAAACTATTCCATGACAGCATGTGTTTATTTTTCTGAGCTCTAGAATAATGAGTAACAACATAATAATCTTATGTTTAATATTACATGATTATATTTAATATAGCCTATACAATTAATTATAATAGTGTAATATTATGCAAAACAGTATCGAACTGTAAATAGGTCTATTCAAATATTTCTCTTTATAACGTTTTTGTTGTTTTCTTGTTTATTGTTTCATCTAATTGAAAAAAAGAAAGAAAAAAATAATAATTGTAGTTCAGCTTATACCTTAGATTTGTTTCCCTGTAAAATATATATATTATTTAAGTACGTCAAACAGGCAAACCAATTTAAGTTGATGTTGATGATTTTAGTGCCTCTTAACAACACCTGTGCGCTGGTACTGTTTTTTTTTTTTTTTTTTTTTTTGTTTGTGTTTTTTTTTTTTTTTAAAGACAGTGTCAGTGTGACATTGAGGGGACAATTCATCTCATAAAAAAAAAAAAAAAAAAAAAAAAAAAAAAAAACGCGCAACATTTACGGTAAAGGTAACACCTGAAATAGACCTACTACTTAATCAATTGGTAACATTTACAGTGTTTTCATTAAGGTAATGGCCCTCTGTGATGGTTTATTACCCCTCCAAAGCAATATCCTCTCACCACGAGTTCACATCAAGGCAATAAATGTTAACGGACAGAGAGAAAGTAAGATACACAGGCAGGAGGACGAACAGGTAGATATAGGCCTGTGGAATCCAAACAATGGAACTACAAACTAGAAGATTTTTGAATTTGTGATTTTTTCCCCCTGTTTCTATTATTTCTCTAATGTCATTGGCTACTAAAGGTATCCTTTGCTTGTAGGCCCAGTTTTATTATGAATACCGGGCCTAATACAGATATTGTGCTCCTATAGAAATTATTAAAATAATCAAATAATAACCCTTCTCTCTGCTGTTGTATGTCTCTGCCTCTGTCTGCTTTCTCCTCTCAGCCCCAGCCCAGGCAGGTATGTTGGGGAAGTGTCGAAGGCCCAGGACAGCTTTTACTAGCCAGCAGCTGCTGGAATTAGAAAACCAGTTTAAACTCAACAAGTACTTGTCCAGGCCCAAACGCTTTGAGGTGGCTACTTCACTCATGCTGACTGAAACTCAGGTGAGAGAGCCAGAGGATGTAGGTGTAGATGTTTTGTTTTGAATTATTGTATCACAATGTACATTATTGTATTCCCTTTATCCCCATCCTTCCTAATCTCTGTCAGGTTATGCACAGGTTTATGCTGCTGCAGGGCAATGTAGTTGTACAGTGTAAATTGATGTACTTCTGTTTAGAGGCCAGGGTCAGACATTTCTTTATAAGCACACTATGTGCTAAAAAGTACTATCATGAATTAATAATAATTCCTGATAAGTGTTTAATGCCTTGTATTTTATTTACTTTTAGAATATATTGCAACATTACAAACAGAATAGTTAACTGCTGATTGAGCAGTATTGTACTACCAAGATCACTTCTTACAGCCAGTATTGGCTTATTTCTGCATGACCTGCTGTGTGGTCTGTAAAAGGTCATTATTAGGAAAGAGAAAGTTGAATTATTTTTCCATGTTCCATGTTTTCATAGTTAAA
Source organism: Sciaenops ocellatus (assembly GCA_033000465.1). Classification (NCBI taxonomy): domain Eukaryota; kingdom Metazoa; phylum Chordata; class Actinopteri; family Sciaenidae; genus Sciaenops; species Sciaenops ocellatus. The sequence goes on from CP136868.1 coordinate 16,320,544, forward strand.
CTAAGGTCTCACAAAATAGGCAGTCAACAGCATAGGTAAACAAATTAGGGCTACAACTAATGATTATATTATTATCTATTAATCTTATTAATCAACTCATTAATCGACTAGTTTAATTACTGGAAAAAGAGATGCTCACATTAAATTGTTCAGCAGCTGATGAAGCTGCTTAGGTTTCTAAAGGCAGTTAAAAAGCAACATTTGTGGCCTCTTTAAATGTGTGCTATATGATTTTATGATAACTGAATGAGTCATTGTCATTGTAACCAATAATAGTTATTTTAGATTGGAAAGCATATGATATACTGTAGCTGCCAACAACAATGTCATTGCTATGATGTTACTTTTTGTGTGGCCACAAGTTTAAAGTGTAAAATACTGTATATGTTTATTATGACAATATATTGTTCATGTTACATGAAAGTTCCCTTATGATTAAGCTAGCTTCTCACGTCCTTTTTCAAGTATGAGTAATGGTGTCCTGCTAACATTCACATTAACTGTGAATGGAAATGAAGAAGTTAAGACAAATTAAAAGACACAACTAAACTAGACATTGTTTTGCCACCAGGTTAAGATCTGGTTCCAGAACAGACGTATGAAGTGGAAGAGAAGTCGCAAAGCCAAGGAACAAACAACCCCAACCTCTCCACTGACTGACACAGAAAGAACTGGGATGGATATTCACAGCGCCAAGCCTCAGAGTGATTCACACAGCTCGAGCCTAGAGGATGAAGAGGAGCTAGAAGGGGAGGATGAGGATGAAAAAGAGGAGATAGAGGTGCTGAGGGCAGGTTCTTTAGGCTCAGTAGGCTTCATGAGGCATGCTGGAGAAGGAAGAGGGAACTATAGCTCTTACTCAGAAGAGGAGCTGGAGGAGGGAGGGTCAAGAACAGGAAGTGGGGTTTTCCCATAGTCATAAAACTCAGCATGCTTTTATTGTACATCTTTTTATGTTTATTACTCTTGAGAAGACAATACACAATGCAGTCAGGTGCACAAACATGGTGGCATGAAGAGCATCATTCATTTTTCACAGCCCAACCCATAGTGCCATCTGGAGCTCCCAAATTAGCAAAAGGGTATATTGACATATGTGCATATTGCAGTCCATCTAAGTTATAACTTCAGAATCTACAAGTAACTAATGGGCATTTTTGTGCATGCTTTACTTGTGATTGAAAGAAATTGATCGCCTATGCTCCTGTCCTGCCAATAAGCTCATTTATTTATGGATGTACATGTACTTAAACTGTATGAATGGATAATAGCACTTTCATGGACTAAGAGATAGAAAAATTAACTCATAAGACTTAAGACTCATGTTATTGAGTGTCAATGTTACATTGTTATCAGTGCATCCTGATCTGTTACAAATACTGGACTGGACTGAAATATTCCACTAATATTTGAAAAATATCTTTAAGAAGGCTTTACAAAATAATTCATTCACATTCATCCACTATATAGTCATGAATCTGCGTTGTACAAACTCTTTGTTTTGTATTAACTTCTTGAATTTGCATGTTATCTTTAGTTAAATCCACATACACAAACACAGAAATGAATGGCTGCACGTACTGTATTGTATTTGAAATTAACTGTTAATATGGAATTTTCCTTCTATTTTATAAACGTTTGTCATGTTAAGTTTTTATGTTATAATATAATTTAACATTATAGAATTTAATATATTTCATGTTAAATGCAACATTAGTGCTTTTGTGGAGAAAATAAAAATAATAAAAGAAGTAAAGTTGAATAATTGTGTGCTGAGTGTTCAGATTGAGAGAGTGAATGAAATTGTATGAAATGTACAGTTAAAGTTCTGATTTTTTCAACATGAGTTGAGCTACTTTGATTCCTTAGGTAGTGTCATCTATTCATGAACAACATTTACACAGCCCCTCACAACGTCTTGATAACTGTACGTCATGACATCGTGTCATTATGTGTACTTCTCCCTAGTGTTTAATAATCTCTACTATTTCGCGATCCGCAAATGTCCATCCTCGCCTACCGTATTTACTATGGCGACTCAAACATTTACTAGTTGCCGTGGTAACGCGGAGGAGGACAAACTTCTCTAGCCCATTCCGGGAGTGTTTCTGTCGGTGTTTTCATCACCCAGATCAAATAAATAACAGGAATTTAGAAGTTATATTCTTTGACGTTTGAAAGAAGGTAAGAACGTGTTATTCTGTTAGACCTGCCGTGTTTAGTTAAGCAGTAACGTTAGTCTGTTTAACGTTAAACAGCTTTATACACCACGTATTAGCCAAATACTTATGGTGCTTAATTTACCGTATCACCTCAAAAACACTTTCAACGTGGTGATAAATAGAGAGTGAGAGTGTTAATAATTTAAATTAAACTGTGTAAAATAACAAATCCTCCAAAACCATGCTAAACGCCAGGCAGTAAGAAAATCTGCTCTGGGTTTTATATTTTGTAAATGTCTGGATGAATGAATTGTTTCTTTTTCCAGGCATGTTAGCTGAGGCTCGGGGTCCTGACCCCTTAGGTTCAGGATCACCATGGAAGACCTCCACCGCTGGGAAGGATATCAAAGTAACTAAACAGCCTATCATCATTAATAACTTGTGGTTCATTTTTTCTTTGTCCTTTAGGGAACTTTAGGAAAGGAATTTCTTCTTTTCTATGGCAGAGAAAATGCACCATAGGCTACAAGTCCTTAATGACATTTTATCACATTTAATATGTCTATTTTACATGTCTTAAAACAGTTACAGTAGTTACACATTAGCTGGTGTCTAGTGGTGCACACTGTGCTGAAAAACATGTTTCTGCTGATTCCATTCTTCCTCCCAGGCCTATCCTCCAATATAATGTTGTCATCTGAATTACACAATGCTCTTCTGATATAGCTATCAGTACGGCTGCTTAAGCATGTATATAATGTCTTTTTGGCATCTTTTGAAGTTTCTTGGAAAGTCAGTCATCTCAACTTACATTTTCTGCAACGCCCCACCCACCAGAGGCAACAGGGTGGAAAGCACCAGCGACAAGCATCCAGCCAAGGAAGCTGCTTCTTAGGTCTGGAAATGAAACCAGAGCTGGTCTGGGAGGACTGGGACCTACAAAGAGAGTTCACCAAGGCATTAGTGTTAAAGAATATTCATAGCAAGCTGCAGAAACTACACGTCAGGTAGATACACACATGCATACACATGTTCATACAAACACACATACAGACAAGTTAGGAGTATTGTTTTTCATATTTTATCTTTGCCCCCTTTCAGGCCTCCAGTATCCAAGTTTTTCACCACCACGATTCCCCAGACAATTGTTCTCAGCCCAGGGACTTCTTTCTCAGTACCAGTCACGTTTAGACCACTCCAGAGGGTAACAAATCACACTTTAAATTGCATCTACTAGTATTAATAATTTATAAAATATTGTGCCGCATGGGTTTTCAACTGTGGGCTAGATTCAAGATAAGTAAGTTTGTAGTCTCACCATCAAAAAACGGGCAGGTACTACAAGACTAAATAATTAAACTTACTTAGAATTTGAATCTGTACTCTTTGTTGAGCAGGAAAAACATGTAAACAGCACCACAACAAGCATATATGACTGTAAAAAGATTAAATAATGTTATTCATATCATATTTAAAGAGATGTAACATGATCTACTTCTCCTGTTTCATGTCCCTCTATCTGTGTCTGTGTGTCTGTGTGACTGCTTGGGGCAGTGTGAGTATGAGGACAGCATTGAGTTTCAAAGTAAAGATGGCAGCTTCCAAGTATACCTCCGTGCCACCATTCCCTGCCATGCCCTGGAGGTGCCCGACTCTGTGCTGCTGCCACTCTGTGCTGTTCAACACTCCAAACATACTACTTTCCTGCTCAGAAATGTCAGGTAGATATAAGTGTGTTTGAGACTAATACAGAAAAGAAGTGATGAACAATGCTTTCTTTGAATGCATATTAGGTGTGTGTTCATGTTCTTACCCGTGTGTCTCTGCTTTGCAGCAATGAGAGGTCAAACACTTTACTATTTCCCTTCACTGCACTCTTGTTAATCAATCCCACTCCCCCTCTCTACCTTTTTTGTGTTTTCCCAATTTCTCTGAATACTCATCTTTCCACAGTAAACTCCGGACATACTTCCAGTGGGATTGCACAGCACCATTTCAACTAAGCCCTGAGCAAGGCCTGTTGAAGCCTGGCCAGCAGTGTCACATCACAGTGGTATTCTGGCCACAAGAGGCGCTGGTGTACCAGCAACAGGCCTACTGCTGGTTTGGAGAAGAAGAGGACAAGGCGGAGAGCTGCTGCACTGTGCTCCTGCAGGGGCTAGGTACTGCAACTGAGACAGGACAAAATGAGATTAATAGATACACAGATATGGATGCAGAATATGTGATTAGATGGATTTGAAAGGTTACCAATCAAAATTACCCAGTTTGAAAACACAGACAGATACATAAATCAGTACCATAGACTGTAAGATCAGTGCCTAAACAAGAACTGTTCAGGGCACAATTTGTTTTCCAAATGGGGTTGGGGTTGGTTCATTACATGTATAAGAATAAGAAATCAAATTGCTCTTAGCTTGATTGTTGGTTTTGTATTGCTGTTTACATAAATGAGGCTGTCTTGCATCTACATTCCTTTTCAGCCAAGTACCCATGTCTACAGCTGAGAAATCCATGTACCAAGGTTGAAAAAGAACAGTGTGATCCATTGCTGCACTTTGGCTCTGTGGCTGTCGGCCAAAGTTTGCAGAAACACTTTGACATCTTCAACCCCTCTCCTGTGAGTAGCACACAAAGATACACAAATACAAATGTACAGTCTCGATGGCCTTCTCTCTCATCCGTCTTTTCGCCCCTTCTCCTCCAGGTGACTGCATTTTTCTCTCTTTCACGACTGTCCAATGGGGTGCCTCTGTTGGGGTCAGAGTTCAGCTGTGATGTGACTAGGGGTAAGGTGGCGCCTGGTGGATCATTACGGGCTACAGTCACCTATACTCCTGCTGTGGTGGATACTGTCTCTATTGAGTACCTATCTCTAAAATGTAGAGGGGCACTCAATAACATACTGCTTAAACTCACTGGAAACTGTGAAGGTAGAGCACACAAACAGGCACACACATACACAATCTAAAAATACATGTTTTTAGAAAGAAATGAAGGAAATAAATCTTTTACTCATAATCTTAAATTAGATACACGTGTGTAAAATATTTCTTTTTGTACCCAGGTCCCAAAGTTTCATTCTCCACCTCTGTGGTGGACTTTGGCTGTGTTGAGGAAGGAGGAACAGTCATACAGACTATGGAGCTGGTTAATTCTTCGTCAGTTGAGGCTATCTTCCAATGGGACCTGGACTGCAGTGGGCACAGTGTGTTCAGCATCCAGCCAGCAAGTGGCATTGTATTCCCACATAGCCATACCACACTAAAGGCAGTCTATAGACCCACACAGCCTATTGCACATCATAGGAGAGTGGCATGTCTCATACTGCACAGGGTAGGAGCCAATATGCAGATGCATACACACTCACAGCACACACACACACACAACCCATCAAGATTATTCATTCTATCTACTTACCTAACCTCCCCTGTAGGACCCCATGTTCTGTGACCTGATTGGTACCTGTCACTCAGAGCTCCAGCAGTCAGCCATACTGAAACCTGAACACTTGGTTCTGTACAAGCTCCACTGGTACCGCAGGCAGGACCCATTAGACACTCTCAGTGCCATGCAGCAAGATCAGGATAAACAGAGACTGCTCTGCCCCCTGGAGGAGGTAAAGTGCCAAAGAGATTTGTCTATCCTTTGAAGGATACTCAGTATAAATATAGTACTGTCTTTTTCACTGTTCCTCTGTCATTTTCTAGCAGTCACACCAGAGACCAGAGAATGCTGCTCCTTCTCCCATGGAAGAATATTACCAATCCTGCTTGGGGCGCATGGATCCCCTCTCCTCCAGTTTTTCTGGATCATCGCCACATGTATCTGTGGTGCCCAGTGAGCTACTGTTTAATCACAAAATGTCCTCTTTGTCTACTTCATCCACTTCCACTCAGTCTGTCTCCATCACCAATCACACCAGAGGGAAACTCAGGTACCCTTGCACACAATGGATTGTGACTCCTTACTATGGCACTACATACATTTTTTTCTATAAGAAACTTGACTATAATGTCTTTTTTATATAATATGGTTTCTGTTGCATTTGATTTGGCTCCAGCTTGGTGTGGACTGCTGCCCAAGACTCTCCATTCTCTGTATCTCCCTCATCGTGTGACTTGGCTCCATTGAAGTCCACCTCATTCAGAGTGACCTATGACCCCAAGCAGCTCAATACTCTGCACGCAGCACAACTTGAGTGCTTTGCATACTATAAGGTAATGTTTATAATCTACAGTAAAGTTTTTTTTTTTAAGTAAACGCCTCAAAAAATAAAAAAAAAACAAAATTTGCTGCCACTCTGTCCTCATAGAATCAGCACACAGAGGAGCCACTGCTGTGTCCACCCTGGTGTGTGACTGTCAGAGTTGTAGGCCACTCCTTTCAGCCAGGCAAAGAGCATTTCATCCCATGCTGCTCCCTGAAGCCCCCACGAGTGGTGAGACACAAGCATGAGAAAGAGCACAAATCAGCACAAAACAGTATATCTTTCTCTGTCTTTCTGTATATTTATCTGTCTCCTGTAGTCTGTCCTTTATTTATAGTTTTGACATTCTCTCAATAAACAGCATAAAAAAGATGCTTAGTAAGCTTAGAAAAAAAACTAAAAATGTTCCTTTGAGACCAGTATAAACAACATTGTATAACACTGCTATTCACTATGAGAGGATACCCTGGTAACTGTTTTTGTTCTTTCTAGGTGTTTCCAGCCCTTAGTGTTCTTTCCTATCGGACAGTGCTCCTCCAAAATTGTGGAGACTTGCCACTCACTTTCTGTCTGGACCACAGCTCAGACCCTGCCTTGGCAGAATCTGTGTCTGTAATTCCGTGCTGTGGTTTGATCCAGCCTGGGAATCACCAAATTCTCACCCTCAGGACAACTCCAACAGAAGACAGTCCCAAACAGGGGTACAGTGTACGCCTTCAGCTCAATTCAGCCAAGCACACAAAGGTACGATATAGACAACACAGGAACACAGAAAACAAAAATGATAGCACTCACCACACAGTTCTTGCAGTGCGTCTGTCTCTGTGTTCTTTAGGAACTGACAGTCGTCAGTGTGGTGGAAAAGCTGTGTGTGTCTCTGGAAGGAGATGGCAGTTTATATTTCCACCCAACAGCAGTGGGCTCAGGGACGCAGCGCACCCACCTCATCAGGAACCTTAGTTGCCTACCTCTGCGGTTGGTTGTTATTCCAGTGCTGTATTTCTGACATTTTTCATTGTAATGTTTGTAGTCTGGATTTATCCAAGCATCATTAATCTTGTCTACAGCTGGCTTTCTGTGATTGTCCTTTATGATAGATTCCAGTGGAGCATTCCAGAGTCAGACCAGGAGCTTATCTCTGTTGAACCAGATGCTGGTGAACTGCATCCTAATGAGAGCTCAGTGAGAGACTGAAACAATCATAAACACATTTACAGAAATTGTGCAACTGATTTAAACAAATCAGAATTTATTTACCTTTTTTTAAACTATTTTTCATGACTCGTTACAGGCCCAGATATGGTTCTTCAGCCCACTGGCAGAACAAACATACACACTCAAACCTAGTCTCACCTTCTGGCCGATCCAGACACCTGGGTGTAACAAGTCAAAACTTACCCTTAAAGTAATAGGAATGGGCTCTAAAGGTTTCCTAAAGGTAGGACTGTGTGTGTGTGTGTATACTGGAACTATTTATTATATTCAAATTTGAAGACTGAACAACCAAACCAAGCAGTGTACTCATGTTTGTTTCCTCCCCAGGCAGAAAAAGCGTTTCTGGATGTTGGGGAGATTCTGGTGGGAAGCTATCGGTTAATTGAGGTTCCTCTCGTGAACAGCAGTCCCTGTCCTGTCCCCTTTTATCTCTCTGTGCAGCAGATACTTCTGGATGAGGAACCTATTCATGATCCCAGAACTGCACCAAGTATATTTTTTGTGACCTTCTGAATGATATTCACCAGTTCTCTTAATTTTAACATGTGCATTTGTTAGTAAGGTGACCGAGGAGACCTCACTGTAGAGCCTGTCTGGCCTGTAGATGTAACAAAAGACAGATATACAGTGGTTGAACTAAATATGTCCTGTTTGGTGCTTTTAGCCCTACAGCTGGACTGTGAGAGGGGAACAATCGCTTCACACTCCACAATGCTGCTCCGATCTACCGTCAGACCACAGAGACAAGCCCAGTACCTGTGGACTATCAGCTACCAGACACTGAATGCCAGTGGTAGATACAAAACACACACATATACACTATGAACCTAAATGTAGCCATGACAACACATACCATTTTTATGACTACTGCTATCTCCCTTTCTATATCTGTCTCTGTCTCTCCCCCCAGGCTTTGTGTCATCCCCTCCCCAAGCACTGTGTGAGGTACGAGCTAACGGCGTGTTTCCCACCCTAAAGGTGATCGATGTGTGCGGCTGTGGCAGTGTTGAGAAACTTAGCAAGGTGCATCTGTGGAAACTCTTCTCATTGGACAGCCTCAACAAGCACCTGCTCTCCAACCCCTCCCCTGTAGAACTCACTTATACCACCCCCACCAGACACAGGTTAGTATACTAAATTACTACACTCATTTGAACATCATAGATTATTTTGTGAGAAATGTAAATGTCTGAATTTCATCCAGATTTAGTTTAATTCTGTATTTTACAATCATGATTTGAGTGTTTATTTATTACTTTATTTAATACTTAATTAATACACATTATTTGAATAGATAACTTATATACAATGATGACCTTGTCCTTTCTTCTTGTTTCTAGTCTGCGCTCGTGTCCTTCCATCTTCACTAAAACCATGCTGGACCTCAACTTTAGTGCTGCTCCTCTGAATTCAGACTCCTCAACTTTTGTGTTGATGTTTCACAACCCAGGCCCCATCCCTGTAGACTGGTGATTAAAAATCAAACTCTAGAGAATACAGTCAATCCAGTCCAAGATAATTGCATTTCGCATTCTTTTTATATTTGTCAAAACTGCTCTGTTTACTTAGTAAGTAAACAGTGGAAAATATCATAGAGACGATTTGAATCGACCTTTTATTTGAAAATCTTTGATCTGCTGAATTTTGGCTTTTCTCTTTGCTATTAGGTCATTCCTGTTTCCAGAGGACCAACTGATTGAGTTAGAGTACTGGGCAGAGACAGGAGAGTTTAGCAGCACGGAGCTGTACCAGATGAAGGTCAGGCATGTCATCTAAAAATATGAAAAAGTTTAAAATATAACTGAAACTGAAATTGATTGCAATTTAGATATTTCAAATCTGACCTTTTTGATCCTTTGAAAAAAAGATTCAGACAAAACACAAATATCTTCATCTCACTGGCAGGTTCAGGACAACCATGTGTTCAGCGTTTCGCCCCGTTCTGGAACTTTGCTCCCTGGCCAGCAGAGGGCAGTACACTTCAGCTACAGGTCAGCAATCAACGTAAAGGATGCAGCACATATAACAGGGATGGGTTTCCTAAAATCATTAGCAGTTATTAGAAATTAGTGAAATTATTTCGACACAGAAGGGATCTGTATACGCATTGTGTCTCTTCTAGGCAAAATAATCTAAACTTTGTCTTTCACAGCCATGACTTTGCTGGGACAGATCGGTTTCCTGTCGTATTTAAACTTTCTTATGGCAGAGAGATCATGGTGAGGCATAAATTACTCAAGGCTCAATAACCACACACAATCAGTCTACTTGACTATACTGGTAGAATCAAAATGCAAATTTCTTTACTATAAGTCACAGTTCTTTTAATTCAGTAGTGCTCAGTAGTGTCTTTTATGGGGCTGGTGAAGTCTGTATATTTGTTAGATATTTTATGTTAACTTCATGTGCTTGTTTTGTGGCTCTGTGTGCAGCTGAACTTTCAAGGGGTGACCGTGAAAAGAGACAGATCATATCTTCACTTTGCCTCCAAACAACATGTCTTTACTCCTGTAACTATTGGGGACTGTACTCCTCCAAGGCAGGTGTGTATTTAATTTCTCTAACATAAAGCCTATTACGAGTGGCCTATTAATGGTGCACTGAAATAGTTTGTGCTCTAGTTGATAGTATTTCACACATTTACTCATATTCAGTGAAACAGCTTCCACAGATTTAACATAGATGCGTTCCACTAAGCAGCAATTGGCCACCAAAGATCATTCTGTACTATTTCCAGGCTTTCTGTAATAGTAATACTTTTGTTTTGGAGGTCCATTGCTTGTTAGGCTGGAATATGTTCATGTACATTAAAAATTCCTCAAACCTCAGCTTCTTTAAAAGGCTAGAATTTATCTATTTTTGTTTGTCCTGTAGGTGTATGAACTGCACAATGGTGGTGCATTGCCGGTCCGTTATGAGGTAGACTCGGCTGTGTTGTCACAGCTACAGGTGGACAACTTTAACCATCCACTGCTGTGCTGCCTCAATCCAGAGGGAGAGGTCCTACCTGGGGAGACGGCCAGAGTGGAATGGATCTTTTCTCCACTGGAGGCTAAGATGTACCACGTAAGGATCGAGCCAAACTTATCCTATTTTCCACCGCCTTCCTACAACTCTCCCATCAAACCCTTTATACAACTGGTTTGAGCAACTTTTAGTGTAGACATCATGTTTCTCTCCATTGTGTGTGGTAAGAGCAAGTTAGAAATAAAACTGAAACAGAAAGTCATCTTATTAAGCAAGTAAATAATTTAATGACTTTTCATTCGTTCATTTATTCATAATAATGACATATACCATAATATTTATACCATTAGCTTACTAGTACATTTTGAGTCTTGTCTGTTTCTGTGTATCACCAGATGGATATTCCTATCCACGTCCAGGATGGGGACTCCACGCTGGTGAGGTTTGAAGGATGTGGGCTTAATTCTCCCACAGTGGGTTCTAAAAATCCATTTACCTCTAGTGATACTCGAGAGACACCTGAGTCCTGTGTCCAGAGGCTGCCCTTCCCAGGACAGGTGAGAGCAGTTCTTATCTTTTCAAATCATATTTTAATTTATTCTGTTTAATACCATCAGTGTACTCCTTATAAGCCGTCTTGTCTTTGTATCTGTGACCATTTGAGACTGTATGCATTCATCTCAATGTCTGTGTGTGTGTGTGTTTTGTAGTTGGTATTCCTGTCTGAAGACAGTGTCTCGCTAGGCAACATCCCTGTGTGCTCAAGATTTTCAAGAATCCTCTTCCTGACTAATGTGTCTCACACAGACACTGTCCACTATTCTTGGGACTTGCTCAGGCAGAGCAATCAGCAGGTACAGGAAGTGCATATCTTGCCTGTTTAATGTTCTATACTTGAGCCAAAATTTCACCATTCTTGAAGAAACAAGCCGATCCTTCCTCTTTGTGTCTGTCATAGGCTTCAAAAATATATGCAGGTTGTGTATCAGTAATTCCTTTATATTTCTCTTCTTTGGATATTTTGTAAAGCCTGACATTAAGATTCTTTGTTCAGGTGGTGCAGATCTATCCAGAGCAAGGTAGTCTGTGTCCAGGGGAGAGTGCCCTTTGTGTCCTTACCTTCACTTCTACTGACTACCCCACTTGTTATCAGCTAGATGTCATATGTCAGGTACCACAGCAGTACTGGTGTATCTTTAAAGCTGCATTAAGTGGCATTAGTGTTCTGCGTTTCTTTCTAATATTCAATTACACAAATTGTGGATGGTACACTTCTCTTCTCTTCCTCTCTCCAGGCTATTCAGGAAGCCACACTGACTCAGTATCGTGATGCTTTGCAGCGTTGGGAGGAAGAGAAAGAGAGACAGCAAAATGAATTCACTATCACAGACAAAAACCTTCCAGAAAACCAAGGAGTTATGACAGATAAGGTCCTTCTTTAAATTGAAAGTAACATTTTTGACAGTGATGTAACTGTCTTCTGCGCTGTGTTCACCTTTCATCTTGTTACAGGAACTTGTAGCATCTCCAGTAAGAAAAGGGCCACCACTCAGGAAATACAAGGTGGTTCATTAACTGTAAATATAAGGCCTGACCTGTCTAATCAAATTCATCTATAGATGTGCAGTAGTATGCCGCTTTATTTATACTGTGCCTTTATGTTCACCTTCTCTCCCCCTCCAGACTCTTCCTCCTATTTGTGCCGGTGGTAGTTGTGAAACAGTGGGTACCATTTGTACCAAGATAACAAGAGCTGAGCGGAAGGCACAGCGAGAAACAGCAAAAGTATGGAAGTGCCCTGAACCCCCCCAACCTGCTCTGCTGCATCTGGGAGTTACAGCACACTCCCATGGGCTCCTGGAGTGCCGCACACACTTCCCCAACCAGTTCAATGCGCACTATAGGTAAAACATTCACAGACGCAGAGACAGATTGAACTCTCATGCTAAACATAACTAAACACAGGATAGGAAATAAGTCGTGACTGTTAATATGCAGAGCCTGATCTCCATTCTATATGTAGTAGCAAAAACATTTTGCATCTGTGCTCTCTTCCTAAGTATCCAGTCAGTCAAGCCCCAACAACCTGGAACCGCTTCTTCATGCACATCCTTCCCTGCTGGGCAGCCTTCACTAACACATGGCCCTGTGAGAGACATTACCACACACGTACTCACCTCTTTGCTCAGGTAACACTCACACAGACACCCAGATCATGCACAGACATTGGGACATCAGATGGAATTCTAGGATTGGCTTTTATGGAGATGGTTGGATGTACAGTTAGGTTAAGAGCATTGTAGCAATAAATGGTCTCTCTCCCTCTCTCCCTTTCCAGGGGCATACTTGATGATCCAGCCTTCTCCCAGACTCTGATTACTTCGCCATCCAAGCCCATCACCTACCATCATCAAGAAACTGGTCCCTCTAACTGCTCTTCATTTCCATCCTCACACCCTTTCCCTCCCTGTTCCACGTCTTCTCACCCTGCAGTGCAACCTCAGTTTCAGTTCAGTGGGACAGTCGCTGGGCAGAGGGAACAGCACAGCGCAGTGGACAGTGAGAGCACTGCAGGATGTTCAGAAACCAAATCCCACACACAGAATACACTACATGCTGAACATGTGTCTGCTGACATGTGTGAGGATGTTTTGCTGAACACCCTCCAGAACCTGATTATGGAAGCTGTCAGAGGGGAGCTCGTACTTACAGCGCACCCACGCAGTATTATCTTACCATCTGTTTCTACCAGGTGAAGACAGACACACACACACACACACACACACACACACACACACACACACACACACACACACACTTACAGTAACTTTGGCAGTGTGACTTCCTTCATCTATTTGTTGGTTACCATATTGTGTTTCTATTAGAACCAGGAGGACGTCCAAAGCCATGGCTGAGGAGAGAGAGAATTTGATAAACAGAAAAGAACCAGCAGGAATTTGAGTCCCACCATCAATCCAACATCCCAGAGGTCTGCTTCCCTCTACGATCTTCAATAAAATCAAACTTATTGTCCACCAGCCTTTTTTTCCATCTTCACTCTCCTGTATCCTAGTCAGTGCCATCCATTGTTTGTCCTGCTCCTCCCTAACTACTGTTGGCTGCTTCTATAGGACTTGCATACAATTTCTTCATTGTTAAAACAATTTGCAATGTAAATTAAGTTGGACCCATGAGTAGATATATTTATACAACAACTGATTCAAAGGCATCTTCAGTACATCCATTATTTCTGTGCATTTTGGGGGGTTTTGTGTACTTATCCCTACCACACTAAACATCAGTTGACTCTTGAATAGGTTGATGTGTATTACTTTACTGTGATAGTTTCAAAAACACCACAAACACCGTTCATATTAGTCCTCAATTGCACTGTTTGCTTAGCCTGTGTCTGAAGATGCTCAAAGGAAACAAATTAAAAGACTGTTGCTGTCAAGAGAATCACAGCACTGTAAAATGGTTCCTATTCACGTGTGTCTCTTTCCTTGTCTTTGCAGCCTCCTTCTTAGGTTAGTCAATGAATAAATGAGCCACATGATTGATTCTTTTTGAATTTTGATCAATAGAATGCTCCAATAACATGTATATCATGCATGCAATTTTGGCAAATAAAGGTGAGACTGATGTTCAGTAGCTACATAAATTGACATATTTTCTAATTCTGATCGTATAGTTATATATTTGTATGGTTATTGCTTACCTAGAATGTATCCACTGCGAGTAAAGTTCCTGGCTGAGTAAAACTTTCCCCCTAGCAGCTGTGTTAGTGGGCTTTTGACCTGTTTATACAAGAGACTATCCATAGGTGTCTCAAAGGCCTGGTCCACAGAGGAAAACTTCTTCACATGGAGGAAGTAGGGCAGTCTGGAATTACACACCAGTACAATGCAATCCAATACAACTGCTCTGTGAGATTTGAGCAATGAGGTCACAGTTCTGTAAAAACTGAACAATATAAACTGTCATGGCAGATTTCATGACTGACCCTGACATGATTCAGCTTAACTATGTGTGTATCCTTTATGAATCCTCCTCAGACAGGAAATGAAGGAACACCTGATGAATGGACAGTGTGACAAACTTTCTCCTCCCCTCCTCTTCTCTCCCAGTAAGCAGGCTTACACACAACTTGCAGCCTCTGCAGGAAGAACAGGCTGAAGATTTTGTACATGTAGTTGAGTGGGAAGTGTTCCAGGTGGATGCAGGCATGCAGCACCTCTTTCAGAGAGCGAGGGTGAAAGTGTGAAAACCTTGGTGATAAAATGCTCTCCAGCTTCTTAAACATCTGGCTGGAGCACTGACGATTAAAGAGAGATTACAACAAAACAGAACTAGAACAGTCTATTTTTGTCAGAGAGTTGAAAACATCTTTTGATTTTGAATAAATTTTTTCTTATCCCACAGTTATCTCACTTAATCCATTATCATTAATTATAGTTTACAAATTGACTTATAGTTGTGGATACATATCTTCCAATAATCAAATATGTTTTTACACACTGCTCATTCTATTCTATTATCTTTTGATCTGTATTTAGCATTACAAAATTATATTGCTCGCCTTTGGGACATAGTTGAGTCCCCCCATGGTTATCTGTTTGGTAGGGTGGTGTGCCTCTCAACAAAGTTCTCAGCTACAACCTCGAAGATTAGTTTGGAATGGCACCTCATTTGCCGACAGTACTTCATGACGGCGCTGATCAGCTCCGGTTCACACTTTCCCAGCCTCCCTGAAACATACACATCTCAGAACTTCTTTAGGTTTCTGACACCAAGTGGGACATACATCCTTGTGACTAAAAATAGACAATGCATTAAGTTTATGAATTCTATTTAAACGTTGAGGAAAATATAACGCGCATCATCAGCGCAGAGAGAACCGTAATAACTTCATCGTCATTCAAATATTTAAAGATCTGTGATGCTCTGTGACTCAACCTCAGCACCAGAGAAATGGCCTGTGAAGCAAATATCAGTATATCCTCTTATAATACTTTACATAGTGGGACAGATCTATACCATTACATTTGTTTTGGTTTTAAGTGTATAAAGACCAATTACAGAGTAAGAAATCCACGTCCATAGTGCCCCTTAAGACACCTGCAGACACAGAGCCTTAACAAACATTTAGGTGTGAGAAATATCACAAATCAAAGAGGAGCTTTAGAAGAGGCTTTTCTACCTACTCATCTCTGTTGTAACTTCAACAGGTACTGCAGTATATTGCTGACTTGAGCAGCTTTCAGCCAATGGACCAGCTTCTGTGTGTGCCTGTGCAAAGTGGACAGCGTGAGTGTCTGTTGCTGGTTGGCAGGATTGTAACACAGAGCCAGCAGGGAGTACACTCTGGCAGCCTCACTGGGAGAGACAATGTCCTCCTCTACAGCAACACCTACACAGTCCAGGACCTGTGTCAGCATGGCTGACTGGTGGACTTCCAGGGTGAATGCCACCTAAAACCCAGGTGGCAGAGCTGTGTCACACTGATGTCCTTGTTGGACAGGAGGTCCAGGCTCTCATTCATCAGTCTGAGGACTCCAAGCCAAATTCAACACATGCTCAGAGTAAAGTGGCCAGTCCCTCTGCCCTGTCATTGCTGGGGAAGCCTGCCAGCCTGGAGCACAGCTCAGGGATCACCTCCCCTTCAGAGAGGGGATGTTAACTAGCCCAACTGCATTACTCTGTGGTTTGGTGTATGGACTGAGAGGCTGATCTCACAGCTGTTGTAGGTGGCATACGTCTGCCAAGCTGGTACACAGTTAGTTCATCTTCCTAGTGTGGGCACCGGGGTGTGGAGAGGGGCTGCGCTCACCTGTTGGACTGCTGCAGTGTTTACGTGTGCACCATGAAAAGTAAGCACAGTGGTTGCGAAAATAGAGATTACATGGTTTACATGTGCTCTGTGGTCAAACCGTATACTGCTTTTTGATTGGCCGAGCAGTGCCGCTCTAGATTGGTGTAAATCAGGTGGTGGGGGGCTGCAGGGAAGATGTGGTCACATACGAGCTTGACAATATCATATATATATTATTATTATTATTATTATTATTATTATTATTATTATTATATATATATATATTATATCATCTTTATTTACCAGCACTAAATCGTTCATGTCCTACATAACACTATGTTGGGTAAATACAGAATACATATAATATATATATATATATATATATATATATATATATATATATATATATACCAAAAAATAGTGTTTTTACTATAATATACAACTTCTTTATAAATCAGTTACAGTAAAAACTATTAATAAAAAAAAAACAATATATTAATTTGACAAGTTTTCTGGCCAACCTTTCTGTTTAGTACTAATGGAGCTATTAATGCTGGTAATCCATTAATAAATTATTGTGGGGTTCACAGCTTTAGCCTATGGTAATATACTGAAAACAACAACAACAACAACAACACCAACAACATAACATAGACTTTATTGATCCCACACAGAGGAAATTCACTTAATACACACGGTGGATTATAAAAGAACTCATAAATGAAAATAAAATAAAAAAAAGATATACTAAAAATTATATATATATATATATACTATGGATAGGCATGATAAAAGATGGTTGAGGTTTTACAACAATACAGCAGAAGGTCATATTGTATTTTTTTGTTTGTTTGTTTTGTTTTGCTGTGTCGGTGTCTTCCTTATGAATGAAGGTGCTCTGCAGGAGGATAAATCAAAAAGATGGTCAACATGACAGCCCGCCACAAAAGTGAAGCCAGAACACCTCGATCTCCCCCTGGTGGCTGTGAGCAGTATTGGTCACAACGCCTGCTCCCTTCATGTAAATAGATGGGACAAAGTTCTCGTGAAATAAATTTTTCCCAAAGATGTTTTTCTCATTTTAGGCTTTTCCTATCAGGCTGATTTATGTTAAAGTGCTTTTCATTTAATTTTTCTGATAAGTTGGTTTTAATGACTTATACGAAGCTATAAAAAAGGGGGTCTCTCTTTATGATTGACAGCTGCTCTCCGAGATTTGCTGATTTCTTGTAGCTGGCATAGCAGTGAAGTCGAGGGGTGTACGTTCAACTTCGACTTTCAATAAAGTCCTCTTCAAACTGAAACTTCAAAAAATTAGTGGCCCTTTGTGCCTCCGTCTGCAGGTTACTGTCTGTCAACAGTTCTTAACAATGTCCACAAGATGGTGCTATATACAAACAAATTGACTTATTTCCTAGTTCACGTTTCCTCGAGTCACAGCTGAGCTTAATTTTATCCACATTCTGTTTTTGTTTTCGTTAAATAAAAGACAGAAAATCACAACTTTTTATTCAACGATACATAGCTTTTACTCTGATATGTGTGTCTTAAATATGTGCAAACGCAGAGTTCGATGCTTGGACAACACATTTGATAATGTCTCTTGTGTTAATTATTGAGGTTATACTTCTGTTGATCTTTTCGGGAATCAAAATTACACTTAAATAAATGAAACCCTGTTCGGTTCTTCAAATGGTGGAGGAATTTGTGATGAGTATAGATTGTGATATTGGTGCTTAAGAAGGCCAATGCTGGAATGTGCTTCTGTTAGAAAAGCTATGTGTGTGTCCTAAGTGCTCTTTGTTTGTGTGTGTGTGTGTGCATGTGTGTGGCTGGTGAGACACAGCTCAGTGAATGAAGGCTGATCCAAAAGTCATCTGCACCCCATATCTCCGAGAAAATCTGTGTGTGTGTGTGTTACCCATCTGGCTGGTTCAACTCTCTATCTCTGTGCAACGCCACAAGCCCTCTGGACACGAGTTGGACAAAGAAGAAAGAGTAGAAAAGACCCAGAGCTTTCAAATGGAGAGCATGGCAGACTAGATAAGATCTGTTATAATAAAGTTACTGTTCTGCCGGTAATGCTGATGAATCACACTGAATAGTCACTCTGGCTGTGTGGGTGTCTCTGTGTGTGTGCTTTGAGACGAAAATGGAAAAGTGAGTGAAAATTATGTAAGTTTTAATTTCTTGAGAGTGCATTTGTGTTGCCGTAATAACATTTAGCTTTTAAATTTGAATTATAAACATTGAACATTAAAAAAAAAAAAAAAAAAAAACTTTTGTAAAGACAAAAAGAACTTCCTTGTGCTCCTGAGTGAAACTGGCAAAAGTGTTGGAAACTTATAAAATGTTATTTACACAGTGGAAACACATGTCGGTACACACATCAATCTATGTACACACAAACACACAGTCTATGGGAATAACATCACACTATGCTTTGGCCAAATCTAATCTAATAATCAAAAGTTCAGCTGTGATGTTATCATTACTCACAAATGGATGTGACGTATTTGGAGAACTTGTCTACTCTGTCCCAGTCTTGCCTAAATTATTGCCGCTATTCGATTAAAAATAACACAGTCCAAATGGTTAACTTCACCGGGAAATTAGAACAGTGTGGTAGTTCATCACAATGATACTCAAGTGTTTTGAACCTTGACAGGCCACTTTAAATTGGTTTTCTTGTGTTATGACACAGTTAAGCCTCAGCTCAAATTTTAATTGATCAATAAAGGAGTTTTTAGGTTCTTGCACAGCATTTGTCATGTTCCCAATGGCTCTGGTTCTGTTATTAATCTGTTATTAATTATTATTATTGTTAGCTGCTGATGGGCTGATGTCATAACCCGTAAAAACACTCAATGTGTAACGCCCTGAGTGTAATATTGGGCAGCTGTTCTTATCATTTTGTTGACCCCTGTAAATTAAAGCATATATTCCAGAGCATTCTAGTTGGGCAGTTGTGGAAGAAATATTCAGATCTTTTACTTAAGTAAAAGTTAAAAAAAACGTAGCCACAATTTAAACCACCACAATACCACAATTTAAAAATATTCCATTGCAAGCAAAAAGCCTGCGTTCAAAACCTCTCTAGAATTATTCGTAAAATGTACTTCAAGTATGAAAAGTAAAAGTATCCATCCATTAGCTCTACCCACTTGGGTCCTTGGAAAGTTTCCTTGACAGTCATTCGCACCAACAGTGAATTTAGAGTCTCCAATCAACCTTTGGACGATGGAAGGAAATCGGGGCACCCCATATCATTTGATTATTATTATAGAAACATGTAAACAGCACTTAACTCATTAACAGAGATTTCGTTTTGCTACTTTGTAATATACTGTTGGACAGTTTAATCTGTAACACTGCTTCATATAACATGCTCTGAATGTAAACCTTAAAGGTCCCCTTTGGGCTTTTGCAAACAAAGTTAGTATAAACATTCAGTGTAACCACTGTTAGTGTCACCAAAGGTCATTGTGTGTATTCTTTAAGTCTAACAAACTTTTTCAATGCAAATGCTAAATGCAAATGATGATGACCATAAAATGTTTTTTTTTACATCCATGTTTGCTAGCATGCAGTTTTCTTCTTCCTGCCTTTACTGGCACATTGCTGCATTTCTCACCACCTGTAGATTAGTGGAATAGAATGAATCCATTGGCAGAAAGTTTACCCACCCACGTGTATGTGTGTCCTTGTGTATATGCAAATATAACAATGAAAAAGTTTGCTCCGTAATGCTACAAGAGGTTAAACACTCCACAGGGTACCTTTAATCTGCAAAGACACTGCCAACCATAGCTGTGAAATAAATATTGAAGAGTAAAGAGAATAAAAAGTGAAATATTTCCCTCTGACTGACTTCCCCTTACTTAAGTACACTTCTTGCTGCTGGGTACAATTTACTAATAACTCTATCAAAGCTATAAAATGCCAAGAAAGCTCAAACACTTTTATGTAGCTGGAATTTATCTTGTAAATTTATAATGTGAACTAAGAATGTAAAAGTGTTTCCAGTCTTGTGTTTTGAATGTGGCTTTTTTTTCTTTTTAGTACTGCCTTTAAAACAACAAAACAATCCTCTAAAAAAACATTACAAGAATTGCATTTATAAAAGCGTAAATTGAAAAAAAAACTTGCCAAAACTTGAGAACTAAGCACAGACACTATGTAGTTGTGTGTTTTTTCCTCTACTCTCTACAAATATGGCGCTGCAGGAGGATATTATGTCAGAGATAATTTGAATTTTGAATTCAAATTCCTCGGGCAATTCAAGTGATGTAAGTTAGACCTTACTGAGAAAAGATCCGTACCTGGTTCATGGAACCTTTTAACTCCTTATCATCACCACGCTGCAGAGTTACAACTTATTCTTACAGATAACTGTTCAGATGGTCCATTCCAAGTGTCTGCAGATTGTTATGATCCAAATAATGTGTATCCAATTATAATAGGGTCATTGAGCCGACATGGGCCAGCCCTATGAGAGACAAAAAACAGGAATCACACCAAATTATGTAGCTTTTGTTGACAGATTGCAGCCATTCTCAGTGAGAGGCAGTTGTGTGGAACAGGGTTTACTTTCATTACTTGCTGTAACAAGACCATAATTCTGCATAACCTCAGTTCCTTCCTCTCTGAAAACAAACTTTCTGCTTCTGGACATGTAAAATCATGTGGCAGCGGGAGGTATCAATATTTTATACTACAGCCTCTCACACTTTCAGTATGTGTGTGTATGTGTGTGCCAGTTATGAAGGAATTTCATGAACATGCCTTTCTCCTGGGGATTCCAGGGATGACTGTGGTTTGTTTCAAAAAGGTTAGGGCCGTCATGTGTTTCTGATTTAGATCTAATTCGAGTTGTCATATAAAATATTAGCTCCGGTGGGATTTCTACTCATTTTCGATCACATCCACCCGGGAATGTGTTTTGTGGACTTTTCAGTGTGGGCGAGGTATTTTTCTATGGAAACAAAAGGGCACATGTGTGGCACAGGGAAAGAGAGAAAGGAAAAGAGTAGGAGGGTGAAAGAGAATCACATACAGAGATAGGTGGTGCATTCTGGCAGACAGTAGGAATCCATTTCACGCCCAGATGAAAGCAGTGTGAGAGGGGGAATGTGTGTGTAGCCTGTGTATGATAGGTGTGGCAGGACAGGGGTTAGGCCTGTTAGCTTTTCCTAGGTGGAGGAGGGAGTGAGGGAACACTTCATAACCCGGACCAATGCTCTTTCAGTTCAATCAGTGACAGACCCAAGGGGAAACTGCAAGTTATTGCAACCGTTTATTTTGTAATTCTTTTCTGTGCCGCTAAGCCTCTGTATTCTAGCACAGTATATTCAGTGTGACATTGTGACATTAAGGGGAAATATTTCAATCTAGGACATGTTAAAGCAGACTGGACATAGTTCTGTCTCTATGTTAGCATCTCAGAGAGTCTGTACTCAGGTACAGTGGTGCTGTGAGCTATATGCTATATGGTAGCAAGACCATGTTGCTGCTAACATGCTGATACCATGTTCACAATCTAGTTTAGCACTTTAGTATGTAGTGTAACATTTGCTAAGCAGCACTGAACACAAAGTACTGGGAATTCTGAATTCTGAATTCAACCGACAGTTAAATGAAATGAACTATTTCACTCTGGACCATGCTATGCTGTGAGATCCAATCCAACTTTTATCACAAAGTAAATCCCTGTTTCACCCCCAGCATTCTTATCTTTCTCTGTACACAATCTCATATCATGTATTTCATCCCTGTCATCATTCAAAATATCTTACAAAACAAAAAAACAATGTTATAAGTTAAATGTAATGACTGAAAAATGCACTTTTGGCAGCTCCTACTGAAGCTCCTGTATCTATCAGGGCGTTCTCCTTTACAACAATGAACTAAGTCCCTACAGATGTATTATACATGCTGGAAGGACAAGTCACATATCTCCACTCTGAGCTATGTGATTACGATGAAACAGTCAGGGAACAAACAACTAAAGGGTCTCAAGTTGATCACAAAGCTGTTTAAGGTCAACATGTCGTCATGGGAAGAAAGGCTAAGCGGGCAGAGAGACTACCCCTAAACCACAGAACTCTGGGTCCAGCTCCTGTGTTGGCTACCATTTGTCCTGTGGAAGTGTCTTTCAGCAGGACATTGAATCTCTTGCTCTGAGAGTTGTTACTAAGGAGGACAAGAAGCATGGTTTTAGCACATTAAAGGTACAGTGTGTAAGATTTGGGGCCTCTATTTTCAGAATAAGGCAAACATGGAATATAATATTCATAACTATGTTTTGATGCATGTATAATCACCTGAAAATAAGAATCTTTTTAGGTTTGTTACTTAAAAAATATCCTTTTATATCTACAGTGGGAGAGGGTCCCCTTTCATGGAGGCCGCCATGTTGAAACACCTTATTTATACAGTAGTCCAGAACAGACAAACTAAATACTGACTCTAAACAGGGTCCTTAAAGTGTTGTTTCTCCTTTACACTAGGAAGGTGAGGCTGATGTGAGGAGATTACAATGCAGTGATTGGACCACTAAATGCAACTAAATTTTACACACTGTACCTTTAACCACAAGTCCCTTCTGCAAAAGTACAAGTGGTTTTGACTGTTTAAATACTGAGCAACCAGTCAGCTGGTTTCAGCTCAATCTATCATAAAAACCGGCTTGAAATTGGCAAGTAATTTACCACACTGAACTTTGGTCAAACTTATGTTGTAAATGTATGCCAGTGCAGTCTAGACCATATTTACCACAAGACGTGTACCACCTGTGGTACACAACCTCCCTCCAGTGGTACATGGAGGAATCTCTGAAATATCTCAAATAATAATATAAGATCATTTAAAATACTAAAAAGTTGTGAATAAAAATAAACAGTTTTGCATTTCCTGTAATATTTAGTTTCAATATCAGCTTGTTAAGTTAATTCACTCTGGTTCTTGAACCAGTTCTGTTCAGTCAACAATAAATAATCTTTCTATTAGAAATAAATCTGCCTCCTGTGTAACACTAACAGTCATTCTGAAGTGTTCAGTGCAGCATAGTGACTCTATCCCCACTGTGGTGGTGAAGTATAAAGAAGAATTTGAACAATACACATAATGTACAATATGAATCTACTGTATGTGGGCTGATGGCCATCTGGTTAGGGGCTGTACAGTGTCTCCTCCCAGCAGGCAACTAAAGCTGTGAGCCAAGACCCCAGGCCCAACACCCTGCCGGACTTTGAAATCAGATCTTTATTGTCCATAAAGCCTCAGCCAAGTATGAAGAATCAGCCCTCCCTAACAAAACACACTCATCCAGCAGAGAGAGGGACAAGATGAGAGAGAAATTGGGGGTGAGTGAGACACAGATAGAATAATGCAGAAAGGAACTGGGGAAGAAACAGAGGGTGAGGTGGAGAGGTGGAGAGAGAACAGCCAGTACACAGCATAGAACAATGGTCATGCTCATGCTCGGTTATTTATAGGTCATTGAGAGATAACTCAATTTTCATAACTTTCTAATTTTGTTGTGGTTGGTCCCAGTTCGCATATCAATATAGGATTCTCCTCGGAGTTCAGCTTTCTCTACTAGAACATCGCAGTATGTTCTGTTTCAGCCACTGCATGCTAAATTTTTTAACTTTTTTGACCACATGTGTAGTGAGATGCAAAAGACACAGAGGCAAAGATAATGTATAAAACTTGCAAAAACTAAAATGCATTCAACTCTCCATTGTTTCTGTAAGGCATTAGAGAACTAAAGGAGCCTGGACACACCTGGAGGAGTAGCAGATAGTGCATACATCACTTCTTACGAAACTAGACAACAATAGGGTGGATTCAGAAAGGCCTGATCACAAGATAACCAGAGGCTGATTTTCTAGCGGGCCAGAGCTGTCATAAATTAATTATGAGAGAAGAAAGAAAAAGTCTGTTCATCTGAGACCAAAGCTGCACAGACAAATCAATGAGCTACTGGTGACAAGATGCAAAAAGTATCACATATGAATTTGGTGAAGATTAACTTGGTATGAGGCATGCATCTCAAAAAAGCTGAATTATGTGATTAGCTGTACAAATAAATTATCATCTCATGAATGTGAAAAATCATCCAATATTGCCTAGTAATTGGCCTAATACAAGTGGGATATTAAAGGGATGGCTACCTTGTACAAACAATATGATAAAATCTATACCTGCTGAGAGAGACCTTATGTGGAACCCATAGTGTTGTATGCTGTACAGACTAAAGCTCTCTGAGAGACAGTGATCTGAGCTAAAAATAAAATTGACTTGACTTTACATTTAAAAAACTGTTTGGGTTTGCACTCACATTATAAAGCTAACTTGGTAATTATGCTCCAAGTGACTGGCGTCTGGGTATTAAAGCCACATTGTGTAACTTTTATATCATAAATCATTTTGATGCTACACTGATGCAGTTAAATGGTGTCTCTGTTATATCCAACTCTGTCATTCTCACTCTGCGCCCTGCACGGCTCTTCATGCACTATGTAACTCTGTGCTCCGGGTACGATTACCCACGAGAATTACGTAATGCTTTACGGCACTAAGTCATACACCACCAATTATTTCAATGATTTTGGTGAAACTGGATCTACTACTTTGGTAAACTACTGTAAACCATAGCTGCTGTTAGCTAATGTTAGCTCAGTTCGTTAGCTGGGCTGCCCAGATTGTGAGCTCAGAGCACCGGGGGAGTGTTAATGTTTGTACCACAGGTGTTTTGGACTAATAGGAAGAGGGGGTTTTCAGGCCTGGGGCCTGGGGGAATGCTGATAAGGAGTGGAGCTGGTGTTGTACCAGAGCTGGGCAAGCAGGCAATGTAACTGGGCTCAACAGCCTACATTGACATGGCTGAGACTAAGTAATATTAGCTGGCTGCAAAGCAATTTTATATCGGTCAAAGTACACCACTAACTGAACCCAAATGTCAGGATTATGGACATTATTTGTTACATCCACATGGCCAACTCTGCGTATCAAACAGCAGGAAGCAATCACAATTTTTATATGAACACTTACAAGTTCTAACCATGAAAATCTTCCCCATCGCTGCCTTCCACCTGACAAGACATGAATGTTGCATTAGGCATAATCTCTTTGGAATTAATCATAGCTAAAGTTAATAGTAGGAAACTTCTTCTACTGGACAAACTCAAAGGAAAACTCAGATTGAAGGACATCAGATGATTTTCTCTCACTTATTAAGAGAAGAGATTTTTTGTTTTGTTTTGTTTTTTACACTTTATAGCCTTTTTGTCAGTACAGTGGAAGAGCATGCTCTGTGACAAACCTCTTTCATAGGGCAAGTCAAAATAAGAGTGGTCACCCATTTACCGACCACAAGCAGTTGGTGTCCTTAACACAGACACTTATGTTTTATAAAAGAATACCATCAAGACAGTTAAAGATGGTGTCATTCTTCTTTAAGGGGCGGCTGTGGCTCGGCGGTAGAGCGGGTCGTCCACTAATCTGATGATCAGCCTCCAGTCTGCATGTCGAAGTGTCCTTGGGCAAGATACTGAACCCCAAATTGCTTCCGAAGGCTGCGCCATTGGTGTGTGAATGTGTATGAATGGTTAGCTCCAAAAAAACTGATGAGCAGATGGCACCTTGCGTGGCAGCCAATGCCATCAGTGTATGAATGTGTGTGAATGGATGAATGAGATACGTACTGTAAAAGCGCTTTGAGTGGTCGGAAGACTAGAAAGGCACTATATAAGTACAGTCTATTTACCATTTCTTTCTTTTTGGTTTCTCGGCACTGGAAGGAACAGATACAGCCATATTTTGCACAGTAGCTAGTTCTGATATAGCTGATGCTTGTAGTATTTACGCTAACCTCTTTTGGAACTGCCGTTGCTGTTTTAATGATCGGTGCGAACCACTCAGACATGCATAGCTTGAAACCTGTCCAGATGGATTCTCATGCGATTGTATGATTTTGCAAATCCAGCTGCCTCACAAGGTAACCATATGAGAAACCTGGTTGAATGGATAGACTGTATTGATATACAGTACATTGCTAGTTACTATCAGCTCAGACTCGCTTAGATTTTCTTACTTATGTCCTGAAACTTCCGTTTCCAGACAAATAAATGAGTTTGAAATAAAGAATGACAGTCATAGGTTCATGTTTTGACTTACACCCTTAATCACAGTCATAAACAGAAAGAGACAAATACAGTCAATGACAACAAATGTATTGTGTTATCAGAAGGCACCACATCAAACAAGCACAGAGGAAGCTGAAGTTGTAAGAAAGTTATTTTCTTTTGCTGAACAGATGCACTTTGGCCATGTTTGTAAAACTCTTTGCGGGATGCTGTGCATATGAGGCCAACATGGAGACAAGAGATAGGCTACATCTTCAAATGCAGTGCAGACAAGGTTTCAAAGAGCGTGGGCTGACTTGAAACATGTTCCAATGGATTCCAGAGGATCTGTGTGCTTGTGCAAAGTATCTGATATCTGAGACTTAATGTTTGGCTGCCAGCTTCACAAGCTAGATTGTCAAAATAGTAATAATAAAAAAATAAAACTTAGCTGACAAACAATAATGTGAAAATGTGGATGTCATGACAAGCGCATGTAAATATGCTTGCTTCTTGCATTAAGAATATGGATATTAAAAAGAGTCCACATGTAAGTCCCAAGAAAGAAAGAAAGAAAGAAAGATGTTGTTTTGTTGGTTTTTAAACTGTGTAACCACAGTATAATACTGTATTTTCACCAATAGATGAGATGGAATTTAATGTGACACATTACCTCAAGCAAGCTTCAAGTCTGTACAGTCTGATGTTCATGGTGCAAATGAATGGAAACCAAGTCTGACGGAAAGTCATAAAAAGCTATGGTGTGCTTTGGTCAGCAGCAATAAAATATATGCCATTTAAATGGACCAAATCAAGAAAAACCCAATTGTGTTTTCAATGGATTTGTTACAAGTTGTTTCAACCTTTGCATATGGTGCTGACACAAAAATGACTGAAAAGTTTGAATACATAAATGAAACCTCTACTGGGAAGACTATAGGCAAAATGTATACTTGATGTTTCAACTTTAAGTATGATTATATGATTACATTTGAAAAGTTTGAAGTCTTTGTCAGCTTTAAGCTGGGGTTCACAGTGTGAGTGAAGGCATGCTGCAGCCATCTTTACGGTCGGTATAAGTGAATGGAGCCTGGGCCCGGTACTTGACTGGCTGAGTTTGCCCTGTGTTACACTCGTGATTGATTGCATCACTGCAGCGAAACGAAGTCGGGTGTCAGGGCTTTTATGGGCGACTACAGTACAGTGGTGTTGAATTTCAATGGATATGCCCTTGGCCAGATAGGTGATAATACTACCCAGTCCCTACACACAGACACGCACACACACTCACATAGCTTTAGTCATGCAGAACACAAAGAAAATCTCTTGAGGACAATAATAATGTAAGACATGACAAGATACCCACCCAGATGGCTTCACAACGTGCCAGCCTGTTGGCACAAATATCAGAAAGGTACTGCCACACCTGTGCTGACATCACCTCATTCCATAAGCTCTGATTTCGGGTCCACCCTAAACACACTATGTCAGATCGGTGTGTGTGTGTGTGTGTGTGTGTGTTTACCCCCTTTCTTTTCTCAGCCGGGTCCTCCTAAACCTAATTGCAGTTTCTTTCTCTCTCCCTCTCTGAGTGACAGCGAGGATTTCGCTTCGCCCGGAGCGACGTCACACCAAGGTGGAAGAAGACGAGCGCATTTTTTCCTGCCTTTATCATCCAAGGAAAACACATCGACACACTGTGGCACACAGACGCCTCTCTACCTGCAGCCGGTGCGCACCGAAAATTACTTCACCAAGTTCATCAGTGCGTCACTTCACAGCGCGTAGAGAACGACCAACATCCAGCAGCACTCAAATATATATTTTTTGTATTATTTCTAAGACAGAAAGTAGTGCTTCTCTTCTTCTTTCATGTCATCGTTTTAAATATCCCCCAAAGAGTGTCGAGACTCCGTGTGTCCTCGCTACCAGAGCTGTTTCGTGCGCTGTTTCGCGGTCAGAGAGAAATTCAAAGTTTGGAGTCACTTCTCGTTCCGTTTCTTGAAAGCATGTAACGCACTGCGACAGATAGAGCAGAACGACAATGAAGAGGTTAACCACACCTTTAAAAGCGGACATCTCTTCAGTAGCCTCTTGACCATTTCTTGCGCATTAAGATGCGCCCGACAGAAGAGGAGTTGGATGATGAACTTTTTTGCGCTCTTGTTGACAGTTTCCAGTGAGCTTTTGCTGAGCGTGCCGTCAGAAAACAAGGACCTCCTATGTATTTAAGAAATAATCCAACTCGGTGTTGGCTGAGCTCGTCAGTACTTTAAACTTTGCTGGGGAATCTCCTGGAGGATTTGCTGCGTTCACCATGATGGTTCGTCTCTCACGGATCCAACTGGCCCTGTTCTTTATCTTGCTCTGTCCGGTCAATATCATCGGACTCTGGTGGTAAGTGCTCTGTATTTACCACGTGTTTTGTGTTTCTCTGTCTCGTGTCAACTTGGGATTTAAATGATCTCAGCCGACTCAGTGTTATTTGATTTCTGCGCAAACATGAGGCATAGTCCTGTTCTCTATATTTATCCGCGGCATTTGCTTACCGGCTTTTCACCTAAATACTTGGGATAACCCGGGAACCGTGTGTGTCTCTTTTATTAGAATCTGGCCCAAAGACAGTGGATCATCATAATGAAAGCGGCGATATCAGGGATAAAAAAAGAACTAACATAATATAAGAAATCAGTAATGCCAGGGAAAAATCAAGTTCCCTATACATAACAAAAACATATATTTAATAGTGTTTCCAAAAGAAAAAAAAACCCACACATTTTAAATGTTTTCTATAATATTAAATTGAACAGAGGCAGTGTTTATGTGCTCTGTTAATCTAGAGATAATGAAAAGAAAGTCACCAATTCAAAATATGGGAAATATGGGTCCCCAGGGTGAAGGACAAAGAGTCAGAGCAGCAGTGGTGAGAGAGGTGTTTGCTGTTCGATTGGTGGATGTGCTCTCTCTCTCTCTCTCTCTCTCTCTGTGTATGTGTGTGTGTGTGTGTGTGTAGTGGGGGTTCAGAGTCAGGAATGTCAGGTGGCCCTGTAGGCGCAGTGGATATGTCATCATAAAACAATCCATATAGGCTCAGCTCCGCAAGGTGTGTGACAGTCAGACAGACAGCCAGACAGACAGACAACTCCTGCAGATCTGCTGATAACATATTTTCTATCCATGTGGGTCTGTCTGTCTGTCAGTATTTCTGTCTGTCTGTGTAGTGTAGTATTATCATTGTCGTGTGTGCAGTGTTTCATTAGACAACATCCAATATTTCTGGCTCTCTTTCCCTCTCTCTCTTTTACACACACACACACACACACACACACACATATGCACACACACTTTCTGCAAAGCGGCGGTGTTTGAATGTGAAGCTTTGTGATTTTTTTTTTTTCTCAGCGAATCCTCCCACTGTTCATTCACAGCCCAGTCAAGGTCAATGTGGGTTGTAGTGTCAGAGAGGCTGTATAAGTCTACTGAAAATCTACTGAAGTCTTCTATGACTGGAAGATGGACCAGCAGCTTTAGAGGACGTGTCTGCCCGAACAACTTTAAAGTTATTCTGTCACTTTACATATCTGTAAAGATGCGAGGTTAACACAGATGACCTGTGGGGCAATTTACTAAAATTACTGAGAAGGAACATTGTTTGGAAACATGAATAGTTTCTATCGTATCTACAGAATGTGTTTGATATGGACTGTAAAAACGTCTTTGTTTGATTTTCTTATTGTAAATGTAGGATTTACATGCAGGATGAATGCTATGGCTACAGGGTGGCACAGTGAGTATAGATAGAAACAATCAATGTAGGACAGAGGTTCAAGCTCTCCTGTCAGAAAGCACATTACCTTCTGAAATGTTGAAGGGAGAACACTACATTCACAGTTAAGTTGGCTAAATCTGAGAATGCACTTTCAGGATGTTTTCATAACAATCTACAACCCAACTGTAATGTCTGCACAGTTCAAAATTTGCAAAAAGCGAATCATAGCCAACGTCCTTTTTTTCTGTCTCATGTTTTTTCTGTCTCACATTAATCTAAATTCATAATTTGTTACCCTTTATTATTCAGTTTATGCTTTCATACAGCTGACCAAATGTGAAACAGTAATTGGATCTTGGCTCAAAAATGCTAGCTGATCAAATTACTATTTTACAACTGCATAATTGTCTGATAAAATAAACATAAATACGGGTTAGTGCCAGTTTGTGTACCATGTGATCATAAATACTGACTGATCACAGAGAGGGTTAGAGGCAGTGTCTGAGAAGGCTTTTGTGAGCATTTCCCATAAGCTTGCTTTTCCTTGTCCACACTAAAACGCCAGACGGGAGTTACTGGAGATAGTGAAATTTACCCGGTTTAGTATTGACAAAGACGAAGAAGTTACATTTAGCCACAGGGGTCTGTAGTTGAACAGTGCTGTGGCCCAGCTGAAGAGGGAAGTGTCCTTACAGAGGTCAGACATGTACACCGCCTTCAAAACATTTGGTTTATTTGGCCTACTACAGGGTTTATTTAGCACTTAAAAAAGAAAAAAGATGCAGACATGAAAACATATAGTACTATATTAAAATCCTGTCTAACCTTTATGGATCTGTGTACTATTTCCATTAATCAAAGCGTAATTTGTTTCTGTCACTTTACGGATGCATGATCAATTGGAAAAGATTGAAGAAGATCATCATAATTTAAGATTTTCTGAATGTTCACATCAGTGTCCTACTGCCAGCAGCACATTCTAGGATATTTACTTAAAATAAAGCTGTAGTGGATTAAGGGAATCAACACAAAGAAATCAGCTACTTCCTTTTTATCCCCACTGACATACGTTGTCATCTTCTTTCACTCACTCACTTGTTCACTGGCTCCCTCACACAGACACACACGTGCACGCGTACACACACAGTGGTCGACTGTGGTGCAGCTAGGGTGAAGCCACACCTGTGGGTAGCTCCCCAATCTGCCAGGACAATGATGCTCTCTGTTGAAAGCTGCTGGACATACCACCATACATCTCCCTTTCTGTCTCATGCTCACTCCTCTACGGTGTCTCTATCTCTGTGCGTCTTTAGCCATACTTGTCTTTTGAAGGAAAATACCTATCAGACAGATAGGTTGTCGCTGAAGGAAAAAGAGAAGAGAGCTGCAGTGATAGACAGAGAGTGAGAGAGATGAAATGCGGGAAGATAGCCGTCCTTTCAGAGCCTCTGCTGATTAGAGCGCTCTAATCATTTGGCCTGAGAGCAGAGAGCACAGCTCAGAGACTCAGAGGGGTGAGGAATGCCTTTGCTCTCTTATACTGGTTTTGACCGCAGTGCTTAGCAGGGCCAACTTTGCTCTATGTGTATGTGTGTGTGTGTGTGTGTGTGTGTCTGTCACAGCCCCAGTTTGGCAGACAGCCTGCCTGGAGCGTGCCACAGGCCTACAGGTGCACACACACTGCATTTATGTATGTGTGTGTCAGCTTTTCTCCTTGGTGTGTTTATGTGTGTGTCAGGCCAAATATATCTCCAACCAGTGAATCCTGGTTAATCTGTTTAACATGCACTCAGAGATGTACAAATGCACTTATTCAGTCTTACAGTTATGGGAACATAATTGCACACACACACACGCACACACACACACACACAGAAGAGACTCTATAGTCAGAGCCACCATCATCACCAGAGGAGAGTTTCATTGTAACAGATCTTATCTTGTCCACTCCACTCCTGGTCTGAAAAGCTAGATGTCTAATCAGGACCAGGGAGATGGGTACAGATAAAGATTAAATGACGATGTGGGTTTGGCATCAGGTAGAGAACTGAATTAAATGTGTTTATGTGTGTGGGTATGTGTGTGTCTGCGCTTTTGTGCATGCATGCATTTTTGTGGGCATTCATACATAAAGTTATGTTCCAGTGTCAGAAATATATAGGGCCAAGGACAAAAATGGTCCAAGAAATGTCAGAAGACGTTTATGATTCATGGGGCAAATACTTCTCACGGTTTTGGACTTGGCAGCTTGAAATGTAAGCTAACGTACCCTTAACGTTAGCTTGCAATCTCACAGTTTTCTAACTACGGCCACTGGCTTTTTTGCAGTAAAAACTGACAGTGAAATCTGTCTCAAACATATGTGATAAAGACTGTTATGACTGTGCCGTTTTAAATATCAATTTAACAATAACAATAACAATTTGCATGATGATTAAGCAAAGCTACAGGTAGAACTCCCTGCAGTTTAATCAAACACACCGTGTTACCAATGTGTACTTTTCAAGGTACTTGGAAATGACGTAGAAAAATTGTATGGAAGTAAATCATATCATTTCATCATCATTAACAAATATTCATGTCACCTGATTTCAGAGACATCGCTGACAAAGACAACAGCAGCTAGAATCTCTGTTACAGTAGCTAACAACCACTCACCAGAGGCGTTGCTAACATTACTCTTTAATTCACATTAAAAATAACTGAAAACAAATTACTAAAACCAATATAGTGTTAGAATATAGTTAGAATATTAGCTAATCGAGCCATTTCCATGAATTCCATGAACTGTTTTTCAGTTCCTAGTACAATGTACGCTACTCTACTCTAGAAGCTCATGAGGTACAAAAAGTACCAGTCTTCAAATAAACTTATAATATCCCATAGCTACTACTGAGCCCCACAAACATCCTTTCCAACCGTTTTTCATCTGAATATATCCATTCTTGGACAATTTTTATATTTTGGCTGTCAGTGCTTTTGGGTGTGCCACTCTACCAAGTTGTTACAACTGAACAAACATTTGGAGGTTTTTCTTATGTGAAATTTGTTTGGTGGTGTTGGTTTCCCCTCGGTCACACTTTACTGCTACTATTTAATTTGGGTGCATTACAAATTAAGAGTGCTGAAAGTTTTTATTGAGTGAAATTTCACTGTTCTCAACTTTGTCTTACACCACCAAGAACAACATGAACAAACATGTTTGAAAGTGATCGACACGTCCCAGACTGCAGGGTCAGGAAAACAGGAAAGCAGTTATTGAGGGCACACAGACCCTCTCAGACTGCAATCGTAGTGACGCTGGCAAGGTGCTGAATTTGTTCCTATCCATCTTCCATCTATATTTGTTTGGGACCCCAGACAAATTTTATGTTTTGATTTTCATCACTTTATCTTTGCTTTATCTCTTTGTTTCTCATTCCGTCTCATCCTTATCTTACATAGAAAACCTTGCCATCTTTTTCTATCCCTAGACACCCTCTCTTTAGCTCTCTTTGACCCTCTTTTCTTTTCCTCTCTCGCTCTGGCGTCTCAGTCTAGCGCTTGTCGTGACTGTCTTCATCTCCAGCATACTTGGGGGATTAAGGAGGGATGAAATTCACTCATTCGTGGGTGGAGTGAAAAAAAAGAAGGGCCCCGTACAGTACAGCACTTTATCTATGGTGCCGTGAGATCCTTAATGAAACCTGAGGTCGCTCTGAGCACCAATATTTAATCTCTTTCTGACCCACCTCTGGGTCCAAATAACACTGAATAAGGCATTTATTCTAATATCTTCCTTTTCAAACTTCAGGGTTTTTAGCCCTTTAACAGTCCATGCAAGCTTTTATGAAACAACGTATCACTTATTTTTAGATTCAGACCAGCTCTCATTTTGTCCCAGGTGGTAGCAGCATAGACCTACTATCTGTACTCTTGATATGAGTATGTTTGTTACAATCATCTTATTTTATCTCTCACTATATGACCCCATGTCTCTGTTTTGGGACTTTATCATTATGAAGAACTGTTCATGCAAGACAGTGTTTCCCTAAAATCCCTGATAATATCAATGACTGCACGTCCTCGTTGGTGTTATCTGTTCAGGAGCTGTATCTTCAATGACAGGCAGAGGAACAGTGGCACTTTGCATGAAGAGGATCTGATTACTGTCTGACTTTGTAGCTCCTTCTCCAAGTGTACATGTGCTTTTATCTCTGTGCATGCCTGCACAATAGCGAATGCGTCAGCTTGGATAAACGTGCATGTGGGTACTCATTCAGCATGGTGTTTGTGTGCAAACTGCATTGGTGTGTATGTATGCAGCCATTTGAAGCATCCTATTATGAGTATCTGAGCTTTAAGAACTCACGTTGATCTTTATATGTTGCATTAGAGTCAGTAGTTGACTTATTTATGTGTTTTTGTCTGCATTGAGGCCACAGAAAGCCACAAAACAAACAAACCAGATATCATACCGGATATCAATCAAATGCATGGATGACACATTCTGATCGCTTTAGTAATGTCCACTGTGCACTTTTTAAACACATAAACCATCTTAAGCAGCTCTGATCTATTTATTAAAAACAATTCAATTCTTCTTCACATCTGCCACATGAACTTTTTGGAGTCTACAATATCCCATATTCTATTCTACCTCGCAGGGATGCACACTTTTATCTAGCAATCTCCAAACAAGGGCAAGAATTCTGGGCACTTACGGTCATCCTATTATCCAATTAATGCATCCCAGAAATGCGCTTTTCTACCTCAGTTCACTTTCTGATTCAGACTACATCCCCATTCTCCTCCCATCATGACCTGTTTCTAAATTTATATTTAAGACAGTCCAGTAGGGATCATAAAACATCTTTCAACCAAAATGAAAGGGATGATTTTAGGCTACTCTGTCAAAATGGTTTCCCAATTTTATTTTGATGTACATACTTTAATCTGTCTGTCTTTAATCTTTCCTTTGATATCAGTCTAAATTGTTAAAACTTATATAACCTTGCACCTTGACAAACAACAAAGGTAAGATATATAATCAGCCCTGCTGTTCATTTCTCTGCTCTGACAAATTTTCCCATTGTTTCTTGTAACTGTTGAGCAGCTGCTCAGGCTTAGGAAGATTCTGTTGAAATGAATTAAATTGTATTCATATGGCACCAAAGAAAAAAGCATGTGGTAGTATGAGAATTTACTGTGTTTATTTGTTGTAGCTTGTTGAGATGAAGTTAAGAGGAAAAAGGGAAGACACTGATACAAAGTTCAACATTCATTGCTGCATCTAATCTTCCACCAGGAATATCTTTCTTTATCTCATTTACCAGTCCACGTTGCAGTATTTGCTTTAGTGCAAAAACAGATCACAAGGAAACTTTTCACCCATTGCTGAAGTCTTCTAACTGTCTCTCTTTTGCTTCTAGGACTCCATCCAAACTTCATCCAGTACATTCACTAGTTTTACAACTCTACACCTCCCATTGTAAAAACCAGGCTGGCTATTGTGAGCTGCTGACAGAGCTGGCTTCCCAGTGCGCAAGCACACACACACACATACGCACACACACACACACACACATGCAGTACACGGGCATAAACAAGCAAACACAAATTATTTTTCTCACATGCACAAAATTCTCATACTGAATAGAAATAACTTTGCATATGTGCACATCACTTTCATTTTTTCTTTGTCACTCACACACATATAAATACACACTGCCTCATAGCAGTGGGTAGATAATAAGTGGTTGTTGAGAGGGTGTGTGTGTTGCTAAGTATTGTACCTGTACCTGCTAATTAACACATACAGACTGTCTGTATGATTTCATTATCGGTTTGACTACCGCACACACACACACACACACACACACACACACACACACTTTAGAAAAACACACATTAAAAAACACTGAACACCTGTATTGAAAATACAGCATTGTTTCCATAGTGATGTTGTCAATACACTCGCAATAATCATAGAAGGAATGCAACAGTGGGTCTCTGTGGAGTGTGTATATGCATGATCTGATACATGCAATTCTGCATGCATGCAGTTTTTCTCATTATACATCAGATATAAGTTGAATTATTAGAATAAATTACAGGACAGCATAACTATAACTCATGCTATCTGCCATTATCATATGCCATATCACAAATTCTGGTGGATAACAGTATTTGGGCAATTTGCCTTTATATCTTCCTTGTCCATGATGTTATTGGCTAAGAGACTGACACAAGATTCCCTATGAATGGTGTTTTCATTCGATCATGTGTTGACATGCCATTCTGTCGTATAAATAGCTTTATAAAATAAAAGCAGGTTTTCAAAAAAAACTTCAGAAACACAGGGACTGAATGTGCAAGGATGAATGTGCATGCAAGTGTGTGTGTGTGTGTGCCTTGCTTGGTATCAGACCGCCAGGAGAGGGGATTGGCAAGAGTGTTTGTTCTGCTTCTTAAAACAAACTCTTGAAGCAGATGAATGATATCAGGCGGTGCGATTAACAGGGACAAGGCTGAATGAAAACTTATGAGGTAGTCTTTTGCTCAGTCTCGGTCTTTTCCTCTCCCTCTCTCTGTCATGCACACCCTTCTTACTCCTATTTCATGGTAAAACTTGAAGTTATGGATCACATCTGCTGAGATTCATTGACTTAAAGTCAACTGTACAAAAGCCAAGAGAGAGATGGACAAAATGAAATGGGAGATGTGAGAAAATTGAATATACAGTGTTAACAGCATGGAGGGGATGAGTGGGAAACAGCTAAAGCAGGGAGAGGAAGAAAAGAGTGGAAATAAAGTCATCTCATAAAGCCACTTTGCTGTTATGCCACTGAAGTGGCCACAAACGCTGGCAGTTCTTCTAAGTGGTAGAGCCAAGCCCCTCTTTCCCATTAAGAGTTAGAATAAACTATTTATCTTTATTATATACACTCATCTGTCAAAGCTATTGAGGAGGTCCGGGGTGCATATTCATCAAATACAAGATGTATGTATATATATTTTAATGTTTTAAATATTTGAACTACATGAGGCATGCCTGATTTATTTTGCCACACATTTAAACATCCATTCATTTGTGCTCTATTTTTGCAAAATAATATGTATATGTTTCATTTAGATGGGTTTAATCTGTTTTTTGTTTTTTTTTAGCAGAGCTGATTCGGGGGATATGTGTGGTTAAGCGGTGAAGTTCTTAACTGCTACAGAATCTCCAGAGAAGCTATATCATCAGGAAATCTAGAAAGTCTGCCTTCTGGTTTACCAAAAATCAACTTAGCATTAAGATCAACTGTAAACGGCCTGTCTGTTAAAAGACTTCCAACTGTTCCACTTCCAACTTTGTAAGGACCACACAGTTCTACCAAGTGCAGTCCAACAGCAAAATACAGACTTGTGAATCTGACGTCAGAGCTAAGATGCCTCTGGGAAACTCGGCGCTCTGTTGTCTCCCACGTGCCTATTCAAGAAGCACATTGTCGCCACAGCTGAGAAGTGGTGGGTAGAGTTGGCAGACTTAGCAGCCGCAGAGAAAACTTGCATTTGGTTTGTGGCTGCTGATGAGTGCAGCCACATTGTTTACGGTGTGATTAAGTTAACAGGTGTTGCTCACCAAAAGGAATAGTGGAAACTTGCTATTGTTATCATGTTACTGAGAGATTTTGTTCTATTCTCTTCTCTTACACTGTTTAAACTTTTCTAGGGCAGTGGGCAGTCCGCTGGTGATGGACCCTAACAGCATTTGCAGGAAGGCGAAGCGTCTGGCGGGGAAGCAGGCTGAGCTGTGCCAGACTCAGCCAGAGATTGTCAGTGAGGTGGCCAAAGGGGCAAGGCTGGGCGTCAGGGAGTGCCAGTACCAGTTCAGGTACCGTCGGTGGAACTGCACTAGCCACAACAAATACTTTGGCAAAATACTACAGCAAGGTGAGTGAGGAATGGATGTGTTTTACTTATCAAAACTGTTTTGTCTTTTCCTATATTTTCCCATTTATAGTGCCACTTATACCTGTGTAGTTAAACATTTTTAGAAATGATTCACCTCTTTCTGAGGGTTAGTGTGTGATACCACTATACTGGTTTGTTCAATATAAAGCAACAGCCAACAGCAGCTTAGCTGGAAACAAGGGGCAACAGTCTGCATCTGTCCAAAAGTAACACAATTTGCATACAGCACATACAAAACTCATTAACATGTTATTTCTTAGTTTAATCCGTTTGAAAAAGTAGGTGTAAATACATCAATTTGTGGTACATGTGGGACACAATTTAGGGTCACTGTGATATATGATATACAGTACGTGCCAATTAGTGAGTTTCAGAGATGTCTGTAGACAGAAGGCTAGATATTTCCCCAAGTTTTCAGTCTTTTTGCAAACTGTTTCCTGGGTCTGTAGCCTTATACTGAATGGACAGATGTGAGAGTGGTATAGATTTTCCTATCTAGCTCTTGGCAAGTAGCAAATAAGTGTTCAAATAATATTGAACTATTACCACAGGCAGAAGCTTTATCAATAATCAGTCTAATTTTTGACACACGTAAACTGACTACAAAAGCATTAGCATCAACCAAATCATATCTAACAGGTCATAGCGTTTCTTTAGATTTGGTCAGACACTTGTTAAAAAATGAATACACTTGCTTTTGACCCACTTATATGGATTTTTGACCCTTGACCTAGACGTATGTAGCTGATGGAAGAGATATAAATCCCCATAATCATCTTTCCTCTCTCCATCAGCCCTCCCAAAAGCCTTTCACATGGTTTAAAAAAAAGAACACATTAAAAATACTGTCATGTCCCATTTTTCAGCCGTGAGTACCTTAGGTCATGGGATCTGAACCCATGACCTCATGACCGCAGCTGACGGCCTTACATCAACTTGAGGTCAGATCCCTGTCTGATGGCACTCCAACAGACAAGGGCAGCTGTTGTATTTCAGACCAGACGTATTCACACTTGACTGACTCTCCTCTTCATCAGATTGGGCACGCTTGAAATGATCAGCTAAAATTGCTCTTTTCTCTTAACATCTCTCTCAAGATCTCTTAACATCTTCCTCCAGCTCTTTGAAGTCTGTAATATAACTGATGTTGGGTCAGCGGTGGGTCTTCTCCAATTACTGTCTTGGTTTTTCTCTGGTATGATTAGATTCAAAGAGAGCTGCCTGTCTCTTCTGTGACTGGTACTACAGAGAGCCTTTATGTCTGTGTTTAGTCAACAAACAGTAAATAACTGATATTAATATACAATATACAACAAAAAATGTGTCAAGCATGTTATTAAACCCATTTTGGGTCTCATTGCTAGAAGATATGCATATTGAAGTTTTGTGCTCGCCTATCATTAACCTCACAAGGAGGTGGCACAAGACATTTTAATCATAATAATTTTCCAATGCTGTAATATCGCAGTCAATACTGATTTGTTATTTTCAGGCCTTTTTTTTTTTTTTACATCAAAGCTGTTTCACATTTTGGAAAACTTGTGATTACTTCTTGGCCTAAGCGTACATAAAATTTCCAAATTCCCCTCATGAAGTACAAATGCTGTTTTTTTTTTTTTTTTTAACATTGTCTTATATTGGAAAGAAAAAGTCAGTCGACATTCATGTGTTTGTACATAAAAAAACTACATGCAAACATCTTGCTGAAGGTCATAATGTTGATCCTCAGAATCAGAAATATATAATTGGATGTGTCAAAAAAAAAAAAAGCCTCTGAGCCAGAACTTTGTACTGCTACAGGCAGTCTGTACCTTAGACCAAGTCTGTTATCATTTATAAAGACAGAGTAGTACTATTAGGACTAGATAGCATGTGTATGTTGCACCAGAAAGATGATTAATACATGCATTAGTCATTAAAATGCATTAATACACAGTTATTATGCTCAGAAAACAAACATAGGATGCTTCAATTTTCATTCAGTTATGTGTTATTGAACTTCCTTGAACGAATCATCTCTCTAAACCACACAAAAGTACATTTCCTATATCCTAAAACATTCGCTTGGCTTTGTGCTATCATAAAAGTTTACATTATATGTCAGTGATTCACATAGCTGATGGTAAAAAAAAAGCATGTTCTTTTCCTCTTATCTAATTTGAATGTATGATACTACCAGTGTTGCCAGTGTCTCTACCAGAAAAAGCTAGAAAGACGAACAAAATGACACAAGGATAGATTGAGATAGAGAGGAAGAGAGAAGGACACAGGGGCAAGAATCTACCAGTAGAAGACAGACTAGCAATTAATCATAAATTCCTGCCTGTCTATAAGGTAGGCCAAGTGCTCTTCTGTTCTGAAGCCTTTGTCCTCAATTACCTGGATCTGCTCTTAATGTGTGTTTATCATGAACTACCAGTAAATGTCAAAATAAAAGTGCCTTTGTATTTATTGCTCACTCTACCTAAGTGGTTTACTTAACCTCATTGAACTCTATTTAACGTATTATGTGATAATAGACTCTTTCAAATGACATGCGTTTTTCTTTGTAGAAGAATGAGACGCAGGACACTATATATGAACAAATCTCCTCTTATTTGTTGTTTGAATCCAGGATTTTCTGAGATAAAAAAAACATCTAGTTTTCATAGTCCATACATTGTTTGTCCAATGCAATGACATATACGTTTTAAATTTAAAAAACAAAATGCATTAATATGATTATATGTCTTATAGAAATTATTTGATTATTACGTTTGTGGCCTAAAGAAATTTATTGATCCATTGATCCCAATTAAGACTATAAAAACACCCCAGAATGGTGGCATCTCTTCCATTCTTGGGCATGTGCAGGAGTATTTCCACACAACACAAAAACTTGTGTAGTCTTTTGGAGATATGCTAATAACAAACAATCGCCCACTCACTTCCAGTTCATGTTTAAGTGTGATTTATTATTTAGCACACCTGGTTAAGAGCAGATTTGGATGGTTAAAAACGTTTGGTGCATATGGAGGTGATTTTTTTCTCTTAAAGGTGCCCTATGTAAAATTCTAGAGCATTTTACATATTAATGTTATGTTTTCAGCAGTTTCTCGGTTGCCTATAACAACCTGTGGACTGATGTATGTGTAAAGGACTCCGGACGGATTTTCTGGGAAATCCAAAGGATGTGACTTTAATGCATGCCTTCTCTCTCAGCTTCCTACTGTGTGATCAGTGTGTAACACTAGCTAATGTGTGCTTACAAAATGAGTCTGCTAACATCAACAAATGACCAGCACCCACCTCAACACAGAGTCTAACACTCAAGTCCAAAGTCAAAGCTAAAATTACTGAACAGCATGTAAAATGTATCATTATATCACGGTTTTAATTGGCTTATGTTGTGCTTTCTAACACGAATGAATTACTAGCTAGCTGAAGTAGCAAAATAAAATCTTGGGCAGATAATATCAGCTAATTCATCCAAACTCCCAGGGCCGGCTTGCTGTTTGCAGGTTACCTTGTCAGCTCATGTAGCAAAGGGACTGGACAGATGCATGCCTACAGAGTAAGAGTGCGAACATGGGATGCTGAATACAGTTCACAAGAGCCAGAGGTGTCATAATTAACAAAATTTTTCAGAATGTTACATAGAGAACATTTAACAGAAAATTAAGTGAAAGTTGCTGCATTAGGCCCAGCCTCTGTACAAAATGATGCCGTCTGTGCAGCTTTTGGTGTATTTACCACCATGACCCTGGGGATATTGGGTATGAACATGCTGTGTGCATTTTTTTATTTCTTTCTTTTTTTTTACCACTACTTATTAAGAATTAAATTAGATAAAATTTTAAATCACTACAAATAGTGGTTTAAAGGTGGACTTGTGCCTTACTTTCTCTCAAACTTTATTGTTAATGTTGTACTAAGTCTACAACTGCATTTGATCTGAAGAAGAAACACCTATTAGTGGATTGCATGACTCAATTAGCTGTCGAAAAAGTGTTTTAGTAAATTCTTTATAGTAATCTGATTGCCATATGTTGGTCCT
Source organism: Sciaenops ocellatus (assembly GCA_033000465.1). Classification (NCBI taxonomy): domain Eukaryota; kingdom Metazoa; phylum Chordata; class Actinopteri; family Sciaenidae; genus Sciaenops; species Sciaenops ocellatus. The sequence continues at coordinate 16,362,783 of CP136868.1, forward strand.
AATATATGGTTATGTTGACGTCTGTGTGCAACCCCCAAACTGGATTTCTGGACAAAGAATATTGTATGTATTGTGTGGTTATGTTAGGGTTCTAACTCTACAGTGAAAACTAAGCCACGGGGTGTTTGGGTCTGGAACACAACCAAGCTGGCTGAGCCATCGTTTTCTGCCTCCCTTTATAAAAACATCTCTGGGCTATCTTCACCGTCTATTCAAACAGAAAGCTTGCAGCGCTGCTTTGCTTTGTGACATGTTAAAGGGTGGCATGGCTGCTGTATGTCATCATGTATGTCTGAGCAAGAAACAGATCGTAAATCTTGTAAAAAAGATAGGGTAAAAAGATACATTGCATACAGGTGTGTGTGTGTTTGTGTATTTCATTCATTCTAATGTTTTGGATGAGGAACATGATGATACATACAACACATATCCAGATTTATGGCTGAAATAACACTCATGTAGACATTCATGTGGCATGGTGTGTGTGTACTACTTCTTGGCTTGAACGCCGCACCTTGAACGCACCATGAAGCCACTAGAAGAGAAAGAGATCCTGAGGGATAAAGGTGTGGAAATGTGGTGTGTGTGTGTGTGTGTGTGTGTGTGTGTGTGTGTGTGTGTGTGTGTGTGTGTGTGTGTGTGTGTGTGTGTGTGTTCATATAGAGGGGTTTTAGTTGATTTCACAACATTACTGAAACACTGCCATTTCACACCTTTATTGCAGGAAGTGTGAATGAATGAACATGTCGACACAAGAATGACAACTCATTTCAAGTCTGAATTGAAATGTTCTCTCCTGCGGAATTGAACCTTTCACGTACAGTCATCTCCAAAACAAGGTCGAATTTCTGGCTTTGTCGTCATTAATTGGTAGTTATTATCCTCTTTTCCTTGATCTTTGCCTTGTTTAAATAACATACAGACCCTGGAGCGGTCATGACTTGCGTTGTGAGCCAGCCAGCATACAGTGATGCTAGTCATCACATTAGGGATGTTGCGGCTCTTTTTAAAAAAAAGTCATGATAGATTGTGCATGGGTGTGTGTTCGTGTGGAGGACTGCACTGCTGTAGAATAAACAAGGCCTCTTGCTCTGGGTTGTACAGTGGTTGCAAAGTAATTACACAAGTCATCAATCGTGTCAGATTTTTTTTATCACTAATGATCCTAACAAGTAGACAGGGGTATACAGACAGGTATACACATGTTCATACCTTTGCACACTTTGTGTTTTCTTGTATTTAACTGGTATTTTAAAGTAAGTGAATACTGTACTGCATGTTTGATAGACAATATGTCGCAATGATTCCCTCTGGACCTGATAGTGAAAGAAATCATGTAGATAGTACGGTATATTCAAGGTTTGATTTATATGATATTGTATCATTTTAAACAAAGTCAAGTACAAAGAGTGTCATCCATAAAATGCTGACTGGGTCTAAATAAATAAAGTAATAAATGTTGTGTTGTTGTTTGTGTAAGTGTTGGCATGATTCAAAGGGTACCTGAAGAGTGGGCCCGTCCTAAAGTATGGTTGACCCAAGTTGACTCTAACAGAGAGAGACACCAATGCTCGCAGCAACATGGTAAGCCAACAATTAACAAGCTGTGGTCAAAACAAGCAGCTACACATCAGTTTTCCCTGTACTTCACAGTTCACACACTCTGTCTCGCCTCAAAAAAACTATTATTCTCTTGTGATGATTTATGACTCACTGTCTGATAAGAGCTGATAGTGAGTTACATTCAGATTCATTCAGATGTAAGACATATTATCACACAGAACAACTACCTGTGGCAATACAATGGGATCCTAAAACACATTTTGTCCTTCCACTCTAGCACGAGAAAAAAAAAAAAAATGTTGGTTGGAAACGAGAAAGAAACAGCACTTTCAATGTTAAAGTCTGATGTTTAGTTGACTCATCCATCCACTGGGATCTCCCTTCTACATTGACTTTGTTGCTCTGTAATAACATCAACTGACTTCCACTTTTGCTCCTGTAATAATTAATATGGCCTCTACAGAGCTTTGTACTTAAATGGAAATATATGTAATTTGGGGGCACTTCCTCAAAAGAATTGTATTTCTTCAGAGGATGGTCTCATAATGGATATATGAACTGATGAATTTATGCTTGTCAAGTATATCTCCAGTATTGAGGTTACAGATAACTGTAATGTCCATACTGGTTTAAGGACTACTCTCATTCTAATATAAATTCATTGGTAAGGTTGGACAAGTATCATTTGTTCTTGTGTATTTCATTTTCTTTGTCATATTGCTGTTCTTGCATTATATCTTGTATTTATTTCCACTTGTACCTTTTGTCAATACTTTACTTAACTCATAGTTTCCTCACAGTTTGGTGATGGTCTAATACCACAGCATGTCTAGTTTGATGGTGCTTGCAGTCAGCCTCGTCCACAACAGACAATTTCTTCCAGTAACTTTCTGGCAGACTATGATCCAGGATGCATTGCAATCTCCTACAGCCCTCACAGCTGCTCTCCGATTTGGTGCAATTTGACTGTTGCTGAATCCACCAGAACAAATGATCCTCCTTAACGCCCCCCACTCTATAAGAAAACAAACAAATAGTCATTAAGCTGTACTTATTTGGACTGTGAGATAATTTTACATTAGACTACTGTCAGCTATAATATCCCAGACCTTTTTGTATCATTACTTAAAAGTAAGTATTAAAAGAATATGCGCTTATTCCTGAAGAAGGGCCTTCTGGAATTAAAAGCAGACGTAGACAGGCCCAGACACCCACCGTGGCAGAGAATTTGTTTGGAATTCATGTCTCCAAGGAAAATATGAAACAGGGTGCCTCAAATCATCTGATTTTTGATAGCGTCTTTTACACATAACAATACTCTTCTCAGTATTCTACCCTTCTTTCAACCCTCTGCCCTGCCTTTTTTATTTCCTGTTACTCTCTGTTTGTTGGAAGAGGTTTGGCTCCATGTCACCGAGTGGTGGATAAAAATAAACCAAAACAACCATGTCAGTGATAAATAGGTCAAACAATACTTTTTGGTTGAATTAGACACATATGACATTTGCCTCATGCAGATTTCCTACACTAAATGCAGTGTTTCACCAGTGCATCCGAGGACATCTGGACAGGCTCCCGGCTTGTTTGGACACAGCTTGCGTTGCTATCACCATATTGTACTAATAATGAGTTGTGTGCCGATGTTTCACACACGTGTCTCTAAATGGATCCAGGGATGTTTTGGAGATGACACATCTTGATTTGAGTATGTCGTTGCTCCTGAAAATCTCAGCCCTGTTCTGCTGAACAACAGTAAGAAGCAAGGTGTGGTCTTGACTGAGCTGCAAGAGGGTATACAGCACACACACACACACACACACACACACACAGTTGCAGAAATGCTCTACATGGATCACCATGCACATGTAAAGTCACACATTTAAGTGTTTTATTTAATCAGCCACAGCCAATCCCAAACGAATATGTAGATCATGACATTTAACAAGTATCAAAATATGACACTAAACATTAGACAAGCTGACTATTTGTTCAATGTCATAAATCCTTTAAATCTACATAAAACGATTACACATACACACTGACACACAAACTCGCCTGCATTGGAGACATCACTGGGTGTTGGGGTGTACAGCTGGTATTGATATCACGGCTTGCTGGGGTGTGCAGGTCTCGTCGCACGCCACCCATTCTGTGTGTGTTACCATTCCTAATGAATCCCATTCACTGAATCATGCGATATGGAGTTGGCAGTGTCGATGGTGGTGACTGCACGCTCGCCGCCTTCCAGCTCATAAGAATTAAAAAAAAAAACCTCGCTTAGTCTCCACACACACATACAATGGCTCGCTAAGTGGCTATTCTTTTTCTCTACTCAGTCCCTAGTGTCTCATCTATCTAGGCAGTGGTCTGCCATTGAAATCATCAATGTCCCCAACAATTCCCACTGCGTGCTTGTTCCTAGGCAAAATTTACACACTTTTATTGTCAACAAATCCCGTCAAAAGGACATAATTAAAAACAAGGTATTAATCTGTCTCTCAGTACTGTGGCACTAAGCCCCAAGCCCATTTTAAGCAAACGTTAATCAAACCGGAGTAAATAGTAGTGCAGCAGGACAGTGTATGCAAAATAATAAGGAACATATCACTCAGTGCAAAGGAGTGGTTCAATAATATTTTTAAATATTTTTAATTGTTTATGGACATAAACTGAGCTCTATTACCACAGAGAATGAGATATATTAAGTTTTGGATAAACAGATGATACTTGTTAGTTTAATAACCAGTTTTGTCTGGTTTTGGTCTTTTCATGGGATGTGTTGCTTACAATAACATTTAACAATGTTAAATCAAATAGGATGTACATTTTTTGTAAAGTTTTAGATGTTAGATTCCTCTTGGATCCAACCAATGTTTTAACCATGCTAAAACAGTCTAATTTAAGGTCACTGTCAATAGTACAAACAAGGAAAATAAATTCTCTTATTTCAGCCCAGTAGGTCTCTTGAGATTCTTTCATAGCTGCTCTTTTGTTGTCAAGTGAATGGCAATAGCTGCAATAACTGAGGATAAAGACGTGTTGAGGGTAAGAATGATGCTGTAGCCACCGGCGAGGACAGACGATCAATTTGCAGTTGTGGTTGGACGTGCCTTTAGCCAGGAGCGTTAAGCTCTGCACCAGAAATAAAGCAGCAGCTGTGGTGTGCATGAATGTATGAGCATGTGTATGAGTGTGCATGTGAAAGGGAGAAATAGCCATCCTCTCAGCACCACAAATCCAATGACACTTGAGATCATAGTAATGGACCAGGATTGCAAGAACGATGCTTTTATCTTGTTCCATGTAGCTTCACTATTGACTGACTGGAGGGAAAGTGCCTGGACGAATGGGTGGATGGATGGAAAGATCAGTAGATGTCTGATTTTGTTGTGGTGTAGCTACTGTAGGCATTTATCATGTGCATGTTGTGTCACTATTTCATAATGTTGAAAAGAAAATTAATAAAACATAAACATCTGTGTCTGCCTGTGTGCATTCGCATATTTGGATTGCTTATTTCTTTTCCCAAACCAGACTGACATTTAGGGAATGTGCTTTCTCTAACTAGCTAAGCAGTTGGTTAGCTTAGCTAGCACACAAACCAGCTGCTTGGCTCTGTCCTTGCTTTTGAGATGCTGGTAGGCAGATTTCACACCTGTTTTCAGTCATTATTCTGTGCTAAGATAACTGGCTGCTGGCTATAGCTTCATATTTAGCATACAGATTTGAAAGTGGCAACAGTCTTTTAATTTCTTAACAATGACGCTAAGTGTCTTAAACCGGAATTATCTCTAAAGGCCAGCAGGGGGCAGTGCCATTGGCCGCAATAAAAAAGCTGGTTTGCACCGAGCCTTACGTCAGTGTATGGAGTGGAGTGTGTGTGGCTGTATGTTTCAGGGGTGGTGAGAATAGAAATTGTAATTTTGCAAGGATATAGACAATCACACTGTTGAACAATAGTCCAGATGAACAATTTAGAAACTTGACGCAGCGTCTGTGATTTTACATATAGAGAACACTTTCTTGTGATTTCAATACCCCAGCCCATTGTAATAATGTGCTTGATCCATGATGACTGCAAGGACTAGGCCCATTAATTTACCTTATTCATCTATTGAATGGGTTCATCAGATATGGATATCTCCAGTTTAGGCTCAGAAACCAATTCATTTTATCACCCAAAGACAATACCTTTAGTTTTGGCTAATTTATTTGTTTTGATCCAATCTAATACTATATTCAGCTCGCTTGCTACTCACCCCACCATATATATTTCTGTCTATCCTAAAGAGGGAGACACATTTGACTAATAACTCAGAGTTCTGAATAGATAAAACTAAATATAGCCAATAAGGAATTACGAAACACCAGATTATTCATGTTTTGCATCTTTTTCCTAATGCTACGGATGTCAACATCTGCAATTTCCAAGACTTTGTTTTGAGAGCTTTAAAAGATTCAATGTCATTATGTGAGAAAGGAGCTGCCTTAGTCATGAAGTCTTACATGTGTAGTTCAAGAACTTTTCTGGGTTCGATGATCAGCTTGACATACATCAGCACTGCGAAATCACCCATCTCCAAGGCAGCACGCAGCTTAAGCATCAACTCCTTTCTTCTCTTCTTGATAAGATCTGAGTAGTCTTCATTGATGTAAATCTGTGTTCCTTTGAGTGTCTTGGCCTGTGATACTATCATCTGCTTATCCTCGCAGCACAAGAGTTTTACTACAAAATTTCTTGGCCGACTTTCATACAACTTCCCTACTGCTCTATTTCAATATTCTTCACATGCAAGCCCTTACTTTCATTACATTTCCCAGCTTTCACCTTTTTCCTCAGGCACACCGTCAATAATGATATTGCTCACCAGTGTGTGATTTTCCAAATAGTCCAACTTTTTATCAATCACATCAGAAGTCTCTTCTGCCTTTGCCAGGTCCTCCTCTAGTTTTTTCAGTTTTCTCACGTAGCACTTCTCCAATGGTCTCAGTTGTTAGTTTTAAGTCATCTTCCATACAGCATGATGTTCATTTTGTGAATTATCTACAATTTACATTAAAATAGACAATGAAGCAGAGTATGTTTTAGGGTATGGCTTCGGATTGACATGTAGTGCATCACGCTCATGAAACTCAGATCCTAACTGTAAAACTGGGCAGTGCTGATCGAATATGAATCAAAATTCTGGCGTTGATTTCTTGCTTCGTGGCAAGCCGCCATTTGTTCCTGCCTGAAAACGAGTCAAGCCACCAGCTACACCCTCTCGTCTAAATATGGTCACTTCTGGCTCCAAAAAGATTTCAATGACCATAATGCCAACTCAAAGTTTCGAAATGACTGTAAAGAAACCAATAGGTGACGTCACAGTAGGTTAAAATTTGCCAAAATATTGATCTATTGCTTTGATCATTGTTTCCTCAGTATAAGAGTAAAAGCTCTATTTTAAAATTTGATGGTATTCCTATTTGCATTTGGATCATGAATTATGGTAAAATCATAACAATCAGATATCAGTAATCAAATACTGATATCTGCTCCTGCTAAACAATACTACTAAACAATAAACTAAAACCCCTCCTTTTTCTTGTCATATGTGCCTTAGATATCCGGGAAACAGCGTTTGTTTATGCCATCACAGCGGCTGGTGTGACCCACGCTGTGACCCAGGCGTGCAGCATGGGAGACCTCCTGCAGTGTGGCTGTGAGGCCACAAGGAACAGAGCACCACCAAGACCGCCTTCATCCTCCTCCTCCTCCTCTGGGGATGGAGTCAAGTGGGAGTGGGGGGGCTGCGGAGATGATGTGGAGTTTGGTTATGAAAAGTCGAAACAGTTTATGGACGCCAAAAGGAGAAGAGGCAAGAGCGACATCAGGACACTCGTTGACTTGCACAACAACGAGGCTGGTCGTCTGGTAAGAAATAGATCTATAGGTCTATGTAGGATTTGTTTGGGGGAAAAAATACCTATAGGTGCTACTGTACTGTAATAAACACAGGTCTGATATTTCAATATCCTCACAAAGGTTTTAGCTGCAAAAGTGTTACTTGTCCTGTGGAATGTTCCATCATTCCACGAACATGCAACAGAGAAAGACATTGCCCCCAGCCATATTTGTGTAGCGGCGTAAGCTGATATTCTTACAAGAATCAGGTTTCTGAAACACAAAAACAAGAGCGTGCCACACATTTTGTTTTCAAGCCTCTAAGGCAGGTAGCTTCTAACATTTCTACAGTCCTTGTAGAAGTTTAAAGTTCCTCTTTGTTGCTCGCATGAAGTATGGCCCAGTCAAGTCAACATGCTATTGAAAGAGCAGAGATAAAGTAACAACTTTTGAGAGTAGTTAATTATGTGAATTAGTAATATAGCTCTATAAATCTTCCAGGTCACATGTACTTTTAGCTGTTTTGTTGATCTCAGTTTGTTACACCCACTGTGTTGACACACACACAAGTAAAATACAGAGTTAGAAAGTTCACTTTCATTGGGTCACAGGCAGGTAGAAAGGAGAGGAGGATTTTGGGATATAGTCCAATTGTCGTATTTGCAAACAAACCATTTGAACAAAAGACGAGACTTGCTCACAAATGCCCAGAGGTTGAGAAATAAGTGTGCTGTGATGCGTGCAAATGACTGTTTGTGTGCATGCATGCATGTGTACTTGTATACACATTTTGCAAGAATGTGTGTGTGTGTGTGTGTGTGTGTGTGTGTGTGTGTAGGTGTATGCGTGTGTGTGTGTGTGTCTGTGTGTGTGTGTGTGTGTGTGATGGGTTAATTATGTGCAGTATAAGTGAATGATCTGTTGTCAAGGCTTGTTAGATGTAGGAAGGCCAGAGGCAACATGGAGGGAGAGGGGGGTTGTGGAGTTAAATTCCTTCTGAATAGCGTCTGCTTTTATCTTACCTATCTATCAGTGTATGTGTGTGTGTGTGTGTGTGTGTGTGTGTGTGTGTGTGTGTGTGTGTGTGTGTGTGTGATCCAGTGGCTTTGTCTGTGATATATCATGAAAACACAATAATAAATTACTTCTTTAGAGAACTTGTCATTTGTCAAAAAAAGCAGTTTGGCTTTACTTCAGGGTACAAGTTTAAAAGTTCCCTTTGTCCCCTTTTTTGTGTTTGATCAACCTTCTCTCTTTCTGTTTTTTATCACCTGTTTGCCCTCCTTCACCTCTCCTTTCCTCTGTCACCCAAAACCTGAAAATCCAACCACCCCTCCATGCTTTCCCCTCCCAGGCGGTGAAGCTCTACATGCGGACAGAGTGCAAGTGCCACGGACTGTCGGGCTCGTGCACCTTGCGCACATGCTGGAAAAAGATGCCTCATTTCCGTGAGGTTGGCGACCGCCTGCTGGAACGCTTCAATGGCGCTTCAAAGGTGATGGGGGGTAATGACGGCAAGACCCTGATCCCTGTCGGACAGAACATAAAGCCACCAGATAAGCAGGATCTGATCTACTCTGACGAATCGCCCGATTTCTGCCTTGCAAATCGGAAAACTGGTTCTCTGGGGACACGGGGGCGCATATGCAACAGCACAGCCATGGACATCAGTGGCTGTGACCTGCTGTGCTGCGAGCGTGGCTACCGGGAGGAAACTGTGGTGTTTGAGGAGAACTGTCTGTGTCGTTTCCACTGGTGTTGTGTGGTCCAGTGCAAAAAATGCTTGGTTCGAAAAGAGCTTAGTCTCTGTCACTGATGAACTGAGGTTGTGAGTGGTCAATGACTTGGTTAATTACAACCACTTCTGTTACTTTTTGAGGTTTCTTTCGTTAGTATGAGAGATGGATAGCGTTTGGACTTTCATGGTGATCCTTTTGTTTCTGTTCATGCACCAGTCCAATAATGCCCCAAAAATGTACATCTCAAATAGTATTTGATCCCAGTTTTGGTTTGGTTCCCAGGAATTTTGACAGACATAAGAGGTGCTGGCAAGAGATTCAAAAGTTACAGAAAGTAGATGCAACTCCATGGCAACAATGTCAAGGGGGACTAAAAGAAGTAAAACACAAAGTAAAATAGAGAAATGTTTCTTTCTGAACTACCTATTTTTCTTTTTCTTGTATATGAAAAAGGACCAAAGAATGTGAAAGTTCTCAATGAAACAGGATGACCTATGCACGGAGGACCTACACGTGACACAGTTTTCTCACTTCCACATTAACAGCAGAACTTGACTGCTATCTAAAACCAAAGAGTTTCAGGTTTCAGCTTCTGCTATTGCATTTGAATGAATTATAACATTTACTTAATTGACTATTCACTAAGGCCCCCTCCCCTTAATTACTTACTATTTTTACCCCTATCAAGCAGATTTATCATTATCGGTTTTGCCAGGTGACATTACACTTGTGTGAGTTGGTTGGAAACACCGTCTCTAGCCTTGAGAGTAATTCTGCATTATGTTGCTACTGTAGGTAGTAAGCTATTTAGCCAGGCATGCTTACATTTGCAGCCACCATTAGAGTAGGCAAACACTGTGTGTTTAATTCATTCTTTATACTTTTACTCATGCAAACTACAGACGATGCACACCCTTTCAGCATGTGGAGAAGCCCAAAGCCTGACACACCTGCCATGCATTGCTGTTAGTTGTTTTTAAACTATGATTGGACAATTTCTGGGATGTAGTACATGGTCAGTTGTATAAACTGGCTGCTAACCTACAAGGGCAATGTCAACTGACAATGTCAACATGACAACATTTTTTGGTATTAGGATTTCATCTACAATACACTATAGACACATTATAGATCTCAATATGTTCCTAATTCCAGTACTTTCATTTTACTTTGATATATTTGTTCATGACTATGCAACAATATGCCCGTTAATACATACAATAAACAATGATCAGAACATCTTTACATTTTACAACCCCCAAAACCTTTTAAAATGTTGATATCATACATTAACTTACATTAACTGCAACCTTTCCATTTAATTGATCACACACACAAAATACAAAAAGTTGAAAAAGGGAAATGGTATCACATTATCATATTTAAAGAATGCTGTCAACACCGTGTTTTGCAGGAGTGGCCTACCAGCAAAGACTGTTATTTATATAAAGATAGGATGACAAGACTACTCACTTCCATCTCTCTCAGAAGCACTTTGGATAAAATGGCTGCGGTGGACTTTCGTCAATAGCTTGGCAATAAAACCTTTTGGGGTTGTCTGTTTCTATTAAACCAAAAGAGGAACCTTTATTTACATGACATTGTTTGGTATCAAGAAAATGTATGTAATGTATTTTGTTTATCTGTTATGATATACAGGGCTAATGTAATAATGCACTTTGGATGTTAGCTTTCGTTTGATACTGTATGCGCATATGTATGTGTGTTTAGTGTGTGTGTGAGAGAGCGAAAGTGTTGCGTATGTGTTTGTGCAGGTTGGCCAGTTATCACCGTATCATTAGTTGACAGTAATTTTATATATCTTTAAATTGCTGTCTGACGTTAAACTGCATTACATTGGTTATTAAAGCACACAGCTCTTTGACTCTTCCTCTTTGCCTTCAGAGGAAGAATGTTTCCCATAAACCATAAATCATGTCATCTCATTTACACTTCAGTTTTATTACCAGACAATGTACAGCAAGTATGCTGAACTATGATACTACATTGCTTCCATTTGTTCTGTTAAGGATGCTTGTCTTTGATTCAGTTCAGGTAGGATTTTCCCCTGAAGGATATAGAATAATCTCATCTTGATCATACAGTTGGTGGTGTTTATGTTTCAGGAAGATAGCATGATTCAGATTTGGCTGTTTCCAAAGTCACATAGTTACTTTCAGTATGTGATGTATGCTGACTTTTTGCAGGGCCAAAATCAAATAACCAGCTTCATTACTGATTACTTTTTGGGATGTAATGTGGGTAATATCTCCCAAGATCTTTATAACATTTTAAAGTAAAATATATGTGTGCAGCTTTGTTTAGTAACTTTTCAACTAGACTAGCATCATTTTCATTTCAAAGTGAGATATCATTCAAAAAACACTGGTATACAGGTAAAGTCAATTTTGAGTCACAGTGGATGCTAGCTATTATCATATTATTTAATTTAAGACACTATACTCACTTTGTTTTTGAAATATTCATATAAAGCATTCTGGAAAGAAATCACTTACTTATTTAAAGACAAAAGTCGAAATCCAGTTGTATGACAGGAGCCTAAAGTTTCATAAGTTGCAGTGTAGTTGCATCATTTCAATGTTTCAAAGCACGCAGCATAACAAATTAGGTCATTATCAGCATGGTCACTATTGCAGCAATCAAGCAACTGAGAGTATTTCTGTTCAAATGTATTTAATATTGGAATGAAATCATAAACACACTACTTATGAAAAGGCCATATCTTATCACACAACAATACATCTGCAGTATGTACATGGTAATCATGATGGCATGCTTTCCAGTAAGTTATTGTTGCTGTAACTTTGATTGTGTTAATATAATGCCTCATGATGGTGGTAATTACCATAAATAATGGAACTGCAAAAGTCACATAATAATAAATGATGTTTGAATGATGTTTTGAGCTGACATTGTAGCCATAACTCAGCCATGGAGCCATACAGTACAAGAGCGACTCCAGAAAAAGTCACATTAACAGTGCTGTCTGATTTTGTGTACTTCTTCATTTGACCTGTTTGAATGAACCTAAGACAATTTAAATATCTGCATGTCGAGTTAAGCACATTCCAAGTACTTTTAATTTTTTTTCATTATTCTAACTGTGTTTGGTGGAAAACAACAGAATGTAGCAGTAAGTGGATAACATTTTTACGAGGATGGAAATGATGTAATGGTGATTGTTAAAAAAAACATTTCTGTGACAGCTCATGCAACACATCTTTGTCCAACTAGGTTGTTTTAGTGTCAAACAAGTTACCTTTACACAAGTGTTAGAGTTTGTCATCTCTTTAAAGACATTTTGTCATGTTTGCTTCACATTTCATTATGCTCTTCATTTTTATATTCTTCAGAAATCATTTCATATCTGGATGTTATGTTGCATTTAGCATAAAACTACTGTTTGTGACTCACATTCAAAATCACTATTCAAATAAAAGGTAAAACATTCTTATTTATCTCATTCTTTCCCTGCGATGTACCAGACTTTCATGAGATTTGAGGTAATGAGACACCCCTTTCTATAATTTAATAATTATACATGTTGGAGTTTATTCAGGCAAATTCATTATTTGATCCATTCTGACACATTCAGGAAATGAATTGTAAGTATCAATAAAAAGACAGGAAAATCAGCAACTTTGTTCCATAGCATATTTTCCATGATTTGCCCCTGACAGAAATATTCCACATCAAACCTCTCATACTAAATACAAGGAGAAGCGGCACAAAGCAGATTCCAGACTGCCAAAATTTAAGACATATACAGACTAATTTAATGACATCACTTCTATCTTCGGTGTTCTTCCAGACAGTGTGTGAGTGTTAAATGCTTCTTTTTTTCATACAGGTGCAGGGTTGAGCTAGGTCTTCACTAAAGTGATGATTTTCACCAAAACAGATCACTTCCGCACCTCAGCTTGATTATTTTTGCCACTCAGCAAAAAGAGGTGTTGTTTTGAGGTATTTATGCTGTAGAAATGAAAAGACGAGGAAGAAAAAAGAAAAAAGAAAAGCAGGCCTGTATTAGTTTGAGCTGTACAAGTTGACACAAGTTCATATTTTCCAGGAATTTGTTGCATGGTGGTGTGCAGCAGAGTCGGGCCAGCAGTTGTGTTTAAGACATGGTGAGGTAGGCCAAAGAGGAGGAAAATGCCATGGGGCACTCGTCTCCTTATATCTCCCCTACTGTAGCTCCTTTGCCCTCTCCTGCCCTCTCCTTATGTCTCCCCTGCTGTAGCTCCTTTGCCCTCTCCTCTCCTCTCCTCTCCTCTCCTCTCCTCTCCTCTCCTCTCCTCTCCTCTCCCTCTTTAAGCTGTACAGGCATTCAGTGCTGCATGGGCAAAGCCAGAGAAAATAGACAAGTGAGCAGATAGATTTATTGGAGCATTGGTATAAATATAGTTGCCTGTCGACATCTGTGTGCATGTGGCTGCATGTGTCTGTCTTTCTCAGTCAGTGTGTATGCGCGTCTGTGTGTGTGTGTATGTGTAAGTGTGCATGTATCCATATGTGTCCTTGTGTGTCCTTGGGAGTGCACGGCCAGGCTTGAATGGGTGTATTTTTCCATGTGTCCCCCCGAGAGAAAGAAATAGTACCTGAGGAATGTAACATTGTCCCTACTAGAGATGAGATTTGTCTCCACCTACAATGACTTTTAAGTGCACACATACACGCACACGCACAAAGCGAGTGATTAATGAGGGGTTGCCACTGTAAATGGATCTATAGTGTTGCGCTGCAGTAATTTCTGTGGATCAGTCAGATAAATAGAGTCCTGCTATTTCTTATCTCCTACAGTTGAGTGTTGGTGGTCCGCTGCTTTTATTTAGCATGCATTTTCTGTACATGTATGTGTGTGTTCACTTGCAGAAAAATAAGGAAAGAGCTAGAATGTAGATAGGAGGGACAAGATTAAATAAAAATGACAACTGAGTGGGCTAGTAGAGAGAAATTAGTGACAAGGGAGGGGAAATTATTAATGAGGGGGGGTGGGGGAAAGGTCTGAGAAAAAGATAATGAGAGAGAGAGACAGAAAGAGAACTTAGAGGTAACCCGACACTATAATGCTCTTCCATTTGTGTGAACTCTCCTCCAATCCTCTATCAATCTAGCAGTGAGATGTTGCTTACACAAAGGGCACATCAGAGATCAACTATGTGTGGGGTTTCATCTGATACCAATGACTGTAATTATAGGAGTGGAAGAGACAGACACAGACAGAGGAACATGTTTAATACAAACCGTGAAATGAAGCAATCTTACTTATTTTACAGATGAAATATGCACTAAAAGTATAATTTATCATGCTTTCAAGATCAAGACACCCACATTCTCACATTTGCACACATCCGCATGAACACACACATGACCTCCACTTTGGCTCAGTGTGTTTGGAAGAGACAGTGATCTTTATGAGTTAATGCAGGCCCTGGAGGTGATGGCTCTGCTGCTGCCTAAGTTCCACAGCCCACCCAAATAGGCTTCTAGTGCTAAGAGATTTAATAGTCCATTTTGTGCACAACATTGTATCTCTGCCTTTTAGGCATGGCTTGCCTCAGGACCCTTAAATGACATTTACTGTATGACAAAACACATGAGGAGTATTAGACTTGACTTATCATGCACAGGGATGTCCCTGAACACGAGGTGAGTGGAGATAAATTGCTGTGCAGATAAAGCTCAGCTCTCGTTTTAAAATGTATTTTGGCAAAATTACCCTCCTCCTTGAGAAATATACTGTATGAGTGCTTTTCTTGAAGAACCTGTCATCGTTGCAACATCCTAAAACAACACTTGCCTTGAGAAACACTTATTGACCCACATCATTGTCGTGGGTGGATAAACATTGAGATGATCTCACAATTTATCTTTTAGTCATTTCTTACACCCCCAAATCCTCTAAATCTCTCCACCTTTGTCCCAAATCTCTCTGTGTCTCTTCTATCGTCACATCTTACTTGCGATTGTGTCATTTATCAAACTCCGTAACTGTCTCTCGCAACCCTCTCCTCTCCTCTCCTCTCCTCTCCTCCCTCTGTTATCTTGAGTTGTGAAAACATGGCCGCCAGAGGTTGGTAGGAGACCTGCTGTCTATTGTGGCTGCTTTGGCTCAGTGTCTGTTCCTGTGTGAAGACAGGGCAGTTCTCTTTCTCTTTAGGACAGAGACAATAAACAAGGTTGTTTGTACAACAACAGTCATGGAAAGCCTTGATGGGAAGCAGACAACCAGCTTACTAAAGTGTGTACATGTGTGTGTGCAACTTGTGATCAGTGTACAACGCAGCTTTTCCATTTGGGGCAAACACAGAGTGAGCAATAATGAATATATTAATCACTCTACAGAACACACACATAGACAAGGAGGCCTTCTTGGAGACCCTCAACCTCAGCAAGATGTGTGTTTAAGTCAGGAATCCCATTACTGTGACATGCTGTGTATATACTGCCCTAGATTATGACATTATTACAGTAATAACGGGCTAAGCAGTGACTAATTTACTACTCTTGTTTTGCAGGACAATACTGTATTCATAGTAAAAGAAAGAGACGCTCTGTTCATTTTAGTTTTTGACCACAAGATGGCGTCATTGGAGCAGAAAGTTAATTTACTTAATATCCTACTGGGGATAACAGTTTGCACAGAGAAGATTGATTATAATGCTAATCATGATCAATCAGCTAAAGTAAAATAATTTCAATGGAGTGAAATTCATTATAATAAAATAATAACAATTAAGGATTAAAGTATTGACGTGCATTTGCAGAGCATTTTAGGCACAGCTGTCCGTCATTTGGCTTGGTTTCTATCAGCTCAACTTTTCAGCCAATGTAACTATTTTTGCTCAGATTATGTGTGCTTTGTGTATGTGCTTGTGTGTGAGCATGAGTTCAAATATGTGCCAGAAAGACAAAGATACTTTTATTGACATTTGTAGCTTAGTAACCCATATAATTATCTAACTGTTCTTCATCTGAAACAACGATAAGGCTTTGTAAACACACTCTCGGATTAGCTGTGCCTGCTACCTTGTGTACCTCCCTAGTTGAATTACATGCACATGGACACAAAAACACGTATTGCAGAAGCATGCACATACACAAACAACAACATAACGAGACAACATCTTTCCCAATTAGGGATAGCCAGGGTTAAGTGAGGCAGTAAGGAAAACAAGCATTTCTGATACTTGTTAAGAAAAGAACTAGATTACTGTGTGTGTGTGTGTGTGTGTGTGTGTGTGTGTGTGTTGCTTTGTAAACAGAATTTTCAAGTTTTCTGAACAGAATGAGTTGCCTGTCTGATCCACGTCATTGCTTTGCCAACACAGTAACAGAGAAAGCCTCTTCAACTTCTCATATTAAAAAACAAAACAAAAAAACACATGTAATGGACTCCTTTGGTCTGGTGTTCTGCTGGGTGTGCTAGTTAGCTTGTTGACTCGAGACAATGTGTGTGCTTTAAACCCAGCGAAAGTCTCATCTTTGGCCTTTATTACTGTAAAGTGTGAAGAAAGATGGAATGTTTAGGAAAGATGGGGTGCTATGAAGGTGGGGTGGGACTGGGTTCAAATCCAGGACAGCACTGTCACACATACACTTTAGACCATCAGGACACCTCATAAAAGTTGTTGGGTAAGAAACTGAAACCCTGCTTCCAGGGATCAAAATTGTTAAAATAAATAAATAAATAATAATAATAATAAAAAAGTGCAATAAACACTGGAATGTATGAGTGGCTATATGTGGAAAGCTCATAATTCATGATGTTGAAATTGTCAAAAAGGTTTTCTTTTTGATGCAAACTTACATAAGACACATAGTATAGAGCTGTAATGCGTTTAGTTGAAGAGAGATTCTAAGATCTCTTTTATCTTCTCCTTTCCCAAAAAATACAACCCAAGTAATATTTTCTTTTCCATTCACCATAGGGACAAAAAACAAAAATCACGGAAGTTCAGAATATCACTTTGGTGCCTGTTTTGTTAAAGGATCCTCGGCAAAGTTTTACCTCCCCTCAGGCGTGTGTTCTCTGTACATTCTGTGAATCGTCAGGATCATCCAAAATAAAGCCAGTTCTCACAACCTCAGGATATTTTCACTTCCCTTCAGTGATGGGTTAATTGATTAGAACCACATTGAAGTCTCGGCATGGGGATTGCAACACATTACAGTAAGAAACAGCTTTGTGACTGTTCTAATAACATGCATGTGTTACTGGCACTCAAAGGTACACAGACATAGTATAGCGTATGTGAGTGTATGTTTTGTGATTACTAAAATAAACTGAGTGTTGGATTATATAGTGACACAGAAATAGAATATTATATATGTCAGTCGTAGTGAAGAAACTCAGAACCCCACTGATTTACCTGCTGATTTAAAATGCTATCCTTCTTGTGCTGTGAGGTAAAGCCAAACATGCCATAATGTTGCTTCAGTAAAAGTGTCCTGGGCTAAAGGACTAAGAGTGCAGTGTGGGGGGAAAGGAGGACAGCTTTCATATGAGTACTTTTTGTTTTCAACTTTCTCTCTTTTGAAACTTCAACCACAGATGCCATCGATCTCAAATACCAACTGTTTAACTGGCAGCCCTGTCATTTGTCCCAGCTCCCTATAGTGTAATTGCACAGCTGTCCCTTCTTCTTTTGCAGTTTGTCCTGCCCTGTCTGCTCTCCATATTTCACACAAAATCACTCACAAAACATTATGTTCCTACATGCAAAAATATACAAACACCCCCTGCTTATTGACAGCCTTGTGCACCCACTCTTTTTCTCCTTTCTTTCTGTCTCCTACACTCACACAAACACACACACACAGAGCCAAGAATTTGCTTGTTAGAAGTTTGTTACTAGAGTAGAGCCTTGTAATTGACTAACCTCTGCTCTGCCGCGCTCTCCTCTGCTTTGCTCATTTTCGTCAGCTCACTCCAAAACTCTCCAAGAAACATGAACTTTGCTTGAACTCCCTTCTCAGAGAGACATAGAGAGTGAGGGTGTGACAAGTAAAACTTCTGTCAGTTAATATACTGCATAGTATACTGTCACAGTGTTATTGGTCCATGTGCAGAGAGAGAGAGTGAGGTAAAGAAAGGCCACGAGAGAAGATGAGGGATTTTTCACCAATAGTCACAAGCTATCTTTAAATTACTATGTTTTGTAATTATTTCTGACCTTCTGATCATAAATCCTCTCATAGTGAACTACCTCTTACTTAATTTGGGATGTATGCAATCCCAGGTTGGCACTAACAGTGGTTTGGGTTCATGATAGTGCATTAAATGGTGAAAGTAACCATGACACCCGCTCTGCTATTTCCGCAACAATGAAGTCAATCATAAAAAAACTTCACGGCAGTGAGGGGGGGGGGACCCTTTAAAGGCAGTAAGTATAGTACACCACCATTCATAGATCACCTTTGAGTTTCTAAGTGTGACATGTAATCAGTCTAAAGTTACCATGGTTTTCAAAGCATAAAAGCAGCAATGCAGCTGAACTTTGTAGTTGAGAGGGAGAAAATGATCTGGCTTCTGTATATAACTAAGAGGAGAGTAAATACAAGCAACAAAAAAAGCTTTGATCCAAATTAAAAGAAAAGTTCCACATTTTGGGAAATAATTGCAAGCAGTCTGATACCACCCTCAGGTTCATGCTATGAAGCTACAGAAACCAAGTCGAAACAGTTAGACTGCCTCCGTGCAAAATAAAAAACAAAATCTTTTGACCAGAATGTCTAAAGCTCACTAATACACTAACATAAGCATGTTTTATGTTGTTTTATTAATCAGATCAAAAACTGAAGCTGTAAAAAAATGAAGCGCATGTTTCCCTCTGTTTCCAGTCTTAGTGCTAACATAAATTAATCTGGTGGCTGTAGCTTCATACTTGCGTATGGATCCTTCTAATGTAACTTTTAGCAAAAGTGAATAAGCCCAAGTTTAAATATTTGCTTTTAATTTCCTAAAAAGGACTTTTGTGCTTGAGCAAAAACCATCAGTCGTACTATAATAATAATCTATTACTGCGTATATAGAGGGTATTAATTAATCTGCAACCTAAAAAATTCATAACTCGATGTTCATGCAAGTTCACGTGAAAGACAATGCCTGGCATTGAAAGCACAATTTTGTCAAGCATTGAATTCACTTCAGTCTTCTTAAATGTATAACTGTTTGCTTTATTTTTGTTCAATCGAATTTTCTGAAGTCACTTTCATAATAGAGTGGTGAGTGTCTCATTTATCTGTATTGACTTACTTTATTACACTTGCATCTACATTTGCATGGTACAAGTTGCACGACAAATCATTCACTATTTATTACAGGGGAAGTTACTAGAAAAGAAGAAACCACTGTATTGATGTGAGAGACTTTTTGAGGTGATCAGCCACATGAAAAATCCAGTCTTAACACTTTATGTGTTTTGGCCCTTAAGCCCAAAAAGAATTTAAAATTTTAAAACTGGATTTGCCTGACAAGTATAGAAACAAAGCCAAACAAGTTTGAAGATAAAATCTTATATTATTTGAGCTGTAAATCACTGCTGTTCCATGATACTACCACACTAAAAGTTAACAGTTGGATTGCACAAGACCAGAAACTATATATTCATAAATTCTGTATGACCTAATGTGTTTACATGGCACTCGCCACCAGACTGTGAAAACTTAGCTTGGCCATGTCTCTCCCTGCAGGACAATAAAGTTTCAATTGAACCAGACACTGCAACTCGACAAAAATACTGGCGCTGTTGGGAAAACTCAGTGTTTTAGTTTATTATTGAATTAAATGTTCGGCAGGTTCATATTTCATGTAGCAGAGTGAGTGAGCGAGAGTGAAAAATGCAAGATAAGAATAATAAATGTTTTCAAGGGTTACATGGAAATCATGTTAAAACAAAAACGTTCAGGCACAAAGTAGGGAGCTATGAAATGAACCTGGCATGAACATTTGACAAAAATAAAATCTTTATGTCTCAAGACACTTCAGTCAAGTTGAAGTGAGACTAGTGCTGAAATGTTTCCCACATCATTTTTAATAAATGTATCTGAACAAAAACATACTCTCCAGTGAAAAATGGGAAACAATTAAAGGTGTGTGTGTGTGTGTGTGTGTGTGTGTGTGTGTTTGTGTGTGTGTGTTTGTGTGAGTGTGAGATAGAAAGAGCGAATGAGGAACACAAAAAAAGGCAGGGAGAGAGGAAGACGGCAGACCTAACTCCTTGGCAGAGGACTCCAGTCCAGATGTGGAAGCTGTGTGTATTATGTGTCTACATGTGAGTGATGAGTGTGTGTGCACAATATCCTTTTCATTATGAATAATGTGTAAAAGGTTCATAGCATGAATATGCAATGTGTGTAAAAAAGTGCCATTTCCTGCTGGGACTTCACTTGTCATTTAAATGTAAAAAAAAGGCCCCAAAATCATCATTCATTACATATTGAATGATACATAGTGAGTATGAATGCTTAAATAAAAACAGGTGGGGCTCATAGTTCATAGTAATATTTGCTTAATCAATATTGACTTGTCAGTGACATCAGTGACAGAGTACAACTTTAAGATTTCTGACTTTGTGGACTGAGCCAAAGTAATGCCCCAGTGGAAGCCCATATCTACAAGGAAAAGAAAAAAAGTTAGTCATGATAGAAATAAAAGTACTCATGTTAAAATTTTACTTTTACTATTTACGGTCTCGTCTCTTAATTTTTGATTTAGTATCTTGTTTCTGGCTTCTTCTTTTTTTTCTTTCTTTTTCACTGTCTCAAAATGTTTACTTTTCAAGATATGTAATGTAGAATTTTGACTGTTTATCTCATTCTTTTTTACTTAAAGTCTCCATTTTTTTTACTCATGTGAGACCAAATAACTTTTTAAAGATAAACTAACACATTCATCTGACCGATAAAGAGTTGAATTTATCAATATAGCTTATGGTAGCTAATGTGTTAGCAACCTTTTGGTAGCCTATAGTTGACATTTCACATGGTCACTGTACATAAACCTGCTTCACTCAAGATATGAACACAGTGAACAAACTGACTCAGTAATGTCAGTCACAAAACAATATAGAGCTAAATATGTATTAGCATTAGCTAACATTAGCCACAGTAAGCTACTGGTCATACTAGATGAAGTAAGGTTGTAGCAGCAAAACCAAGGAGCAAAGGACCGTTTTACTACTTATTGATTCAAAGGTCTCAAGGTTCAAGCAAAGTTAAGGGAAGGAATGTTTAGAAAGTTACACAGACTTACATTAAATGTTTGACTTATTATCTCATAATTTGGACTTTATAAGTATATATGTTTTTATTTCGTAAGTTTTTTGTAATGGGCTTCAGTGCATCCCTCTGATTGTTTTTACAGTAAAGAAGAAAACATCTTTAACACCTTTTCTTGTTTTGGTTTGTAGACTTGCCTCACTGGGTAACAATGGAGGTCCACTCTGCTGCTGTTCTTGCTTTGTCAAGTGGAGACAGTGGAGTAATATATGAGTCATATTTATAAGGAACTGTGATTCAGAAAATAATCTTATCATCAGTCATCATGAGAAAAAGAGAGGCCGAAAGACTGGCATGACAGCATTCAACACATCCTGCTGTAAGAGCCGAATTCAAAGTCACAAAAACCACTAAGTCTGCTCTCCTTAACATGCCTTGAAATAATTAACGCAAAGTTGCCGTCCCTGCCAAATCTTGCAGATCAGGGTGCTGTGATAAATCTCTGTGGGAGAAAATTTGATGTGGGATTGTTTCCCTGATCTTCTAAATTTGTGTATGGCAACTTAATTACGTCTCAATGCTAAGCTCATGTAGTGTTTTACTACTCTGGTGACTCCATGCTGGCAGAATGCTTGCTTCCCTCCACTAGTGGGGGAAAACCTTTTTATTTGTGGTCTCTGAATCTTTATTCTAGGCTACTCATAAAGCACTGAGATGAGTGATATCATGTGGTCTTCATCAACAAGGGAGCTTTTTGTTTGACTTTATAGTCATTTAAATGGAAAGATTAAAGGCCATGACACACAGGCAAGGTTAGAGAGCAATGGGAACTTCAGCCGACAATTTTAACAAGCCCTTATTTTTTAAAGATACTTTTCTCTACTCACAGAGCACAAGAGGGTCCTCACAGTGACAGAACTCAAACTTTGCAGCTCACATATTGTTTTTAAATAGATGTTTGTTCACTGAAAAAAAGTGTTTAAAATATCAAGAATTTGTTGCAGGACAACTCCACTGATTTTACTCATTAAAATCAGTTTAGTCATCATTAGTACTGCTCAGTCTGTGAAAAGAGTTAAATACTGTCATCTGTGGATGATGTAAACAGGGGTTACCAGGCATGGAGGGTGTAATGAAAAGATGCTGTTACATTATAGGATGTGCAAGATCCAATACTTTTGGAGCTTGGACTAAATGTGCTCAGTATAATAATACATCTCTAGAATCCCATTTACTTTATGGAAGTGAAAAATAAAATAAATAAAGTGCCCCTTTAATTAAAGTCCCATCAGAGCAGGGAAAATAAACCTCTCACACACGATTGAACTGCAAAAAGAGATCTGCTCTGAAATGAAGAATTTGAGTATAAAACACAGGATAACATTTATTTGATTGTTAGCCTTTCTTTGCTTTTTCTGTCTTTTTGACTACAACAAGTGTGTCAGTGTAGGCAAATGCAAATATACACAGGAGTTGAAAATCATGGTCCTACTGGAGGATAAATCGATCTTGTGATCATCTGATCATCATACATTACTGAAATACATAGAAAAGTCTGTCTTCCTTGCACCACTACATCATCATTCTTACCCCCATCATCATGAACTTTTTAACTACATCTTTAATCAATACAAAAGTATATTCCACTTTTGCTCCACACACTCCAACAGCCCATCTCATCATCCTCATCCTCAGCATCGCTCCTCCAGTGAATATAAATGTTCTCCCTCACAGGGGGCGCAGGCTAAGTGTTTCTGCTTTCCTTATCTGAAAGGATCTCTATCCTGCTTTAACGAGGCACTTGACCTCCCTCGGCGCTCTCCTACTCCCTGGCTGACGCAAAAAAGTGGGCTGGCGAAGCGCTAAGTGCAGTAGTTTAGAGGACTATCGGTGCGCACAGAAACATCACTAGTGAAGCAGACTTCATTTAGAGCGCCTATCTTGGGTTCGGCTGTCTCTCTCGGATGTTATACAAATGCAAAAACCTTGGCGGAGATAACCGGGATGTGTACGGATGTGTATGAGAAAGACAACACTTACGCTTCCTCAAACTTGTAGCAACCTCCTCCATTCAGTAAGTTGAGAGGTTGATGAAACTTTTTTTTTTTTTTTTTTTTTTTTTTTTGAATGAGTATCCCGCCGCTGGCTGGCACATCTGGACTCGGGGACGTCGGAGCTGTCAAGTCCAGCGCCAACGTTTAGCCGGACCTGACGTGACCCCCCACCACTCTTCTGTTTTTGTCCTCCCTAAACTTTAAGGCGGAATATGGGACTTTAAATTCTTGTGTCTTTATTTTTAAAACTTTTTTTCTTTCTTTCTTTTTTTTCATAATTACAAGGCACAAAATGGAACACTCAGTCCTCAGAATAACATGCCTCTTGGTGATTATCTGTCTCTTGGATAAAAGGTGAGTTGAATTTGATAAGTAATGTCTGAATTCAAATTTAAAAAAAAAATAATATTTGTGTTGGTTTAACGCCCTTAAAAACATCTCTTGTTCTTTTAGAAAACTGTTTAACAACTTTATTTTTTATCAGGTCATAAATTATTAGTTATCAAGAGGATCCTGTGAAATAAACAATTATCTTCTTTAACAACATGAAAGTTCATTCATGCATTCTGGCTGACGTGTGCTTAAAAAATAAAGGATGAAATATTAGTCTATGTTTTCACATCGCATGCCAATTATCTGCTTCCCATGCCTTTCAAACAATGTCGCCAATCAATAAAAAGTTGCCCTTTGGAAAGATAGTTGTTGAAACAGGTCTACTCTCAAAGCAGGAAACACAACAGGTAGCAACAGAAGACTAACTGGAATTGCAGGGACACACAGTTCAATGCCACCTATAAAGTAGGGCACCGCCATGCAAGTGAACAACATTTGATGTCACCGCAAGTTTTTTTTTTTTTGTTGATTGTAACTGAAGTCCAAAGCTGCTGGTGGATTTTTCTGAAAGAGCAGAGAGGTGGTTTCTGAACCTTTATGTCTTTTGAAAGAGACTTGCAGGAGAGAAACATGCAGAAGTTCCACATGTTGATGAAACAAAAGAAATAGTATGCAAAGTTTCTGCAGCTGCATGAGTGTGTGTGTACTGTGCATGTTTCCCTACACCTGGTATTTGTGTATGCACGTCGGGGTGTGCTTGAGCATGTGTGTAAACCGGTGTGTGTGTTCCCACAGCCATACATGCTTCTGACTGGTTTGTCACAGTCATACAAACACTGTGACACACAACCTGTGTTTTACCTGTAATGATAATGAAAAGAAAAAGCTGGGCAGCTTTCAGCTCTCAAGCCATCATCAGTGAAGCCTGTGTTTTCCTTGTTATTGCTGTTACTGATTCTCTGTGAAGTAGAAAAGAGCTTTGACCGCTGTCAGCTCAATTACTGTTGTTCACATGATTGATCTGCAACAGAAGGAGCAGATAGTCGAACACAGAGACACACCTTGCAGCTAAAAAGTCACTGAATTTACATGCTAACTGATTTCCTGGGGCGATTTTACAGTATGGGGGAGTGAATACGCTTTTTCCTTGCTGTGTATCTAAAAGTGTTATTAGAACTATTGGATTCATGCCAACAGAGTGGATGCTGTTCCCTCACCCCGCACTTTAATTCACCTGCACTGTTAGGTCAACATCAAAGTGAAGTTCAGGAGACAAAACCTGAATTTTGCCTAAAAAACTCAAAATGGGAATACAGCTTGTTGCAGTTTTTGGTGCATGTATTTAAATCAGTATGAACCTACATCCCTCTAGAAGCACCCACCAAAGCTTTTTCTTTTATTCCGTGTCTTTAAGCATTAGTTATTTTTGTTACCTAAACTGATCATAGTGATAGTCGGTCTTCTAGTCTGTTCTGTTTATTTTGGAGATGGCTTTGCATGATCATAAAGTGACTCAATCTGAAAAACAAAAAAAACAAAAAAGCAGATTTGAGATTACATTTCCTTTTTAAACCGCAAGCATGTGATGATGTTTTTTTCAGGATTCAACTACAATAGGGATCATCGAATCAGGACGTCTGTTACTGGTACTGTGGAAACTGGGCGTGGGGTGACAACCAACAAACAGGAGCAGAAAACATTTATGAGTAGCGTTTGTCTTGTCAATAACCTGACCTGTGTGCTCCATGCAGGGTAGGCTCCAATGAAATCCTGGGCCTGAAGCTCCCCAATATCGACCCGATCCTGAATGCCAACACGGTGTGTCTGACACTGCCGGGTTTGACACGACGCCAGCTGGAGGTGTGCATGCGCAACCCAGATGTAACAGCTTCTGCAATCCAGGGAATTCAGATTGCCATCCACGAGTGCCAGCACCAGTTCAGAGGGCACCGCTGGAACTGCTCCAGCCTGGAGACTAGGAACAAAATACCCTACGACAGCATAGTCTTTAAAAGAGGTCAGTTTTTATGGTCACAGTACAATATACTGCAGAAAATGGCCCACTGTACAATTTCAATTGAATTCCCATCTGCCTTTCATGTAACTACTTTGTATCTCTTACCTTTAAAAACATGAGCACTGGGCAAAGCAACTTTTGTATTTTTTGTATGCAAAAAAGCCAATTAAACAAAACTTGCAAGACACCTTCAGGGCAATGAGGTGTAGGCTACAGAGGTAAGGTGTCACCATAGGCTACTTTATGAAGAAAACAATGGAGTACATGGAGGCATGCAGTTCAAAAGTTTGGTCTTCAAACAGGCTGTGGTTTCATCCTCAAACACGCTTTGATAGAATACCTTGAAAGGATAGGCTTAGAAAGATTAGTAGCCACAAAGATACACATCCTAAACAAGCATTGATATAATATTATTTCCAAACAGTCAAAAGAGTATCAAAAGGGATCATTTACCCCCATAGATACAACTCTTGAATGGATTCACACAGTGATGAAGTCCTTCAAATGGTTAGGCTATCTCTAGTGACTAGCAGACTGGTATCTACTTTCTAATCAACTCAACGTATCTCTTCAATAGTCCGTACAAAAGAATAGGTAACTTCAAAAGCAGTTAGTCACCTCAAGATTATCAAACCTCATGCAGATCAGTTTTCTCTGACGCTTTGTAGTGCTTGAAGCTTTGCAAGTCAGCCACAAAGGATGAAAGAGGATCTTTCACATTAGGAAGCCTTCAGATGGACTCATCCCAGGTTATTGACTGGAAAAGGCATCAATTTCTTAGTTGCCAGAGTTCCTGGTTGGATGAACAGTACAGAATGTGGTTGGTAGTTTGAGTCTTGAGTTGAGTTTGCTTTCAGTTTCCAGAATGAGGAAGAACTTAAAGCTGAATTATTAATAGATTTCTATGCAAATGCTGCATGAACATCTTTGGAAATGACTGACAATCAAGGCTATAAAATGTCTTTAGCAAATTAATTTCTAAAGAAAGGACTCTGAGATATTTAAATGAAGTACATCATAGTACAAATGCATTCAATTTTAATATATTGTATTATAGCGCTTAACATTTATCTGTTAATTTAAGTTTTGAGTTTTTAAAAAAATGTAAAAAAAAGTGTAAAACAAAGTGTATACACCAGACTTTTTTTTGGAAGAATCCTTTTACACAGTGGCACTGAATTGTTGATGGAATTCCCCATCATAAAAACACTAACTGATTAAATACGACAGATCTTTCCTGGAGGGGTGTTGCCATAATTTATGTTCTTAATCTGTGTGCAACACAATCATGAAACTTCATGATATCAACCCTCACCCTTTATATCTTTCCACTCCTGTGGTACCAAAAAACTCTTAACTATACTATATGTTTACACTCCTCTCATCTTACTTTCACTCCTCACTGACTCATTGAAAGGCTGTTTGTCATTATTAGTAGAGGCAGTTGCTGGTTGTCTGGCATCCCTGGTTTGCCTCGGGTGCAGAAACTCCAAACCACTGACATAAACAACCTCTTTAAATCGGATGATTCATCTGTTACATGTTGATACGTTCCGCTCCACAGAAGCTAAAAAATTGATACAAGTTAACATGCTGCAGCCATTATTGCGTGCAGCTACTGCAAAAGGGCAGCGCATTCATTGAGAGAGATTTACAGACATGGATTAGATGGAATTATGGAGATTAACACAAACTCTCAATCTAACTACTCATAGAAAAATAAATGATCTAGTCACACACAAGGCTTATGTATTTTTGCTTCATAATTAATATGCTATAAGAACAAGTTTATTTATGGTTTTAAAATCCTGTGAAGCAATGTTTACACTAAGATACAAAACCTTTCTTGGAAAACTGATACAAGTGAAACACCTTTTGGGGATTGGAACCTAGCCTCTTAAAATATTCTTTCAGAGATTTCTCAAATCTTCTGATGTTCCACAAAGTTTTTGAGTTGTGTATCAGGATCCCTGCATGTCCATGTTTGTTTTAGTGTCTAATTTTACATCAGATGCTGCTCAGATCCTCTGTGGCTCTGCCACGTATCTATCTGCTGATGGATCCTGATAACTTTTATGGGCCCATGTTTAGCATGCATTAAAAACTAGGCTAAAGAGACTGCAAGGCCAGATAGACAGAAATAGGAGAATTTCTCTCACTTTCTGTCTGTCTTTCTTCCTCTCTTTCTCTGTCACTATGTCTGTGTCCTCCCGTGCTGGGCTGCTCCTAATGCTTTTACTTCCCTTGCCAGTGCAAGTGCTTGTGAATTTGCTCTCAGCACTTTCCCAACTCTCGGCGGCAAAAGCATAAACCTGTTTAGTCGGTTTCTGTAACACAAAGTGACAGTTTCCTTTGAATCTTTGATTCATTTTGTCACTTCCTCTGCCATCAGTTCAGCCGGGCGTGCCGCAGCCGGTGAATTATTTGTTAGATTGATTTGTTCCTACTCTTCCGGGGGCTTGCGTTGCAGAGCCCGGCTCAGAGCAGGGCAAGAGCTAAAACAGGCTTTCTACAGATAAGGATGTGCCTAAGTGCCATCCCTCTCACTTCCCCCACCTTGTGTGGTCAAGGTGGTAGGGTGGAGGGAGGAGGTAGAGGGGGGCAGATTGTGAGTAAGTGAGTCAAATTATATATAGTCTTTTTTTCGCTGGTAAAAAAACAAATTCACCATTGCTCTTAATCAGATGTTCAACTTTAAAGCTGCTACTTGTATGTTGTTATGTTAAAGGGGTCGCTCATAGTGACGAACCCACAGAGAATTATCAGCCGACTTTCCAGTTCCCCTCAGTTTTACAGAGCGTTTTAGAGTCCTTATGCTCATTGTTTGGATTTACGACCAAAGCAGCTTTATGGTTTTGGTTCAGTCTCACTGCTCTCATGTTTCCAGATGAAGTTGTTTTTAGCAAATAAAGCTCTGATAAACCCACCGTGTGCTACTTTACAAGCACCAAACAGCAGACAAAGTTAGCAACTAGCTGGTGAACATAGTGGAGAATATAGCAGCTAAAGAACTTAAATTTCCCTCAGGACTTGGTGGAGACCAAAACAGAAGTAAAATTGGAATGAATATTGGATTTGCATGCATCAGGTGAACATAAACACAAGCTGTGAACACCATCATTGCCCCATATCTGCTGGAACGTTTTACTAACTAGGTCGTCATATCAATTGTTTACAGCTTGCTTCCATTTGAGGCAGAGTTAATGTCAGTTAATGCAGTGTTAAAGGCAGGTTTCAGGTTGCAGATGTGAAAAAATGTAGGTAATGTTTCAGGCTTGTGGAACTGATGACTATCAGCCTTGCTAACTGGACCTGCATCTGGTCATCTTTCTGCTTTTTATAAAAAAGTTAACAGGAATTAGACCAAAAACAGCCACGTGCATTAAACGTGCATTAAGCCCTGCATTAAACCTGCACAGGGGGCTGCCATAACGGGGGTTGTTGTTTAAGGCCTGTTTAGGGGTTAATCTGGAGTCTTGCCGACTAACATTGCGGTGTAGTAAAAGTTGAGCTTGGTTCAACTTTTTTGCTGGACGACCCTGTGATGTTTTGGGCTGTGTTGACTCCCCTGCTGCGCTGAGGGACTGGCTCTATTCAAATGAAAAAGAGAACTCAGGGTTCAAGACGGTCTGAACATGGTCTGACACTGGTACAGTACAACGCTGCTGGTGAACACCATCATCTTTCTTTTTTTTATGAATTATTATAATTATGATTATAAATACACAGCTTTCTTCAGATACGAAAATGTAACTTTGCTGGTGACAAACTTCTATGTGTGATCATTCAGGATGTGACAATATTTTGTAAATTTGTTCAGCTTTATCTGCATGCTTCAATCCAGACAGGGGTGTATGAATAATATGTTTTCTGAGCCTTTAAATAGGAAGAAGATGCTCTGATGGAGGGACACAACTCTTGTAATTGAATGTATGCATGTATGTATGTATGTCGGTATAGTTGCAGTACAGCGAAATGTGCAGTATAGTTGCATGAACGAAGACAGCTTCTCATTTACTCAAAGAAGAGCAGCATCACAGCAAATGTGTCAAACTTTACATTATAAACAAAATAATATCAAGTTTACTTCTACATATAAATAAGTTAGCAACATCAAACAGTGCTAAAAGGGGCAGTTCCAGTTAATAGTTTTTTATTTGACTCCATCAAGCAGCCTGAATCATTTCCCCTTCAAGCAGTGTGCTATAAACTCCTAAGTGGTTTCTTTTCATGTTTTCTTTACAAGTTTCCATTATAATCTTCACTGTTTTCTACACCAGTAAGTGAATGCCAGTGGGGCTGCTTTTATGGAACCCGTGGGCACCATGCTCACAGGCAGTAAGCTGAGATCTAACAACAAACACTGTAAAGGGTATGAGTGCAAGTGCTGCTGTCGCACTTCATCCTTCAATACTCACGGATTCCACAATTGGACATGGATTTCTTTGTCACAGAAATATATCAACATGAACGGGGTGAATGTGTATGTGTGTTTATATTGCCAGTGCGTGTGTGTGTAAGAGAAGACTACTGTAACATTACTCTCCTGAATTACAGATCAGTTGTGGTAGAATTGTACTCATTACGTGTGCCGCATGCAAGTTAGACTTGCTGTCGAGGAGAAAGGGATGTGTTTAGCTGTAAAGGGAAAAGCAGTCACACGTCGTATAGAGAGATTACATGCACACAGTCATTTAACCACCTCCTCTACATGCAGTAGTCCAATTTAAAGTGATTAAAAGGCAAAAGCTGCGGTACGACATAATCAGCGTCTCTAACCTAAAAACATGCACTTACAGTAACACATAGTTTGATCCTAAACTTTCATTGCAAGATATCATGTCATGATATGACAAAAACAGATAAAAGGATCAAACGCCAAACATCTGATGTCACACAGTTGGCCAGCAATGACCAAGTGCCATTCACCCTAGAACAGCAAAAATAATGGTTACAGGCTGGATGGAGTATTCCTTCAAAGGGCTGAAGACTTTAAAGAAGGTATCAGGGAAATCATCGAGAAAGTGTTAACCAAGGGAGAGTTACAACCGACCAAAATGGTTCAAAAAGTAAAGAGGTCGTTAGTAGTACAGTTTAGTACAGTGATACCAGCACAAATTTAGGATCTAGCACCATTTTACTCATTTAGATAGGTAGCACATGTAGGTAGACAGCAGTGAGTTGCTCAACCACATATACAAGATATGTCTAGTAGGACAGACAGAAGGAAGCACAGCATTGTTTTGTGTGTGAGTCCTCTGTGAGTCCTCTGATGGGAGTGGTGGGGGTCTGTTCATGTTCAGCAGGCCCACGGAGACAAAGTACGCAAGTGTTTGGAACACTTAATTGCTATTGTCCCAGATGTTTCCCCTGGTTATATGATTCTTGGCATATGTGCATCTAAAAGTGTGAATAAACCCTTATGTGTATCTTTGTCAAAACAGAGGAATTGTGTAAAGTGCAAACTCACTAAGCATTATGACACGTGTTGCTGACAGAGAGGTTAAAAGATTTCTTTGTCTTCCTTGTCTAGCTGTTGTTAAACTGAGTTTTAAGGCTAGGAAAATCACATGACATCTTAAAGTTGTATCCAGCAGTTTTACAACAAAACTTTATTGAGGGGAATTTTGTCGCTATTTCTGATTTCAGTTAAAAATAGAAAATGCACCACAACTGAAACACCATGTAAAAAGCACCTTAAATCTGAGTTTGCATTGTTCTCTTGCAATGTCATCCCCCATGCTCCATCTACATGGTAATCCTCTCATTTCATTTGACAGGTTCATGACACATGCACACTTGTATGTTCTGCCTGCAGGTTATTGAAAATGTGTTACTCTTTTATTTATTTATTTATTATTATTTGTTATTTTTACTATTCATAAATACCATCTTAGAGCACTCTATAGAGGCTTCTTACAAGAAACATGGCAAAACTGCAGAATATTGACAGAGTACTAATGTCATTTTGTGTTTCGTGTGTTATTTTGGACATAGCAGTAAATTACAGTGTCATTTGGCACTTCTTTCCTTTCACAAACTCTGTTTCCTGATTGTGACACTTCATATAGCTATCCACTTGTACATTAGGCAATATATCAACACCACTATCCTGGCATTTTGCCCCACAGGTTTCAGAGAGAGTGCCTTTGCATATGCCATCGCAGCAGCAGGTGTGGTGCATGCAGTGGCCAACGCCTGCTCCATGGGCAAACTGAAGGCATGCAGCTGCGATGAGAAGCGGCGTGGGGACGAGGAGGCCTTCCGCATCAAACTGCACCGTTTGCAACTGGAAGCCATCCACCGAGGGAAGGGTATGGTGCATGGTGTTATGGAGCACTTCCCTGCCGACCTGCCGGGTCCCCAGGACTCCTGGGAGTGGGGCGGCTGCAGCCCCGATGTGGAATTCGGCGAGAAGTTCTCGAGGGACTTCTTGGATGCCCGCGAAACCTACAAGGACATCCATGCCCGTATGAGGCTGCATAATAATAGAGTTGGAAGACAGGTGAGTAGTGAGGGAATCTGAAGTGTTCTTGTTTCTCCAAGTTTGGGTATTGTACTGTATTTGTAATACTACAATAGTGGGCTTTGCAACATTTTCTCAGAGAGCAAGATTCATATCAGACACATTCAAAGGCCCAAAACCTACTATCCTAGTCTCAGTGATCTCAGTGTCCAGGACGTATATCTAACAGCTTTGTTTCTCTCTGGATTTAATTACTTTGGAAATTTGTGTTTTCTTCTTCAGTGTAAAGGCTCACTCCAACTCTTTACACATTAAGTTCAGTTTACTTGCTACAAGGAGTACTACTCAGCCTGTAAACACAGTTGTATAGTGTCTTATGTGGCTCTAGGGTAGCTTTCCAAAGTTTCAAAAAAACCCCTGATGATGTTTATCTCAACATGGAGTTGGAGCTTACTATTTGTTTTGCAGAAAATCTGCATTAAAACTTAATGCCAACTGTTGGCATTAAGTTTTAGATATATCTACATTTACCAAGAAAAGAGGGAATTTCGGGAAATATAGGATCAAGTGTTGCTGGAGCCTGGCCAACACCTAGGACAAAAGGTCAGGTCTCTGCTGCTTCGATTTTTACCATAATTATTTAAATCTGCCTCTCACAACTTTATGAAAGCACAATAATAAATCGCTGGAACGCTCCTTTAAATTATTACTATAATAATTTGGTGAGAAAGGGTTGTTTGTGTAAAACCAATACTGTTATTACTCCATATCAACAAATGTAGTTCTTGCTTACATTTAAATTTGACCAAGTTAAATTAAGTTGACTCTAACCCTCTATTCATCTAGGAAGCAAAACACAGGTAGATACATTATCTCCTTCTGCTATTAATGTAAATATTACACTATATACAACATTTATAGATGAAAACATATTACGCAATAACAGGTGGAGAGTGGGTGGGTGAAGTGCTACTGGGCCAATGATAACGCTACAGTGCATAACACAATTTGATTTTATTGGCGAGCTCATCAGTGGCCTTTCATTGTTACACTGCTGTTTATTTCTGCTGGCAGAGACTGTGTGTGTGTGAGTGTGTGTGTTTTTATAGGGGTTTGCCTAAGCTGCACAGTAATGGTTACTCTAGAGTTCATGTCATCCAAAGTAATTGTTTAGTTAGTTAATTTTTTTCTGAAGATGAATTATAAGGTATTAGAAGAAGATTGATGTGGGTGCAAGTGATTAAAATTGGCTTTTTCAGTAGCTGAGTTGAATGAGTTGTCATTTATTTTCTCTGGTTGCTATATTTGTATAGCTTGGCTTAGTTGACATCACTTTAATCAGCTGTATTATATCCCTGTTTTGTTGTTTCTTTGGGGAAACTCCAGTAATTTCTTCGATTCTCAGGATTTGAAATATTTACAGATCAGTCAGTCTCTGTTTGACAGATTGTGGAAGTTTGCCAGTTTCATCTACATTGGTTCTGTTGTGATGGTGATCGTGTGCTCAGATCAGCCATGATGTTAAAGTAGAGTGATGGTACTCAATAGCAGGGAGCTTCATCTATAGTTTTATGTATCTTTCCAGCTAAGAATTAGATTTTTCCTGTTCCTCATGTAGGCAAAGTGGCATTTTATGCCAAGACACCTATGACATAGTGAATAAATTATCATTATCAGCACCATTGTTGTTTATTATAGTTATATTGTAGGATGATTTGAGTAAAAGATCAAGTAAAGTATTTCAGGGTCAACTATTAGATTTAATCTAAGCTGTATGTTTCTGTAATAAATTAAAATCTTGGCGTAATTTCTTTTGGCCAATACATTCCCACAGAGGTCTCAGCCTTGGGCAACGGGAGAGAAAAGATGTAAATGACAGTGATAAGCCTTGACGATATCCAGCACTGTGGTGGAACAGAGACAAGAAGCGACCGTAAATTGCTCATTGTTCCCTGTTTCCTCCTAAGTAATTTGTGCCAGTATCTTTCCATCAGTTTACTTCTGGTTTCCTTGATTATGCAGACAAAACACAAATGTGGAGCACGTCAGCTGAACTCAACAACAGCTGGCTTCCCTGCAGTAGCTGTAATGGTAGAAAAAGTCATCAATGTAGAACTTGTGACATAAATTCCAATCAGTGCTGTGGACTTTGGGTGGGGACTGATATGACATAAGTATATTGCGTTTATGAGACAAGGAAAGATAGTCATT
Source organism: Sciaenops ocellatus (assembly GCA_033000465.1). Lineage (NCBI taxonomy): Eukaryota > Metazoa > Chordata > Actinopteri > Sciaenidae > Sciaenops > Sciaenops ocellatus. Next base: position 16,397,293 of record CP136868.1, read on the forward strand.
TGTCTTTTGAGTCCCTTTTGTTTAGATGTAGCAAGGTTATGAAACTTGGTAACAGGCAGAGTCACACTACTATATCTCTTGAGGCCACATGCTTCCCAATAACTGACACCTGACAGAGGCAGAGTGACTTGTACATTGTCACACATCCAGAACTCCCTAGGTTTGATCTGGTTTTTCCTAGTTAGTTTGTCGCTATCCTGCCAAAATGCCCTTGAGCGAGACTAAAACAAGACAAAAAAATTATTGTGTTGAGTCTCTAATATGTATAAAAAGCGAAATATTGCACTATATAAAGTAGTAACAGAAAAAGAAAGGGGTAAATACAAGTTGAGTGAGTAAGTAAATGGCTGTTGAAATAATCACTAACCTGGACTTGCCGCTAATTCTGCCCTCAAAACATCCAAGCTTAATTTTACAATGGCATGAAATGGTAATATATCATTATCAATGACTGCTGACTTTACACAATACCCTTTTATGAGGCATGATGACACAGGCACTACTTATTCTATTAGCCTCATATTTAAAAACTGCTTATTATACAGTCAATATCACCTAAATTGCATGTGACACATAACAGAGATCAGTTTGACAAAATGCTGGCAAAGAACAATATCACTTCTGATGTTTTGTAAAAGAAATTACTATAGTATTTTGGCTTAAACTGTCTTGTAGTGTAATAGCTTGATGCATGCGATAGAAAATACAATAGCCAGTGGGATGTGTTATGAATTTGATCGACAAGAAAAGATGTGGAAACCAAAAGGACCTTCACGAGTTCATGAGGGTGTGTTATATGGGAGGCTCAGTTACAAAGTTTGTAATACACTACACCCTTTACAGTTTGAAAAGAGCAACGGTAGCTCATAGAAAAACAAACTAAAACATCACTACTCAACTTTATTTTAATGTACAGTTTGATCCTTCCAGGAGGATATTCAGAAAGACTAAAAATTGGCTCTCAGATTCCTAACAATAAATTTTGTTTTCAGCATGCCAGGCTGCAAATCTCCAGCCAAGCGCTTCCTAAGCATCAATCAAACAAGAGAAGCTTTGACTCCAAGTCATTGACATCAAAGAGATTATTCCTCATTTTTGGAAAATATCTCGACCAGTGAAGACTAAATGACACCCAGTGCTCCTGATCCTTTACCAACTTCTACAAGCTTGTTGACCTCTGGTGACCCTGGTAGGGTTCAAAGCTACTCACTTATCTGATAGATCTGATTGTTGAAAAAAAATATAGGGACCATGTGAGCTTTCAGTACAATACCAAACTATTGTTTGAATGGAGATGCTTAGAGGCTTAGAGGGGTCTGACTGACAGTTTGCCACAGGCTGGAGACCAGCATTTTAATTAAGTGTAATGTAGAGAGGCAATTCCTGGCTGGAGAGAAAGAGTGTGTGTCATTGGAGGGAGAGACAGAGAACAAACTTAGCATGAGTCATTGCAGATCTGTTATACTGTAAAATACCACGCACCTTGATGACTTCAAATGGTAAAGAAGCCTGCAACAAAACCCTTCTAAGACACACACACACACACACACACACACACACACGGCCCCTAGAATCAAACTGAAAACACCGACAGGTGGGGCTTCAAAATAATGCCTACCCCTCCCGTATCTCTTTCCTCCCACCTACTACCACCTCACCTCACTGGGCTCTGCTCCGCCCCTCCACCCCCTACACCCCCGTTCAGAGAAGTAGTCTTTAAGCAGAGGAATGCGGTGGTTTTTTAGCGGGGTGTGCATGTCGCCTCATGCCCACCCCAGGGTTCTCACGACGTCCCGTCTTGTTTTTAGCCCTAATTAGTGGCTGCTGGCAGTTTGGAAACAGATGTTTAAAACCCTGCAAAAGATTTTAGGCTTCAAACACCGGGGCGGAAAGTAGAAAGAGATTCGCCCTTCCTTCCCTACCCTCTTACCCCTCTCCTGCTCCGCCTCTTCCAACTTCTTTCCAGCAGGCCTGATTACAGAAATAATATCAGTACACTAAGGAGGCACAAACAATGAATGCAGGAGGGAACATTTATTTACATACGTTAGCATATTAATAACACCATACATACATATGTAAAATTCAAGCTTTACCTGTTTTGCTGTTTGTTAACACTTGAAAAATAAAAATTTGAAATTAGAAAATTAATAAAAAACACTTAGATTGTTAGATAAATCTGTCTGAAATATCTCTGACTCTATTTTATGTAAAATGTTTAGTTTTAACTGTTTTTGATTATTTGAAGTTGAAGTTGCACAATTCAGCCCTCCTTGTTGCAGTGAACCAAAACACACTACTGTTCAGTAGTTAACAAGAGCATTTTAAACTGGCTTAGTGACATAGAAGCATTTCACCAAGGCAGTAAATTTCTTGGCCAAGTTTTTTTTTTTTTTTTTTTTTTTAACGTCCTTCTCAATCATTTAGAGAGCACACCTCAAAACAAATGCCTGGCACGCTTTTTCCTGCGTTCATGTTGCTGAGCTTAAAGCCATACTGAGGTTCTGTTGAATCCTGTCTGTTCATTAGGCAGGTGGTGACAGTGCTGGCTGTGCAACAGTCTACCATGTTACTGGCAAACTTCTTCTAGTAATTACAATTTACCATCAGTGCATGACTTAAGGGGAGTAAGGAGAGATGGTATCTCCCTTTTCAGGAAGGAAAATATACATTTCAACCTCTTTTTCTTTCCTTCATGAACATGTAATGTAGACAATCTGCAGTTCAATACTGGCAACTGATTTTAAACATCTCTCTAAATGATTTTTAAGGGTTATGTTCATGATGGCACTTGTGTCTTTGGTATTTTGCTGACTCTTTGAGTTCTTCAAAGTGCATCAGTGGGAGAGGAGGTGTAGCAGGAACCCAGTAATGATCCAACAGACCAGCGCAGCCAAAGTGAAAGGGCGGTTAGAGTATGTTTATTATTTGAATTTGTATTTATGACTCAATTGTACAATGTAGAGGAGTATAGTTAAAAGACAGATTTCATTGAATCTTATTGGATCACTCAAAAGTGGGCCCTTAGCAAAAACTTAGCAAAGACATTGCAATATACAGAGCTGTAGAGATATAGAGCTGTTGACACCTCCCTCACCTGTAGTGTTAGATCGGGAGGACAGAGATAAATTAATAAGTTACAGGGCAACCATGTTCTTTTAGAGATACAGGTTTTGCTGATTTATATCTAAACATACAAGCAAAGAAAATTGCAGCAATAGAAATGTGAGGATGCAAAGTACAAATTGTGGAGATAGTCGAATCGTCTATGGCCAGTCCCCATTATCATGTGGCGGACTGGCCCAATTGCCATAGTCAAATGACAGAGGGTCACGGATCCGCTTGGACCATAGACAGAGTAACTGAGTATGTTAACATCTATTTGAGGTTAACTTAATTTAAATGGACAGATATTCAGTTTTGTTCTGCACCTATTGCACAAGAATATCAGCTTCCTTTCGGTAATGGGTGGATACCCTCGTCACTGATGCACAAACCGTACTGCACTGTATGTAACACTCAGTGGCAAAAGAAAGGACTTGTGATTGGATTGATTGAAGTGAAATAATCTCAACTGAACTGAACTGAGATGCGACCAACTGGAAAATTGGAAATGCTTGTAAAGCTGGTGTTTTCAGGCCCATTTTGTGTGTGCTAAGACACAAAACATTGCTTCACCAGTGCGTTGAACATACTGTAAAAGTAAACCATAATGAATCTAGAGCAGCACAACTTCTAACTTAACCAGCAATATTGGGACTCCTAGGATCATTTTATGCCTAATTTAACCCTTGAGCGATGATGAACTGCTCTGGAGAGCCCATTCACGTTAATTCACTGACTCAGAACCCACACGAAAAGTAATATGTGTTTGATCAAAAATAGCAACATTAGTACAAAGTAGGTCCTGTGCTCCTTTGAGGCCATTTTATATCATCAGTGGTGTGCAGAGCATTCCACAGTCCTGACAGTACAGAGGCAGAGCATTTGATCATGACCTACCACATACTGTATACACACAAACACATGCATACACACATGCATGTGCATATGTATACACACACACGTACACACAGACTTAGGGCCACTCCAGCCTTTAAAGTAATTTTCCTTTACTTACACACATGTAAATATACACAGTGGCAAATGTTTCGTAGTAAAAGCTCAGCAGGTGGAAGTGCTTATGCTGGTAATAACATTTTATTAGAGTCTCTAAATGAGAGTTGTGGACATTGTGTGAGTGAGTAAATACTACACACACATTCACAAACATACACAGGCTGTAATGTAGTTCTCGCTGCATACTGTAGATATGCATTTGCTGGGTAATTGCATGTCACCGTGTTTGCATGTGTGCGTGTGTTGTGCGTGTAATGTATTTGTCTGCGTACGCTTAACTGTTCTTTTGAAGCAAGGCGTTTGATTTGTTTAAAGTGATGTCTGGGCTTAATGTGCTGCTGTGGGATTTGTTTGTGTGCTTTGATATCGCCTTGGCTTTCTGCTTGGCTTTAAAGGTCCTTTAGTAGATTTTCTTTGAACTGACAAAGTCAAGGCAGCACGCAGACTAGTCTGCTGTTTATCAGCAGGAAGGGTCGATTGTGGGACACATAGACATCAGATTAGGATTTTCCCAAAGGTGGTTAGCGGTGATGACACAGGGATTGGCCAGCGATTAAATTCAATGCACCTAACAAAACAGGGAGTAAGACATAAATTATACATGTGCTGGTACAGTGTAGCTGGTTATGACATGGCGACTGTACAACCACATGATGAACGTTTCCTGTATTATACAAGTCTCATATTACAAAAGGTATTGATTATTTATTGTGGATTAACACTGAGACCAAAATTTTACACTAAATAATAAATTATTATAGACTTTTGATCTTGCTTGTGTATATAAAGACTGGCACCATATGACAACAAGAAGCACAGACAGACAGCTTTGCTGTTGTTTATTGGCTGTTGCCTCCCTCCATCAGAGATTGGTGGTGTCATGCCACAGGACTTTCCCTCGACATAAAAAAAGCTGGGCTGTAAGTCATCACCAAATCCATAATTACCACTGAGTCAGTACTGACTCAGCCAAATCTTGATATTTTAGTAAGGATGACAAAATCAATCAAACATTAGTATGGGAACTAACTTAACCTTTGGCATACTGTGGTCATGGATGACTGTTTTTATTATGACAGGTACTACAACAGGTATTTGCATGCTATGAATTAAAAAAGAAGTAAAAAACGCCTCATTAAGTTTCTATACTCAAGAAAATGATGACTGTTACTATAAGGAATGTGTTAAATGGTTTCATTAATTATAACACAAAACAAAAAATGAATGTTGGGTGATTAAAATAACGTGTCAACTGATGATTCAGGTCATGTGTAAAATAGCAAACAAAACAGGACAAAGTGTGAGTACGTGTACATACAGGCACATACGTAACAGTTTAGTCCTGGTTGGGCACCTGGGTCACATGTCATCACCTTTTCTTCTCTGCTCTTGTTTCCTGGCTTGTTGTTTGCACTCCAGTAAATACTCTTTTACCTTCACCTAATTAATGTATTTTCAACATCATGGTGAAAAGGCCAGACACCAGCTCTGATCTTTAGTTTACTTCTCTTCATTACACAGTAGTCTGCTCTGCTGTACCTCCAGTATGTTGTACTTTTCTCCGGTCTACTGTATTCTGTAGCCTGCAGTCCTAATCTGCCACCAACATGTTGTATTTGATCTCTGTCTGGGGTTGTTTTATAGACGCCTCTGTCTTACTCTCTGAACCAATTAAAACTTGCCAGATGTTTGTTTCTAACTGTGGTCCACCATTGACTTTGAAGCAATTACATCTCTCATGTGTATGTGCAATGTAAGAAAGCTATGAAATAGCATATATTTGGAAATCTTATCTGGTATCACATGTTTTGAAATACATTTTGATTTTTTTAACTTACATTGCAAAAACTTGCAGACTGGGACTGCGATGGGAAATATACAGTACTCTATCATTGTCACTGTTTCTTTTATAAAACATAGGCTCTTTTCTGTGCACCACCGTTGCTTACAGTCAGCCTGTGTTGCAGAGTGATCTTTTAAAGCTTTTTATATCCTGTACAAAGTGACTCCAGTTGTGTCAGATGTTCAATATTTGTATATTTCCCAGCTCACATTGCCAAGACAATCACAGCTGATGACAGGTTAGATAGGATGGCTGATATGGCTAATAGCGGCAGGACATGATGCCTGAGCCTAGATAGAGTATCAGCTAGACGGACAGGCGATTTGTAATAACACCCACACCCTCACAGACACACAAACAGCCTTTGTGTATCAAGTGGTGTAGGGATAGCAAAGAGATAATCCAAAGATCATCTCCCCCTCCTGTCATTTTCTTTTCCTCTCTCCTTTCCTCTCCCCTCCCCTCACCTCCACATTTACTGTACTCCCCCCTTCAGCTCCAATCCCAGCCCCTCCCCTACCTGCCCCTTCATGTCCTCAGGGCTAATTCCCAAGATCTACAATAAGACAACAATAAATCACTGCGTCAGTTTCCTCCTCTTTTCTGCAGTAGTCACGTCAGATATCGTAAACACAGACAAAGATACAGACACTACATTTTTCTGTGTTGTCTCGCTCTCTCTCTCTCTCTCTTGTCTTTGTAACACACAGCTATAGCCTCAGGTATAGATCACAATGAACAGGAAGAAACCAGAAAATCACAATCTTTAATCTTATCATTAATTAACCAGTCTGGGTCTTAAGAATCTGGGAAAATACAGTCAAAATGTTTTCAAGAGTCATTGGAAGTTCATCATGTTGGTAACCTGACTGCGCTTGATGGTTTGTTACACAGAACCAGCTGGCAAGTCATCATTGGAAATTGTTTGGAAAAGGGCATGCATTTTCAAAAAATACTGCAGGTGATTGAATGTACCACCAGTCACTATCGCCATCTATCAGATGTGAACTTCAACAGATCATCCATCAATCCATGTCCTGTATCCTTATCAGGGTCATACGGGGTTAGAGGCGATGAAAGCTGGCATTGGGCGAGAGGCAGGGACAAGTTGCCAGTATATCAGAGGGCTGAAACATAGAGACAAACAACCATTCACACTCAGATTCGCAGGGCGAATGTGTAAACTCCACATAGAAAGGCCCTAGCCAAGGTTCGGACCAGGAAACCTCTTGCTATAAGGCCTGAGAAAAGCCTTCACTGCCATTCTTTCTTCTTCCAAATAAAGAATTACTCTCCAGTTCTGATGTAAGTTGTAAGTTCTTCAGAACAGTCACTTCTCACAAACTTTGTCACATAAACGTAGCATTAAACAACAACAATACCTCATGCTGTAGCTGTCAATTCCCATAAGGAGGCTGATTGGTCCGAACCAATATGGTTCGAACACAAGCGCATAGCTTGAAATCTGTGAGATGGATTCTCAAGTGAAGCCTTGGTTTTATGATGTTGTGAGTCCAGCTGCCTAGCAAAACTTTTTTTCTGACTCTGATCCACACTGCATTTGGAAAATCAACAAGTCCACTTTGATTCCTGGTTATATACTGTATGTAGTGTGTACATATATATGTATGATATACATATATACAATCATATATATGTATGATATAAGACCAGGTGCTCATTTGTACATATTTTTCTTTTCCTCTCGTACAGAATGTACTGAACTAGTGTTTCCCCCAGCTCTTTTGTCATATGGATCAGCACTCCACATGTCAAACTGACAGACCACTTCTAATATAGCAAGAGCAGACAGATTCCCTATTTCCGATTACGGATCTGGATTTTCTCTGTTTGCCTTTCAACTGCATGTCAAAAGAATATTTAACATTTCCTCCACACACAAAGTAGCCTACTCGTCACCCGGAGTTATGTTCTTTTGTTGAGGTTTTAAAAGCCTGCAAACTTCTTTTAAGCTCTGCCCAGTCAGAGCACAGGGTGTGTAACATGCCTCATGTGTTTAATATCTACTCTGACACAGATCTCACAGATGTTATTCTTTTGTTGAATAGCCATAAATGTTAATTTATTTTAAATAGTGCAGTATTCGTCTTCAAATCCAAAATGCTTCTGCAGGCCTTGCGATTGGTTAACAGGTTGGACTTGCTGAGTAGCAACATATAAACCTAATTGGTCCACACCTTATTACTGTTGCCACGCCTGTTAAATTTTTCTGTTCTCACACAGCACCTAATAAAGGTAGCAGGTTTATTTATAATTCTTGAAACAATGGCTCTCTAATTAAGAAAAAAACTCAACCCTTTACTTTACTTACTCATTGAAATACTTGGACATTTAAAATTTCAAACCTGGAGTGTTATTGGTGGATATAAGAAGACATTTTTTTTTTTTTTTGACTTTTTAAAAAAGTTTCAGTTTTAGGCTGCAAATCAAGTCAAAGAAGTTACCACATACGGTCTCTCCTAAGGTAAAAAAAAAAAATCCCCAAAATATGTGGAACATTTATTACCAAGTTAACAATCAGACATATGTCTTACGGAACTTATGACACTTATTTCAAAATATTACGCATGTGAAGCAGTGCAAAAAGGGTTAGGTTTAGGGTTAGAGGGGTATCCAGCAGAGGCCATAGCAACGCTACCTGTGACGTAGCCTGGCATTCGCTGATTGGCTGGAGAAAGTCACATGATTCTGCTCCTTCATTGAGAGACATGGGGCACCATTTTAAAAGCCTGTAGAAGTTACCATATATGGTTCCTTGTCCCATAAAGGGTTATTCTCATTTTCAGCCAGTGACTATCAGTTTTGGTGGCAGAATTGACAGTAGTCACTATCAGAGTTATCAGCTATATCAGCTGGTTGTAATCACCATTTCTTTCTTTGTGTTTCAGGTGGAATTCTTATATGTGCACTTGAGGGCATTTCCATATCTCAGCATAAAAAACTTTGTAGTATTATAACAAGAAATCTTGGTATTGTAAGTATGATATGGACTAGCCTTCAAGATACAGATCTTCAGCTTACTGTTGTAATGTTGTATTTTCTAACAGTACGTTTAACTTTTAGCGTTGCAAGAGAAAAGTCTTTTAGGATGTGGACTAAATGAAGTTTGGCAAACGTGACACAATGTTGGAGATCATGTTGGCCGGAGTTGCTTGTGTGCAAACTTCCCAAACTCCAATAAAGATCAGGATAGATTTGTTAAGCTTGGCCTAAACAGTGATAGCATCAGTGTCCACATAGTAAGGAAATATTCTGCAAAAATAGATGTGATACTTATGAATGATGATCTCTTTTAGCATAAACTATAGCCCCCAGAAAGATAGTTAGTAAATGATCCTCGCTTGGCCTTGGAAGTAACGCACTATTACTACTAGGAGCAGGAAGTTAAGCTAGTGACAAGGACAAGCTAATATTTCAATCTTAAGTTAAAGCAGATAGAAACACACCCCCTTCTAAACTCTTTCACTCTTACTACAGTATACACTCTGCTTCGACAGGCCTACCATGCCTAGCTACGGTTGCTACGCTATGATTGGACAATTGCTGTTTGGGGGAGGGTTTTCCACAAACGGTCAACTGCATTTTGCTGCATTCTGAACATTAGGAATGGAAGCCAGACATGCTGTACTACTGGAAAGTTGTTTTGTCGGCATGACAGTATTAGTGAGGTCATCTGCATGTGCTCCATATGCTGTTCTACCTCAGGAAAATCTTGTAAACTGCACTGACACACATAAAAAAGTTCGAGACATGCTGCTGTGGACTTTTTATTCTTTACCCTGCATAAAGATGACTACATGTCAACAGAAATAACGCTTTCCAACTGTTTTTGTTGTTTTACTTTCCTTTGAAGCGCCTATCCTACTGTGAATGTACCTTCAAACAGTAGCAATGTGGATGCAATTATGACTCCTAGGCCAGTTTGTCTCTTTAAGGTTTAAGTGGGTTGGAGAGTTTTATGATTACAGACTTTGCTGTGTGTTTAAGGCCAGCGCGTTTGTGATTCTGGGGTTGCCTCTGCCCCTATGTAAAAACTGAACCAAACACTGCAATCTGAACTCAGTGCAAGTGCTGTTTGAGCTATTATAATGTTGTTTACTATAAAGTCTTACAGCCTCTCGCATCTCCTCACCACTGATCACAGCTTCTTTCAACTTTGTTTTCAACACTCTCAATAACAGTGGAACCATGTGTTTCCAAAACGCATACTTCTTTGTCACTTTCTGTTGTCCGGACACACATTATGAGCAAAAACCTGCAGCCATTTAGGGTCTGAAAGTATTTAGCATTAATGTGATTGTTATAAACACTCAAAATGATTTCAAGCTGCAGCATCATTGCTCTTAACATTTAATTTTCTTAAACGTACTTCATTACTTGTTTGATGAGCGATAGTAACATAAACATATCTTAGCATTAACAGGTTTACAAAGATATATATTTGTCTAAATAAGCATAAAACCAATATATAACTCTATAAACACATTTACAACGCATTTAAATTTTATTTAATATTTTGTTGCAGATGGATCCATCACATTCTTCTCTGCTCCACAGGTTTTATAACAAACACCTGATGTTTATATTTTTTTAGACAGTGACTGATGACTATTAACTTTGGCTCAGTGGCAAACAGGAGTGTTTTCTTTTGATGCTCTTTTTCACTTGTTCATTCCAGACGGATGAGTCAAACAGCTCTATTTATCACTATTTTATTCTCTCATCCAACTCTCCGCTCATTCATACTCCAGAACAAGGAGGAATGTTTTTCTTTTCCTTCTTTACTCGCTGCATTCTTTGGTCAGTTGGCAAACCCACTGTACTACACGAAATGGAGCCTTAGAGTACGCAAACCAAATCCTTTACTATATTCAACAACTTGTCCTTGCTCTCTGTGTGATCAAATGAGGAAAGAAGAAAAGTGAAGTATCTGATATTTGGCATCAGTCCAAATTGACCTTGACTTTAGAGAAGTGGATAACTGGATGGTCTCACCAAAAGATACAAGATCGATCTCTCCCATTTGTATTTTTCCCTCTTTCTTTATGTTCCTTCTGCTGTTTCTATAATAGATGAGAGCCCGGTGAGGATTACAGAGGGGGTTTGACTATATAATTTCTTAAAAAAAATAATCCATGCTCTGAAGCAAAGCAAGAAGAGATTACAGGATCATTCCTACACAAAAACACACACATGCCCAACCATAGGCACACAAGCATGAACATATAGTGCACACACTTACATACACAACCAAACATACACCATGTTTTCGTAAACTCCTGTACTGATCTCCTGCTCATACCTGTAGTTTACCTTTACTGTTTCGTTCTGCGTGGATCACACAGTGTGTGTGGGTGACAGGCATATTGTGTGTGCGTGCGTGTGTCTGGAGATTAGCATTATTGCTAGCATGTGTGGAATGTGTTTAACTGTGCAAGTGTCCAGCATATGTGTGTGTGTGTGTGTGTGTGTGTGTGTGTGTTGATAGGGGTGGCAACAGCAGCATCTGTCAGTAGTCTGGGTGGCCTGGTGTTCCTGTTGGTAATTGGATCTTAAAGTTTAGAACAGGTGATGACTGATAAACACATGCACACACACACACACACACACACACACAGCATTATACACACATGAATACATGTAGCCTTGAATATATATGACTGGGCAGGGCAACTTTTACGCCATGTGCAGTGTATCTGTGTGTTTGTGTGTGTGTGTGTGTGTGCTGCTGTGTCTTGCAGTGTTGATTGTCTTGATGCTTGTTTATGACATCAGGAAACTTAAAGACCTCCATGTAAGATTTAAATTGTAGTAGTAGTATTGTAGTAGTACATTGCTACATCAGTGAGCCTAGTGAGATGAACACAAGCTGTTGACATTCACGTGGTTCCATTGACTAGTATTAAACCATTAAAGTGAAAATAAATACTGTGATGCTCTGATGCCTAATGTGCCGCTACATGTGCCTGTTGCTTGGCGTCTATAGCTAATACCAAAAGATGAGTAATGATTTTGCTGTTTGGGTAATGCCTGCATCCATCTGTGTTATTTGATATCAGTATGTTTGACAACAGGCTCAGGCCACCTGGCTTTTTAACTGCGGGACCAATATTCCTTCAGGGCATTATGTGTCATTAACGATATAATGGAATTGTAGCTTGCTTAGAAGAACAAACAAATACTAGTAAAGCCTGTATGGAATATGACATGCAGTTTGCAACAGCCTGTACATATTAAACTTCAAATGTAAGCAGTGATCAAGAAAGTCATTAATCCTTCTCTTCCCCACCCCCCTGCCCCTCCTCTCACTTCCTCATTCCATCCCACTCTCTCTTTTTGTCTGTCTCCAACTGTGTTTTTTCGCAGGTGGTGCTCGACCACATGAGAAGGAAATGCAAGTGCCACGGGACGTCTGGGAGCTGCCAGCTGAAGACCTGCTGGCAGGTTACCCCGGAGTTCCGGGTCGTGGGCTCAATCCTCAAAGAGCGCTTTCACATCGCCACGCTTATCAAAGCTCACAACCGAAACACCGGACAGCTCGACCACTCCCACAACAACCACCACAACCACCATAACCATCACAACCACCACAACCACCATCACCATCATCAGAACAACCACCACAATCACCACCACCACCACACACACCGGCGACGGCCAAGCATCAATGAACTGGTCTACTTTGAAAAGTCACCAGATTTCTGCGAGCGGGACCTGGGGTCGGACTCCGCAGGCACTCAGGGCCGGATCTGCAACAAGACCAGCCCTGGCATGGACAACTGTGAGAGTCTATGTTGCGGGAGAGGCCACAACATCCTGCAGCAGACGCGGAGTGAACGCTGCAACTGCAAGTTTCACTGGTGCTGCTATGTGGTGTGCGAAGAGTGCAGGATAACAGAGTGGGTCAGTGTCTGTAAATGAAGAAACACACACTAAAAGACAGTACACAATAAAGAAAACAAAGAAAAAAGAGACATTTTTAAATCAAGACTATTCATTTGAAAGGGGAATATGACTGTAAAATACCTTTTTGCGGTGGACTGCGTGTGTGTGAAGCAGTTGAGCCAGCAGAAAGATAGATGTGCATGTTGGCACATGCGGCATATGTCTAAAGCTGCCACAACTCAGAGAGTTTGGATGTTTACTGCTTTCCTCTTGAGACAAAGGAACATAGTTATATCAGATAAATATCTGAAAGCTCCAAATATGAAATTTGGGCTCTGAAAACAACAATTATTTGTTGTTTCATCAGCATATGTTGACTGATGTACAGCTGCATGAGATTCAGGTGGGCAAAGAGGAAGCTGAGAGTAAGCAGTAGATTGCATACAGAAAGAAAATTGCTTCATATCACCAGCAATATATAAGATGAAAAAGTTGATGTCTGCACCCCATGAAACTTAACAAATGGGAGAAGACATCTGATTTTTTTTCAAACAGATCATACACCATACAATTGTTACCCACACCTACATGTTGACTTACAGCATAAACAGTCCTGTTACACAGTATTTGCCATGTCTCCTATCTACTACATGCAGGGACAAATATAAATCTTTTCACACATCAGGATTCACGTCACACAGGGTTTGACACAGCACGACACACCTGGAGCACTTAAGGATTTAGTGCCTTGTTCAAGGGCAGTTCAGAAGTTTCAATGTTTATAGCAATTACCATCTTACACCTGAAGTTACATCAGGGGATTATCTGGCTCAACTGACACTCTATAGATGTATCAGTCATTGTTACTGTTTTGTATGCATCATGTGCAACCCTGCTGTCAGTGATGACACCCTCAATACATACATCCACACATTCACACACACAAAAGGCAGAGTGGAGTCCAAAATTGAGTCCCAAGACAGACTATTTAAATTAGACGGCTGCAACAAAGGGACAAATGTTTATGATAAATGCCTCTGCAAAGGAGGACGTTACAGCAAAGATGAAGCCGAAACAATTTTCTGTCTTCTTGTTAGCTGATCCTCACAACTGAAACCATTTCTTTTCCTCTAATAGAGGGCATTGAAATTAAAATCCACACAAAACATCTTCCAACAGAGTAAGAACAAGCACTTGTCCTATACACTATAAGGTTAATTTTTTTGTGAATTGTATGTGAAAATTGCTGTTTGAAAACCATTATGACAAGAGCTTGTACAGGTGAAATAGTATATTACAGCTTCCCTAAAACACAGATACATTGTCTTGAGTTAACATTGTCCAAAATGTTTCATGTGTGGTCTGTGTTGTGTGTGCTATGTAATGTAAGAGGACCGTCAGAGTACCGTGCACAGTAGACCTTAATTTAACAAGTACAGCTTTCTTATTCAGCACAAACTGAACGGCATTGTAAATAAAACTAAATAATGCTGCACAAACACCATCAATAACTTTAAAGTGCCTCAGGAAACTGAGTGCACATGAGCACACATGAAAAGGCTTCAGTTCCTCACACTATAAACATCCCAAGATCAAGGTCATCAATCCTCCTGTTTTGTGATGCAATGTACTGTGTGCAACAATGTAAGCGTCTTGTGATATATCTACACTCACCTTCTTCACACTTCTTCCACGTGTGCAAACAGGGATAATCTGATGTCAACTTCAAAGTATATTAATAACAAAGTTGATATATGTTTCTACCTATGCACATTTTGAAGATCATATTTGGTCTCGAGAATCTTGTATGAGTGAGGCTCCTTATCAGATAGTGTAATTTATTTCAAGAAAATGTGTTTCTGTGTTGAAAGCAGAAAGAGAGAGAGAGAGAAAAAAAATCTGGAATTATTTTGATTCTGATAAGTAGTTTGCACATACAGAACTGTGTCCAGGAAAACTCTGGGAGATATCAGCAATATGCATTTTTTTATGTCATAAATGTAATGTATGTATGTATTTTTATGTTTTAATATGGTTATTATCTAAGTTATTTTATTTTTGTGGATAACTTAATATTTGTAAGACAATAAAGACCATAATATGGCCATAAAGTAGGGGCTTAAATGTGATGAATAATAAAATACATGAAAGCAGTGTATTTGGTAAGAGAACAGTTCAATGTTTATTTTGTCAGCTGCCATCAACATACTAATGATGATGAATCCCCAAGTTCTGTTATATTTAGAGTATATTTATGGTATGGTTACTTGAGAGGTGTTTTTTTTCATCCTATGGGAACACACAATTGTTACTTTATTTTGCACCATGGCTATTTTGTATAGGTAGAAGAATCAGGTAGGAAGGAATCAGGTAATCAGTTGTCATAAAAACCAAGATGGTCCACTGTCAGAAACATTAAATCTCTATGATGCTGCATGAGGCACAGGTAAATATGTGCCAAACATCTCTGAGAATTGACTGACTTGTTGTTTCTGTTATATTTTAAAACTTCAGAGATTTAGTTCTGCACTGACAAGGAGGTAGCAGACTCGCAAAAGAAAAAGAGAAGGGTCAAGTTTGAATCAGCAGAGCTTGAGATATCTTGACTTTTAGTCACAATAATAGAGTCAACATTGTGACATCAGGTCAAGGGTAACCTCTTTTCCACTGGTTTCTGTAACTCAATTCAATCTCTTATTTAGTGTTCCAGCTGCTAGTAGAAAACTTGAAACGTTCATTATTTTAACAACCACCGCAGACACAGGAAGAACATGCAAACTTCACACAGAAAGGCCCCAGCCCCACCTACAACAAGGCCCCAGCTAGCTGGCAGGCTCGAATCCAGAACCTTTTGGGTTGTCTCCAGGTGCTCTGTTTACTCCCACAGTCCAAAGACAAGCATGTAAACTAGTGACTCGAAATTGTGAAGTGAGCCACACAACATACTGTTGAGAAAGGCTCTGTTCAAAGGCTGTATTTTTTTTCTTACTTCTGATAACAGAACATTTAAGTTCTGATTTTACTTCGGCTCTCTATAGTTAAACACAACATGGCTTAGAAATTGGTATTTTTGAGATTTATTGCCTCCAGTTTCAGATTGCAATACCACTGTCGTAAATATGGACAGTTGTACATGTGTATTGGTTCTGATTATATTACTTATGATCAAAAACTAGTTAGTTAACAACTTTGCTAACACAGTGCAACATCAAACAGGTGCAACAACAGAAGATGTATAGCAAGAAGCCCAGCCTGGTGTCTGTTTTTCACAATTTTCTTTCATGAAGCTCTCACCAACAACTAAAAGTCAGTCCCAGATTTACTCTTTACTCTCGCCAGCTTCTTGCTCTGTGACTTTCTCATTTGCTCTCTTAGCTTACTCTTCCCTTCAGTCTTTTCGCCTCTGTCATTATGTCCATAGAGGCTGATTAATTCTGTAACATTTACTGCTTGCCCAGCTCCGGTTCTGGCACGACACCGGCTATGCTCCCTGTCAGTATTCACCCATGCCTTGGTCCTAAAAACCTTTTTCCCAGTGGTACAAAACACCTGTGGTACAAACACTAACACTCCCCCAGTGCTCTGAGCTCACAGTCTGGGCAGCCCGGCTAACAAACTGAGTCAACTTCAGCAAACAGCAGCTATTGCTCACAGCAGTTTACTCTGACAGTTTACGTCAGAAGGAATGCAGCAAGCATTTTCTCGGTAAAATATGATCCAGTTTCACCTAAATCTGTCAAATAGTTGGTGGTGTGATTAAGTGAGTGAGAATGACAGGGACACCATTCATGACATGTTGGTGTGGCAACAACATGATTTTAAATCTGTTATTTTATGGAAGAAAAGTTACACTATGTTGATTTAAGCCCCCAAAACACTGGATCCTACATGTCCCTTACTACACCCCATCAGTGTTCAGTAAACGCTCATATATATCAAACTTTATGCCTCCAGTTTGTAACCCAGGCTTTTTGTTAGAAATTTGCAGTCTACACCGAGATAACGCTGACATCACCATTTTCGGACGTTTGGAGGCACAGAAGACATTATACACCTGTTTTCAAGGGGGTATAAGGTGGTAAGTAAATTCAACCTGATCTGACAAATCAGGGGATTGTCTCTTAAAGACAACAGTGCAAACATTATGTGTTAATATCTAAAGAAATATAAAAAAGAAAGAACAGGCACGTTTATATTTTGTTGCCCTTTTTCAGGAGGATATACTGTATATGGTCTGCGTTCAAGTGTTTCTGGTACTTTAAAATAGGTCTTTGACAGAAAGCTCAGCTAATAAATGACAAATCTGTTTTGAAGCAAGTGTGCAGAAGCATTTATTATTTCCACACTGACAGAAAACCCTACAAAAAAGACCCATCATTGGAATAGCTGGCCTCCATATTATAATTACAGTTATTACAGTGATTACATTTGACTGCACAGGCTGAATGTTTTGTTAGAAAGATATGCCCAGTCCAGATAAGACCACAAGTCTGTGGTCAAGTTTAGACCCTTCCTTACCAGTTGCTGCTTGCGTGCAGAGAGAAATCCTGTTGAGCGTCCTGACTCACTTATATATTCTGTGCCCTGAGGGAAGTGATGAAGTCACCAAGTCAAGTGTAAGAATGCAAGAGATACACTTTCAAAGTAAACAGATGTGCAGTAAAAAGGTGCTATTTCAGAGTCAGGCAGTCTATTCTTATCCAAACATACTGCTCACATTCAGGGAAGAAAAAAGAAAGCTTCCTTTGCCGCTCCCGCCTCTCTGGTGCACCATCTGTATGTTGACTTCAGGGAACCATAGTGAATCTTTTAGTGCACTGATTTAAGTGAACATGCTCTTCATCTCCCTCTCCACATGCATAAATAGTTCATGTAGGGCTGTGTTCTTGGTGGTGACAACACCGTGTGTGTATTCCATTTGTGTGTTTGTTTATGCAGTCGTGTGTTTCTTCTCTTTTGCCGGGCACATGCCTTTAAGTGGCAGGGTGTATGCATGCATAATTGTTTAATTCATTGACAACGACCTGATGCAAACATTAAGTAGCCTGCCGAGATCTCTGCTGGATTCTTCTACCAGTTGGCAGCAAATCAAAAGTCAGCTGATGATCTCTATTGTTAATAAGAAGTAATTGTACAGAACTGAATCATAACACTCACTTGTCTTTGTTCTGCTGTAATGATTTCATCTTCCGTGGAAAGAAACAAATGTCAAATGATCACGTAACTATTCAGAACCTGAACAGATATTCTAATCCTTGATAAATACTTGTTTAATATCAGATTACTTGAAAGAAAAAAAAAACAAACATTAATCTTCATGAGAATAGTTCTTGCCTGTGAAGAAACACCAGGCCTGGACTTGTGTGCTGAGTTTATTTGAACAGTGGCTGTTATTTTGATAGAGAGCAGGTCTCAAAGTGACTGCAGATTTGAGCTGAAACAACATTATGCTGGTGAATGAGATTTATTATGTTATGATCCCTTGGCATGAACTAGCAGGTCTGCATCTCTTGTTAAACAGCCTTTAATGTTTTCAAGGACAAGTTCGGGTTATTTTGCAATGACGCCTCGACAGTCACTGTGTATGCAAATAACATGTAGTGACGTGTGTCTTCCTTGTGCAAACCAAAATAGTATGTAAGACCATTGCATTACCTTGTAAATCATCTGTAAGTTAATAATTACACATCAAAACTGGATTAATCCTTACCAATTTGTATCTGTGGGGACAACACACCTAATTCTCTCAAATTCTGAAAAAAAAAAGGTTTTTCCACGACACGTTTGGTCTGTTGGCACTGCATACCAAACTGTCAACAAGTAACTTCATTAATCTTAACCTTAATTGCTTAATTTATATTGTTGTTCTCTGAGATGACTGTTAAAAATGTTTTAATAACTCAATCATTCGCACAGTAAACAATTTAATTACAGGCACGCACTTTGCATATTCCTAGAAGCAACAAGACCACAGCTTGCAAACTGTAATCAGGGTGTAAAGTGTGTGTGCAAGAGGTGGCAGGAGAGAGCATACCTCTGTCTTTTTAGCATGGTGTGTCTGTTTGTGTATGAGCATTTATGCATGCAAGTGTTTCTACATCATTTGTACATATGTGTGCATTTGTTTGTGCAAGTGTATGCATGTCGTTTTGTGAATAACATTTTCACACCTCCTATCTGTCCTTCTTGAGGTCTGAACCTGGAGACCCTGAGCTGTACCACTCGTTATGTTGCTAGTTTAACAAGAAAATACTTTGCTGCAATGAAGTAAAGCTTTCTTAGGTAAGAAGGTCTAGAAAGCTGCCAGGCAGAGTCACAAGCAAGCAAACAATATCACAAACAGAAAGATGTAAAAAAAACAAAAAACAAAAAAAAAAAAACAACAACAACAACAAAAACAGACATGAAGAAGATAAGGAGACAGACAGGCAGCTAGCTGCTACAAGCTTGATGGGGCATAAATGTTCTCTTTGCCTTTTCCCTTAAGGGTGGATTGAAAAGAACAAATGTGAGGGACCAGTCCCTACAAGTAAGAACATTGAATACTGCATTATAACAGTAATCCACATATGCTGTGGGTGCATGCAGCAAACATCAAGTCATGCAAAACAACAGCAGCAGTATTAATGATCAGCCGTGTGACCTGCAGTATCACATTTTTGACAACATCAGTGTGTGACTGATCATAAAGAGTCAGCTGACTATTTATGTGATGAATGACTTCAGTGTTTTGCCTGCCTAAGGATATGCTATATGGTGGTTATTGAAGCTCTGTGGATGTTCTGCACTGAATTAAGATTTACAACTTTTTATCCACTTAATATCTGCCGGTTTTTGCTTAGGTAGCAAGAAGAGTCCTGCAAATGGATCAATGATTTATGAAGGAGTTTGTGAATCACCAAATGCTCTCAAGAAAACTAGTCATACTGAGCTGCCCAGTGTACTGTCAAGCAATGGGGACTTCTAGCAAAGTAATATTAGCTTGTGCTTTTTCTGTTGCCTGGTTTAATCTTAGTAGATTGCTCATTACCAGTCACTTCAAAGTCAGGAGGGACTGCTTAAAATGCATGTTATGGTAAAATTGGGAAGAACTGCAGTCCCCGACTGTCATTTTAGACATACCACGTCAGCATAGATGGCGATTTTGAGGCTAGATCAAAGAAGGCCACACAAGTGGATAGTTTAATCCAATTATCTGCAACAGACCAATAGTCTGAAGTTAAATCAGTTTGAAGTTATCTTCTATCGAGTGAATCCTTCACTGACTTTAAAGATGTTAATGTACATTCTCCAGCAGATTAATGACTATTTTCTCTTTCCCTTTTCCAGTTGCAAATATTTCAGTTTAAACTTCATAAAAACAGCTTTTTTAAAACTCCTTTTCAAGACCTATCTGTCTAAAGATAGGTCTGGTGGTTTGATAACTAATTCATCATTTTTATACCTTGTAGAATTGCTCCACTCCAAATTAAAATTCAATGTGACAGGAACAGGGAACACGCAAGGTACATCCACATTATCTCATAGGACCTCTCTTGTATATAGTCCTTTCAGCTTCTTTACAAATACTTGATCTGCGCTAACACTGCAGTTTGATCTGCATTACTAATTCATGCTCCCTTCCACCAGGGAAAGATCGAAGAGGAAACAGGGATCATTTTTGCGGGTCTTTTCTCATTAATTATTGAGACTGGAGGCCAACAAGTACATGCTTTTAACACCATTTGCAACATGTTCCGCTCGACCTAAGCTGACACTTGCTCCACTGGATTTGAGTTCCACTTTCTTGAAGCCTGACAGGGAGTGAGATGGTGGAGAGAAATGCTATGGCCCTGCTGACGGATTCACTTTAACTCAAGCCTCATACACACACATACTGCAATCACGTCCTTGCCAGCTTGGGAGATGGAGAGTGACACAAGGAGCAATTTCCTAAAATATTGATCAGCGAGGGTCAAACATTTCCTCACAAGAAGGGCTATATATGGAAGAGGTCTAACCTCTCTGGTCCAGCGGTTTTCCCCAGGAAGAACCTTTAGCTCCACTGATTCACCAAGAACTGGTTGAAATATTGCACTTTGAGCTCAACAAAGTAGAAGACAACAAAGTATAGCCTTACTTGGACTAAGTGGACTATGACTCAGTACAAAGACTGGACAAAGACTGATGATGTTTCATATGTATGTGAGAACAAAAGTACAGCCAAGATTACAGGTAGATTGAGAAAGGGCTATTTGAACATATTACATGACTCATTAATGAGTGGTCTAAGTTGCAAAGTCATTTCCAGTGCAAAGCTTCCCACTGACAATCCCTTTTACAAGCACATGACCACGCTTAAGTGAACATGCATGATAATAGTTAAGATATAAATGAACGCATGACGCATGTCTGATACATCCAGTGATGTTGCAGTGGTAAGACAGTAATGAATGGTTTAAATTTAAATCAGTTTGTTCCTCACCGAGAGCCATTTATCATTATATTAATTTTATAACGATTAACATTAATTGGTGCAGATTACTCCAGAACTTTATTCTACAAAATGTCTTTCCAATCCGATCACATCTTAAAAGAATAGTTCTGGGAAATAATTATACAATTCGTATTTCTTGATGCAGATACTCAACTTAAGGCCCATGGGCTAAATCTGGCTTGCAATAGGGTGTCAGGTGGAAATGAAAATAAATTGCCTGGACTGGATTTTCTTCTTGGCAAAAATGAGTGAGGACAGCAAATTTCATGAAAAATGAATAGATGAGTTATTTTTTCACCTCATACCAGTCCTAAACCACTGTGTTTAATTTGCCAAATGACACTTACCCCCAAATTCCACTGGGCACAGACATGCCGAATTGCGTGTGAGCCGCGGTCGCCGCAGCGATATGCGGCTGTTCTAGTGAATGTTTCAAAGCCCACCGGCCCCGCCGTGGTCCGGTTCAGAAGCGTCCCAGAAGCGGGCCCCCACTCGGCTCTGCGTTGAATATGCAGCTGTTCTATTTTTGACGGACGCTGCAAGCACAGAGCAGCTCGAGCTGGCGGAAGAAAGACACAGAAACAACATAGAGAATCCAGCAGATTTTTCGAAATAAACCACCCCGTACAAACTGCTGGTCATAGAAACAAATAACTACGTAGCTTATTTACACATGTGGAAACATATTTGGAAGCACCTAAACCAATGACAATGACCAAATCTGAGCAAGTAAACAAAAACTGGCGGGCTAAACGCTCCGCTTCTGAAACGCTCCTGGTGGGTTTGAAGTCGTGTGGAGGACGGACCAAAACAGTGTTGCAGCTGCGACGTGACAGAGACGTGCCCGGTGGGGTTTCGGGGTTGCTGTACGCAAGTTTGCTAATATCGGGCGCCATCAAAAGTCAAAGTAATATTCTAGCTTCAGTGCAGCGTTCCCACCTGGCAGCACCGCAAGAAAAGAGAAGATTCCAACATTGAATTTGTCTTATTCTGTCACATCAGCAATCCTAATGTTTATTCGTTTTATCTGATGAATATTGTTCACAATATTCTATTGTTGGTTTACTGGCCCCTGGCCTCCTTTCCTTTTGATAAAGTGGCCCCAGGACAAAGCAGTTGAGTATCCCTGTCCTAGAGTCGTGTTGTCCCTGATAGGCTGCCAGACGACCAGCAGAGTTGCTTCATTTTTTCATACTAAGCTAAGCAAACTGGCTGCTGGATATAGCTTCATACTGGTTGAACATACATGAAAGTGGTATCAATCTTTTATCTAACGTTTATGGCTGAATTAAAAAAAAAAAAAAAGAAAACATCTAAGCATGGCCGATATCTTGATTATTGCCCGCAAACAAAGGAATGCACTTAATGTTTGGTCATTAATGTTTGGCCTTTTATCTCTGCATTCTTTCCTCTTCTGTCATGCATTCTCTTGGATTGCTTAAAAACCCTTTCCGTTCAATCCTGAAAGTCCTCACCAACATCCATCTACTGTTCTTTTAAGTATGTGGAGTATTTTTATTTTTATTTTTTCATATTATATGAGATTAGGCTGAAATGACATAGCCGTAATAATCTCAAACTATTCATGCTTTGTCCATCAAGAGTCATTGATTTTTTAGAAAACTGTAACTCAGTAGACAAAGTCACTAGCTAAGACCACTTTGTTCTTGTTGGTAATTACAACTGCATACTCACAAATAGATCAGAGGGAAAAACTTTAGCAGTTAAAGGAAAATTTAAACATTCTTCAACTTAATCATATAACTGTGGCCATTCTGACTATGAGTCACGCTAACTTTGTACGTGCCACTTGCCACTCCAGTAAAACACGTATATCGGGGTAGGCAGCATGCTTCTGGAAGCTTTCCAAATAAAGTTGTGTTTCTATATCATTACAACTGTGTGCTTATGGCAACCTCCGGTGCTGGGAAATGAAGCCAATGCGGAAATGCTAAAAACTGTAATTCCTTGAGCGACCGCTGGAGACAGGCTGCAGAAGTGAGTAATCTTCATAAGGCCCAATTTCACAGCAGAAATAAACATGTTTACAGCCTGGTACAGACATATTTTGGTCTCTATAGCTAATTTCCCCATTAATGACAACTCTGAGGGGGATGCCATTTTTTCTTAACTCACCCGTTAGATGATATTAAGGCTTAAAGGTACAGTGTGTAGAATTTAGTTGCATTTAGTGGTCCAATCACTGCATTGTAATCTCCTCACATCACCCTCACCTTCCTAGTGTAAAGGAGAAACAACACTTTAAGGACCCTGTTTAGAGTCAGTATTTAGTTTGTCTGTTCTGGACTACTGTATAAATAAGGTGTTTCAACATGGCGGCCTCCATGAAAGGGGACCCTCTCCCACTGTAGATATAAAAGGATATTTTTTAAGTAACAAACATAAACAGATTCTTATTTTCAGGTGATTATACATGCATCAAAACAAAGTTATGAATATTATATTCCATGTTTGCCTTATTCTGAAAATAGAGGCCCCAAATCTTACACACTGTACCTTTAAAGCTGTACAAAATTAACAGCGTCATCGCTTGATTGACAGGTAAGTGCCGTTACAGATGGTTTATTGGAGCACCCAGGCGTCATTCAGACCGCTTTGTTTATGTTGTTCATTTTCTATTATTACTACATGGAGACAGCTACAGTATTTGTGAGCAGTATTTGGGTCCAAGAGAAATGTCCCAGGAGCAAAGTATATTGTATTATATCATATCGTATTTCACAAATCTCTATCATGTAGGTAGCAAGTGAAAAGTTAGCATGATCCATTAGTCAGAATGACCACCATTCCCAGACTGAAACTAGAATCTCCTTTTAGGCACATCTGTTGGTTAAAATTACTGTAGTCCGTATGATCTTAAATTCAGGTAGCTTTTATTCACTTCCCATTAATGAGGCAATCAAATCTTCTTAACTCAACTGAGATTTAAACAATTTTATTCGGCTTTAACTGTACCAGTCATGTCATACATTTACAGAATCTTTCTTCTTCTCTCTCTAGTTGCATGGACTGTTGGACCTCAGCCTTCCCCTTTACGACCCAGGCTGGTGTCCTGCTTTGATCAGTTATCTGCCCCAAACAAGTTAAATTGCTGCATCATCAACCAAGCCTTTAAAACATCTGAGACAGTATAATTAGTCATTTCGGCATTAATAACGCAACGAGGGACAAGACTTGGTACCCTTTAATCTTAAGCTTTTCAGAAGGTTGTTTTATGTCCCTTCTCCTTTCCACCGCCTACCTTCTTCTTTAGTTCTACTGACCCATGATAGACTGCAGCCCACAGTCTTCTACCAGACCAGACGTTAAGCCTCAGAGAAAGGGTGTGTATGGTTCTATAGACAGATCTGAAAACTAGTGGTTGGTAATTTCTCATTTGTAGTCTTGTAATGTCTTAGATATTCTCTTGTGACCTGTTGTACATCAAAGGATTATAATGAACTCTGGGGATCGACAGAGTTAAAGTAACTCCTAAAGTAAAGTGTCTGCAGAGTTGCTGGTCTGGTCTGATTGAATGATAGAACAAAAATTGTATATTGTGTACTGTTTAGTTTGAGTCAGTGAACTTCCCATGCACACAGAAGTAGAGTTACACTGTGTAGTCTTCAAAAAAAAAATGCAAAGCATATATATTTACAATACATTTTTTGAAACCCTTACATTTTTCTAAATCACATCCTCATGAGAATCCAGGTATTGTTCAGTAAGGACACTGTCATACCAAATGAACATTTTTAGGACAGTGCCATGCACTGTCCTAAAAATGTCCTAAAAACATAAATTATGGTGTTTTGCTGGACAGTCAACACAGCAGAGGAATTCCAGTTATCCGTTGTAATGAAGGTCAAAATCTTTATCGTTAACTTCATGGCCTTGGCCTCAATCATGGTCATTACCAAAACTGTTCTCAGCTGTATGCATGGCCTTGATGTCTTAAAAGAAACTATTGCAGTCTTCTCCTTGTCTACCTAGTTTATATATCAAGGGCTATATTAACAAAAACTTCAGAATTTATGGGCATGTCAGTCTTTGGTCTCCGCTAATTCTCCAAGCTTTTTAGCATTAAAATCAGCTCAGAGCATTGAGCACTGACTCCTTTGCCACAAAGACTTAATCACAATCAGTTGGCTTCTGCCAGTAATGCTCCTATTTGTGTCAGTGTTTTGGAAAAATGCAATGATAATTAACTGTATCAGCTTCACCATTAGGGTGTTTTGGTGGTTGTGGACCCAATGTAGTCACTTCCTCAACAAAGAATTCAGTAAGATTGGAGCTTTCAAGGTTCACAGCTCTACATGTCTGCTGTGAAGTGCTACTTTTGCAGTGCTGATAACAATACAGTTGTCAGGCTGCATAACGTCTTGCATTTCATTTGTGCTCTACACTCATATATGTAACACTAATTCCTTTTGTTTTACATGTATAACTACAGCTATTGTATTTTGGGCTCTGAGTGGGTGAGTAGGTGACCTACACGACTGCTGCTCCGCTATGCTGCTACGCCTCCCATGTAGATACAGTGTTAGAAGAATCTTCATGTTACTGTAGTGAGTCCACTGACTATTTGCCAACACTTTTCTTCCAGTACATTATTAATTGGTCTTTCTTAAATGAATTCAGTGCTATTGAGACAGATACATTACTTACCTTATTATATTAATTGCCTTTTTGACCGTTATCATCAAAGAACTACAGTAGGAGATGGTATGTTGAAGGGCGTAGAAGTTGATTAGATGTAGGTTAATCAGTGGCAAGTTCTTTGTGCAGATGCAGAGGCAAAGATGTGTCCTTAGGCCATTTCTAGTACCTTACATAGAGTTCACTGCGCATGCTGTCTCTGCACAGACCTGCCGGGCTGAGCTCACCCTTCATTCCTCACATTCTTCCCTCCTCCGTTCCCTCCTGTCCATCCCTCCTTTTTCTCTCCCATGATCCCGCAGGGCAACCCTGTCTGCAGACTGTGGTACAACGTGGGCAGATATGCCGGGAACAAGCTGGATTACCTGGCCTTATTTTACTATGTGCTTAAACTCTTTAGTTCTGTTGTTCTCTTTCTTTCTCACAAACACACTGGTTCTACTTCTACAGAAATGTAAGTAAATAGTGTAAAGTTCACTTTTCAACATCTGAGACTGAAAAAATCATCAATCATTGATGTCTGAGTACACATCCCTGTCTTTCACAAAGGTTTTCCAGTTTTCACAATAAACCTTTGCAGTAGAGGCATCACCATCCGTTGCCTGCAATGTAGATGTCTGCACCTCTAATTGCTACCACTGAAAAACACACAGTTTCTCACTTCTTTGCATGCATACACCATATACAGTACATTCCATGTGTTTAACTAAAGGGAAGAGGGTGAGGAATGTAGCTTAAAACTTTCACCTTCTGTTTCGTACAGGTGTGACTGGAGCTCACAACTCCTGTTTCATGTCCCCACCACACCTCCACCACCAGCACTTAAACCTGCAGATGCTGTTCCCTGTTCTTCCAGTTGAACTCAAGGGTTTTGACCTCTAATATTAAATAATAGTAAGGACACACAATAATGCCACTCCTCTCTTCTCTTTTTGATGTGACAGACAGAGGTGATCAGGTGCAGATTAAGTGGAGAATCAGTGATGAGGACAGATTTGAACATGTCAGATGGGGAGTGCCAAGGCTTCACTGCTACCACAGTGTTCAAACCTGCCCCATGCTCAAGGCGGGTGTGTGAGTGCACATGTATATGTGCATGTACACACATATACAGTCTTCTCCAGGAATGTATTGCTACAGAACAGAGACCTCCCAGTGGATGAGACCTAAGCCACAAGTACGCAGAGACCTCTAAACACAAAGTCTTTTTTGAAGACTGACCATCAATAATATGACTAATGTGGATTAAATATGAAAAGACATATTTATTTCTCTTTTGGCCTTCCATACACACTAAACCAAATTAATTCCCACCCCAAAATGATGAATTTCATAAGTACATTTTTAAAATTTGAAAATGATAAGTTTGTATTGGATTGTAGTGTGGATGGGGAAAAATAATGAGGATATAATGCCTTCACAAAGTTTGTGCTGTGTAACACCTAATTTACACAGGGGACGTAAGCGCCGCGGAACGGCTCCGTCCTCTGCCCGGTGTCAACTCACACCGGGCGCGTAACGGCAGCGTGCCGTATTCACGCGAGATCACGCGATAATCCTGAACGTACGCGAAACCGCGAGATCCTGTGATAAACTGTGGAAACAACAACAACAAACAGCTTACTTTGCTTCTCAGACGTGGAAGAGATTAAAAAAAGGATCTGTTGTGTCATAAATTATTGTGTGTTGTTCCACTTCAACAATTACTCTGTCGTCGTCCATGTTGAGACCCTTTGATCGATTGACTGCTGACCTGGTGCCACCGGTCATGGCGTAATGTTGATGTGACGTTGTGATAGGCTACATGAACAGTGTATTGTGTTTTATTTTGAAAGGGGGTGGAAGTGTATTACTTTGATTCTGTGTCGGATTTCCTGTCTGGTGCAATCTGCTCTGTTGAGCTTGACGCGAATCAGCAACGGCTCCGTCAAAAATAGAAGTGCTACGGAATGCTCGCGCTGCAGAGCGGAGAGCCGCTGCTGAGACGTTACGCGGCGCGCCCGGTGGGAATGGTCTCATTGACTAGAGTGGCAGCGATCAGCTCCGGTTACCGCGGCGCGGCCGTTACGTCCCCTGTGTAAATTAGGCGTAACACAAAAGAAACAACAGGAGACGATAGTCAGCATATGCATATGTGTTTATAAGTGTGAATACACCTGCCGGAAAAAAGAGACAGCAGAGGAAAAAGAGGCAGACAGAAAGAGGACTGATAAAATGCAGGTTTGAGGTAAGCACCAACGCAGTATATAACTCAACACTCACTTAAAAATATTATCATGGTGCGTGTTGTGTTGAAGTTCATTATTTAAGAGGTTGTCTGGGCTAAGAAAAAAAAGTTTTTAGAAGTTGTCTAACAGCCAGCCTCCATATCATCAGCTGTTGTCCTCAGGTCTTTCTCGGGTTACTCTGCTTAGCGGTTATCCTGGATAATAACCAGTATCATGTAGCTGGTTATCACCTGTCTCTGTAAACACTGAGGTTCCTTGCTTGCTAACTGTAATGTTACAAAATACATAATCAGAACCATGAATTATATATTAAGATGAGATAAAACACTGAAGCAGTTCAGTTACAGAGATCATAGAAAGTGATATTCAACAAAGTGAAAGTGAATAAAGAATATAATCAAACAACAAGAACATAATAACATTAGAAAAGGGAGAAATTATTTCCAAATAAGAATAATACAAGTAAGGTCAAGGCTTGCATGCTGTGTCTTTAATATTAGAATAAGTACTTTTTGTTTTTTTTTTGTTTTTTGCCAGATGATGAACATTTGAGAATATGCTGCACATAAAAATCACATCAATATATATACATATATATTGGTCCTTATTACTTGTCTCGTTATTGTAAACTCAGGATGAATTTTGTCAGGATCCTGTAGGACTGATGACTGCTTTATCAGTCATCAGATTGGTCAGTGGGCGGGCAACACATTATAATATGATACTGTGAAGTAATCCTGCCACTACATGTCAACCTCATTGTGGTGCTAGAATCATAACCCATGGGATCATCAGGATAATTAGGATTCATCATCTGGGAACCATGAATGTCTGTACAAGATTTTTCACAGGATTAGCAAAGACTTTGACCTCCTTCCAGTAGTTTTTGAGATATTTCAGTCTGGACCAAAGTGGTGGACCAACCAACCAACTAACCAACCAACAGACAAACAGACACTGCCACCTTTTTAGCCATGCTGCTAGCTAACGTGCGGCAGAATCCCCTTAGCTCCCCTTACACCTTTACATTCACATGAACATAACATGCTAAAATATTTCTGTTTGGTTGAAAAATGTTGATAATGGTAAGAAAAATCATGCATTTATATAAATTCTACTGATCACCAGCATTCTTATCCACTGTTTCACTAGCATAATGATAGTCTTTAGCTCTATTGAGCATCTTGTAACATCATGTAACAGGCATGTCTCAGGTGAATTTGTTACATTTTCATGTGATTGGGTCATTTTTGTTGTAAAAATGTTCTACAGAATGAAATGTGTATGCTTGTATATCAAAGAGAATGAGACAATTTATGTCATTGTGTGTTGAGTGTGAAGCATGACGTGTACGAAACATCCCCCTTCTTCATCACCAGCACCTGAAGATGATGACATAATATTTGACCGTGTTACTGTACATCCCTACCTGCACCAGATGTCTCATGAACAACATTCCTTTTTGTATGAGGCAACCACTGAAAGTATCTCACCACCTCTCTAACACTGATGATCACACCTTTTGGCTGCATGGTGTGTGTCTTTGTGTGTGTATGAGGGAATTGAGGATTCTGTCTGATGTAGCGAGTGGGCATTCATCTTACGTGATTTGCCCAATACAATGATACACACACCAGACATCTGGAGGGCTGCACTTTTATTGGGGTTATGACATAAAGAGTATACTCTTACAGGAATCAACAAATGGCGTGTGCGTGCATGAGTGTGTGTGTGTGTGTGTGTGTGTGCTTGCAGGTACTTGCATTTATTCATGGGTGTTTGTGTATTTCCATTCATGTGCGCGCGTGCCAGTGTGTAAGGAACAAAGAGATCAGACACACAGGGAGCATTTAAGAGTTCGCCTACCTCCCAGTGTCACAGCAATAGCCTTCATCTCACCCAGAGAAACCACAACAGAGGATCAAGGGGGATACCTCACTGGCACATGACTGATTGCTCCCGCCTAAAGGGGAATTCCACCCTAAAACAGATTTTATGCACAGGTGGGATATACAGCAGACACCTTTTCTTTTATAGTAGTCCTTGTGCAGCTGGTAACCAAATTCAAACCAGTTTGAATACCTGAAGACGTCATTGTCGAGGAGCAGCTGATGGGTAATGACTTGACTTCAGATACTGGTAGAGTCAACTTCATCTCAGCTAGCCTAAGCAATTGTAATACAATTAAAGTTTTAACTGTTGGGTGGATAGAATAAGCTTTTTAGACATCAACAATAACAGAAGCTAAAGGAGCAGCTTTTAATTACAGGTGCTTGGCTGTTAAGGTTTACACAAGACTCCACTGTACTATGTCATCAAAGGAAAATGAGTGAGAAAAGGTCTTTGTGGATGGTAATGTCCTGTTTACAGTAATGCTTTTACCTGCATTGAGCCATATTATCTCAATATTTAGAACTAAACCAAAATAAGATTACATTTGTGTGGAAAAGCTCAAAGATAAAATGAGCCGCTAAGCCTGTCTCCTATTCACTGACATTGTGGCAATTTGTTTGCAGTTACAGTATTTTATGAGCAACAACAGATTAGACCTTTGACTGAAGGAATCTTTTGATGAGACATTTAAATAGAGACTCAGACAGTGTACTGAGATTAATGATAAAGAATTAACATTCAGGGTGGATTTTCATTTACACCTCAAATGATTTTTGACCTTGGGGGTCTGAAGAGCTCTGATATAATTATACCGGCATGTGTAAAATAAGACTTTTATTGAACTCCTGTGGGATGGATTAGTCATTTGGCAGTAAATCTGTGAGAAGAAATAACACCTTGTTTCTGTGTTTTTTGTGGAAGTGGAATAGAATGGCTCTTTGTATCAAGCTGAAGCACACATAACATAATAGCAAAGAGGAGGTTTTTTTTTTTTTGCTGCTGTCAGATGAAAGGAACAATTAAGAATTCATCTCCAGTGAAATCCATTTATTCATTTGTTACATATTGTACTTTGAGCCACTTTTAATTCCAACTTTTATAAAACTGTCTTTGTACTGTAACCGAGACATTAAAATTTAGATTCAAGTAGAAACTTGTTAAGGTATTTATGGAGCAACAATAATAAACAATGAAGAGCTGCCTTGTTTTAATTATTTCTAGGAACAAGTTAATCGGCAGAAAAAGGCCCAGGTTACCACAAAGGGAGCAAGGTCTCAATTGAGATTGGCATTTTCTGATGTGATCTTATGTAAAGGACAGAAAATAAATCAGTTATTAATTAAAGGTCCAGTGTGTAGTATCTAATGGTATCTAGCTGCAGCTTGCAACCACCTCGTCTGACCCTGTCCTTCCTATTGTGAAAGACTGCATGTGGCAGTGAAATGCCCTCTAGAGCCAGCACTTAATTAAATTAAATTAATCCATTTTACGACTATTACTACTATATGAACATGGCAGTGAAACATAGTGGAAGAGAACTTGTTACATATAAAAGGCCAGTTCTAAGGTAATAAAAACCTTTCACTTCATTTCTGCCATAATCTGTAAATAGAGATCCTTAAATCTGAGACACTGTACCTTTAAGTTGTTTGTAAAGAATAAAAAAAAGAAAGAAAAAAGAAAAAAACAACAACAACAACAGAGCTATTGTAACCGACAATTCTTCACTATCAAATGATTGAAAAACAGCTCATATGAGAATGATACGCCAACCAAGTTTGTGGTCGGAGCACATTGAGCCAAATTCGTTACAGGGAACAGCACATAACCACGATGTCTCAGGTTTGATTCTGGCCAAGGACCATTGTTGCGTATAATACTGCTGTATCTCCCCTTTGTCTGCCTTTTCACTATCAACTGTCCAATAAAAAAAATAATTAATATATTATGTTAAGAAAACATAACATATTTTATATCTATCATACCTACTTTCTAAAGGGTTTTTGTTTTGTTTGGGAGGTTTGAGGTTTGTGCATGTAGTAAAAACCCCACAGGTTTCTGAAGAGCTGTTATGAAGCTCAGAGTGTGGTGGCTCTGGCTGTCGCCATCTTGGCACTCCTGGGGCAGGCTGAGTAAAGCCTCTGTGACAGCACCCACCTGTTGGCCACACTCTTAATTATGCAGTAATTACAGTGTTTTGTTAATATGGAGATTGAATTGTTTTGTAACAAGCCTCATGTAGACGTTCAAGGAACTGCAGTTTTTTGCACTTCTACATTGGCTTTACTTCACAGCCATGGAAGTTCCCGCTGAAGTTTGTGTAATGGACAGGGGACACTGCAAGAGGATCTTTGTCAGGAAAACACGTATTGTTGGAAACATTTCAACAAGCAACTAACAATGTCATAGTTCTGGTGAGGGCATTTTTTAAGTGACTCTTTTAAAAGCCATTGATGGACTATAATTACTACATTGTGGCTGTGTTTCAGTGAAAATGTGAACACGCTTTGACAGTACAGTTCATGACAGTCAAGACACCAAGAAAGAGAGGAACGGAAAGAGAATGGGATTGTCAGTACTTTCCACAAGTAATGGGATAGTGTCAAATGTGACTAGCAAAGTTCTTTGAAGATGCACTTAAATAATGTATGTTGAATCCCGCGAGTGTGTAAGACAAATGACTCATCTTGTGGCTTTGTAATTCTCAACATGTTGAAGCGGAAAAACTGTGTGTTTGTCTGCTACGTTAGCATATCCAGCTAACTAGTTTAAAACACACATTAGGGACCTATAGTCACTTCCAAGGCCAAGACTATCACTTCCTATCTACGGTACATTACTGGTTATAATGGGGAAAAAAGCCTTATTGACAACTGGCACACTCTCTGGGTGGGAGTTAACATTATCAACTTTGTCATGTAGAAGTTTAACAGAGTAAGCAAGACTAGAGCTGACTAGTTCAGTTCATCAACGCTGCTTTTTTTTTTTTTTTCCATGTTTCTGTGCATCGTTAAAAAGAGCTGAATTAGCATTGTGCATATTTCAGGCATGTTTGTAGGTTGTAATTTTCAAATGAATCAGCTGGTAACATTATAATGTCAGTTGAAGATGGCGATTTCAACTAACTCATGGAATTATATTTTAAATATCTAGCTAGCTTGCTACAGCAATTGTCATTTCAGCCTGCACAATGAACAAATTGGGAAATCTGCTTTTCTCTTTTCTGAAATCAAGGACCAGAAAATCACAATAAATTTTCAGTAGTAATTTTCCAACTATTGTTGTTCTAGAATGCAAAGCTTGGCAGGTGTCTTAGTGAACGGTCAGCTCCCAACCTCTCACCACCATCCATTCATCCATCCATCCATCCATCCATCCGTTCATTCATCCATCCATCTAACCACTCACTAAGGGCATCCAGTGCAGTGCAAGCCTCTAATCTGTGGGCCAGAGCAGCTGCTGCCTTGTGGCTGACAGGCAGCAGGGCTCTTATTATTGTACACACATGCATACACTCACACACATGCAAGCACACATACACACATACATACACCAAAGTCTTCTAATGTGGTAGGCCAGCTGCCAGTGGCGTGCCTTCCCCTCACCAGTGTGACCCAAACACTGCTGCTTGCAGCTCCTGGTGCCACTGCTAAACTCATGGGACTTTCCAGTAAAGAAGTGAGAGAGAGGGATCAAGAGATGGTGGGGTGGGGGGGGTAAAGGTACATAAAGGCAGGGGGAGAGAGTGCAAGGTGGCTTCAACACAAATAATCAGGAGAAAGAACAGATGAGTGGAAAAAAGGAACAGCGATAGCATAACTAGGCAAGGCGGGACAGCAGATGAGAGGATGAGATTTGTGAGGAATTTGGAGAACAATGAAGAAAACAAATGTTTCAAATATTTGGTTTGACGTTAGAACGAAAATTGACAAATGCTGCTCATATCTAAGGCAATATTTACTGATGTGAAATTTATCTGGCAGACGGTGAGTTTAGAGTAGACGAGTAGACAAGTTTAATTTCATCCATTTGTCTTCAAGGTAGACAGTTTCGCAACGCAGATGCTATGGAATGTTGTACCAATTTCATAAGAGAAATGAACAGGCTTAGGCTTCTCATCATAGAGACATAGTTTCAGTGTGATTTAGTCAAAGTGGGATTCAGTCTCTACAGATTTAGAATGAGTGTCTTATTGCTCATTCTTGTCATAATATACTTGTATAAGATCGGCTTATTTCAACATCTGGTAGACTGTTAGAAGTGTTATAGATGCTGAAAATCCTGGAGAGTTAAACATCTGATCATTTACAGGTGTAAATATGCCAACATGAGATTAAGTCTTTATGAACACTGGCCCATTAGGGGCAAAGTGTAATTCTCTTGATTATAGTACTTTTAACAGTTACATAGATCTTAAGAGAAGCTGATCTACGCTGTTGTCATAACTCATCTTTGTGCAGGATACAGTGATGTTGGACCTCATATTGTAAATCAGCCTTACATCCTCTCTAGCACAGAGCAAATACTCATTGATCTTGGTAAGTAGTTTTCAATCATGAACTGTTGTCGTATAGAAATATGCAGTTGAGAGCAAAGGACTTTGACACTCCCCTAACTGTCGGTGCCTTATTCCAGATGTTCAGATCAGGATCTTTGTCCTCCAGGATATGCGGCCTCTTCTATTGTCTCTCTATCTCAACATTCTGTGCATGTTGTCCTTATTTCTCTCTCTATCTATGTGTTTGTTGTTCCTGGTCTCCACAGTGGAGAGGAGGTCAAGTGGCTCAGGTCTGGTGTTGACACGTGGAAGTTACTTGACATCCTCCTAGATCTAGATTATTCATATAGCCTATGTTTACAATCTATCTATAATAGTATCCCTATTATTCATACATCTA
This sequence comes from Sciaenops ocellatus, assembly GCA_033000465.1. Lineage (NCBI taxonomy): Eukaryota > Metazoa > Chordata > Actinopteri > Sciaenidae > Sciaenops > Sciaenops ocellatus. Next base: position 16,432,315 of record CP136868.1, read on the forward strand.
TTGCATGTCTGTCCATCCTTGAAGAGGAATCCCTCCACTGTTGCTCTTTATGAGGTTCCTTCTGATTTTTCTCTGTTAAAGGGTTTTTTTAAGGGTGAGTTCTTCCCCATCCAAATCAAGGGTCTAACAGAGAAGACCCACTGGAAGCAAACAAATCGTACAACATCTGTATGTTCTCACGCAATTTACATGATGTGCAAAGCATCACTTCATTTTTGCTTGTATCCATGAGGAGAGTTATCTCCGAAAGTACAATGAAGGTCTTCCCTCATCCGCTGTAGGTAAGCACTAAACTTCCTACCCATCTCTATGTCACTCTTTATTTGTTGCTTCTTTTTTATGCAAATCTTTGCACCTTCTTTGCATAAAGTTCAACTTCAACTTCAACTTCTTCAAATGACATTTCTGTACCATGATATTAGACTATATGAATAAATTTGGCTTAATCCAAATTGACTTGACAGGTCTCCCATGTGATTAGGTCTAGGCTACTAAAACACTTAGTTATGGTCAGAAGGTGGTGATTTTGGTTAAATATTGAAAACATGTACCATCTAATGCTTCAAATCAATGTTGGCATTTTCAGATATTTAACCAAGACCACGATTTTCCCCAACCATTAATATGAAATTAAAACAACTGGAGGTTCCTAAGTATAACCAAGAGAACATCCATTGCCAAAGGGAAATTAAATGAAATACACCAACAGTGAATGATTTTCTTCGAAACATCTCTGCATTATGTTGATATAAAATGTATCCAGACAGTGTTACACTTCCTACAAAATGTAAAATGTTTACTAATGAATATGATCTTATTGGCTAAACAGACCAGCTCTGACCATGTGTCTAAAATTATTACCAACCAGCTAGATTTACCATGTGGACTAAATTACAGTGAATGACACCACAAAATATTAGTCATCCCTTACCTTTCTAGGTAACATATTCCCAGTTCAAAAAAAGCAGTGCCCCATTTGCCCTTCCATCACTGCACAATGTTAGCATTGCCCGGCTCATTGGCCTCAGCTATTCATGCTTCAGAATCAGCCGGTAGATTAGCTTTCCTAAACAACCCTACCAAAGAAAATATTCACTTCCCTCAGCATCAGTTATAGTTAAATACATATAGGCTAAATGACCATTAAATCAAAAAGTTCTAGCTAGATGACCATTCAATTACAAGCATGCTAGGTTAATAGCCAATATAAGAGCTTGGTTGGGAATATCCATGTAAATTCATCAGTCCAAGTCTTCTCTGCCCAACCCTGGCCAGCCCAGCCCAGCTAGCAGGCTGCACATCTGCTGGTGAGGTCAGCAATCTCTTCCCATCGCAGTAACTTGAGGATGATGGATACTTTGGCCACAGAGGTTTTCTCTGTGGTTTCCTCCTCTATAGAGCTCAGATCCAGACATACTCTGTCCATCTCACTCCCCTTCTCTGATCTCTCCTTCACTTATCTCCCCACTTGCTGTCTTTAGCGACTATCTTATTTGCAGAAAAATGTTGTTTATTAGTTACTCCAATGCATTTCTGTGTGTGTGTGTGTGTGTGTGTGTGTGTCCTTTTTTGCTTGTCAGGTTTGGGGCCATGAGGAAAGCTTTGGGCAGGGCTAGGCAGGGTTAGGTCTATAAAAAGAAAGCGGGGTAATATCTGTCATATGTTCTACATCGCCTTGGGTTGGCAGTGGCAGCAAAAGGTTTTTAACAGAGGCCAAAAATTCTCATTACGGCTGAACTGTGAGGACTGCTTACTGGTTTGTAGCATTGTAGACTGTGATAGCGACAGTATAGTAGATGGCTATTTATGAGTGAGCAGCATTAATGAGAGCCTGTGAAGAAAACTTTTGTCTCTCTTGTATCCATGTGAGTGATCCATGTCTTAATTAGTACATAATTGTTTGCTAGCTAAACTGTTATTGTTGTAACCAAACGGCAACTTGTGGCTGAAAAAAAAAAGCCAGAGAACTAAGGCCCACTTGACGCTGGCTGCAAAGTGAGTCAGTCTTCATAAGCCCCCAATGCTAAAATGCTTCACTTAAGAAATAAACATGTTTACAGCCTGGTTTAGAAAATGGTTTCGGTCTCTATAGCTACTTTCCTTGTTGTACTGTACTGGGGGTGAAATATTATTTTATTATTATATTCAATTATATTAAGGCTTACGGTTATGCATAATCAAGCAACTAGGCTTTATTCTGCCTGTTTCAGCTCCACCCACACTACACTTCTATGTCTATTTTTAGGTTACCTGGGAGCTGACATAATCTTCCATAGATCCATATTTTCTACAATCTGTGAAGCCCCCAGGGACTGGGCTGGACTTTAGGGTGATTTTGGCATAGTGGCCATACTCAGTATTGCAACTTACAGGAACATCATGATGTGACGCACTGGTTCATACACACTCATTATAAAAGGAGTAGCAAAAAACAAAAAAAGAAACTGACTGAGTAACACAAACTCCCAAAATTTGTCCTATTCTGTCGAATAACATTTGGAGTCTAACAGAGACATATAATTAAATAACATTTTCCCATTCATGTATACAGTTAGCCAACAAAAATTCAGCCTGAACAGGGACTTTAGTGTGCCTTCCCTAACCAGTTCTCCTTAATACATCTGTGGTTGTTATTAAACTGGTAAAAGTGCACAAGTAATTCTTCTTGCCGAATAGTTGGCAGTTACCAAACAGCTTCACCCACGCTGCACTTGTCTTTTTATCTTGGAGGAGGGCTGAGCCCGATTTGCACATAGCCAACAGATTTGTAATCTGGTTAACGTAGACACATAGAAATGTAAACAAAAGTGTATCAAATAGCATGTTACATGTAGTTGTCTTGTTCAGCAGAATGAAAGAATCAAGGGGTTTAAATTTTTAATTGGACAGGGTCTTGTCTGAATAATGATAATAGAGTTTTAAAGCATCAAGGCCTTAAAACCACATGTGCAGCAGGTTGTTGTTCTGTCATGCACTGTGTGTTCCACATTCCAACAGCATAATGCTGCATTGAGTACAGTATTTACAATGCAACAGAGACCTTTGTATCTTGTTACAGTAAGATCGGAGGTAGGACAATGTGTAGATTTGGAAAAGCTGAATCACTGAGGCAAAATGCAAGCTGACCATACAAGACTATGAAAACGTTTGATAAGACTAACAAAACAGGTCATTGGGTATAGGCAAATGAAGCACAGAAACGTTTGTACTTTTTTTTTTTTGTAATATCTCTAGTCCTGATTTCTCGATGGCAAGCGGTACAAATTCATAATGAGTCACTTGAAACGTACTTTGTTTTGAGGCTTTTGTGGTTTATGAAATGAATGCCAAGAAGGATCAATGCACCATGATGTTTTGAAAAGGTCGTGGTTAATCACACATTTGTTACCTGACCTCAGTTTCACCGTTCCAGCGTTTGAAAAACACGACATTGTAAAGGGTCAATGGGATGAGTAACCCCCCTCCTCTCCTTTTTACTAGAAAAATACTCAACTGTTGTCACACATGTTCGCACCGTGTATTAGACCATTCCATTCACATTTCATGCACGTGGAGGTTGTACAATACAACACACACACACACATATTATGGCCAGCTGTGTCTGTTCATGGGAGGTGATGGTGAGATCAAAGCAGTCATCTTGTCATCCCACACTAGAACTGATCACACATACACACACACACACAGCGGCATCAGGATGTTGTTAATCAGTAGCAGTAGGAGCTACTGGGGAGGGAAAGGAAGGAGAACTGAAGACAAAAAACTTTTTTTCTTTTTTTTCATGTGATGTTCACATGGCTGTTTAACAAAGCCTGCAGGTGTAAGCAGTAATTTCTTTTTATCCTGTGTACACAAATTAGTTAATTGTACTCACATTAATAACTTGTGAAACAAATGCAATCATAAAGGGTTAATATTTAGATACAACTGGCCCAGCCAGTTTAGCTACTACAAAGATGATGAAGTGTGGTGGTGTAAGATGAAAGAAAAAATGCAGATGTTGAATGTGTCAGATGAAAACACATTATAATATTTCATTAAAACTGTCTTCCTTACAAGATCCAATGAATCTATTTCAATCCTATTTCATCTGGAATCCTATAGTCATAACGCTACATATATTTTCACAAGAATATTATCACAAGAGGCAAGAGACAATGTGAGGAAAATGTATAAAGATTTCATTAAATCCACAGATTATACACACTTGAAATACTGTTGATAAAAAGCAACAACAAAGAAAAAGCAGCTACCCCACTGGATGTTAAGCCATTACCCAAGATCCAAAATGAGTCACAGGCTTGTGTCTGGTGGGTCACCACATGAAGTCTATGATTCAATGAGCCTGTGTCCCAGGATGAGACTGTATTTCCTAAATATAGGTGCCAGATTGTAAAAGTTTAGGAAACCTTGTGAAAAACAAATCTTCTGCACACTGCTCATCTACTTTGTCTTTACAAAACGGACTGACCGATCATAGTTTTTTTTTTCTCAACAAAATCAACTATATTTATAATGTGTCGCCAGTATAAATCTCTCTGACCGTTAAGATGTCTAAAACGCCCATAAATTGCTCTACATGTGGGATGAAGTCTTTGATTCTACGGACAGACTAAGTAATGACTTGGGAGTCATTAGATGAAGAAGTTAGTACTGACCTGCTTTGAGGGGGAAGGCTATTTGCTGTAGCTAAATAATAGGGTGAGGTTGACTCCCAGGTCAGGTGAATGAGTGGTTGTCCCTTTTGAGGATCAAGAGAAAATAATTTGTGAAATGATCCACACTTACGCACACACACATACACACATGTACTCACAAGCATATGTGTGCCCACATGGTCATGGTCACGCATTTACATGGAGTAACTTTAAGTGCACAGTCATAACATGCTGGAGGAAAATGAGAAAATCTCTATGGTTATGTCAGTTGAATCATTTTCTCTGCTAAAATTATCAATCTAGTAAGAATAGACAAGAATACCCTCTCTTTTCACTAGAGGGAAAATTACAGGCATTTTGGTACAAAGAGGCTGTATATAAACTCTTTTCAAAAGCTGAACTCTAGAAATGATTGTGCTGCATTATCATAAAGTGTTCTTGATGTATGGATATTTGAAACCAGGTGATTTCATAGAAAACAGCTTTTTCATTATTGTTTCCAGTAAAACTTCTGCAGCTGCTCCCTCACATCCAGCTCTCCTAGCAGCTACACACAGTTTCAAGATGTCTTGCTTATTTGAAAATGTTACGGGAACAAGAGCCTTGAGTTACGGTAAGTGTTTGTGTGTGTCTGTGTTGAGTCACCATTCTTGAGCCAGTCACAAAGTGAGGTCAAAGGGCAAATGAGGTCCCATTTGCCTCAATGGGAGCGATCTGCTTGTATTCACAGGCTACTTGTGTGGCTCCTAAGAGAGGGAGTCAAGCGGGGAATGGATAGAGAAAATAAAAGTTCATTTTGAAGCCTTATCATCAGGGTATTTAACAGCCCCTCACTCTGCAGACAGGAGTCGGCTGTAATGACACAATTGTATCCAGATGATTGTGACGGAGGGGAGGATCTCTTTAAAGTCTTTTCTCACAGGAACTTTTTTTTTTACTTGTTTTTACAAATGCACACATAGAACTGACAAATTAGCTTGCAGCTTCTGATTGAGATAAGCATCATTATTATTATTAGACTTTCATCATCTGTTGACCAAACACAATGAACCTATGCTCCCACATCAGGGTGTCCAGAAGATAGCCTCAAAGGCAGTAGTGGAAGAGGTATTCAGATCCATGTCTTTAGTAAAAGTAGAAATACCACACTTGACAAGTAAAAGTCCTGCATTTAAAACCTTATTTATGCAGTATTATCAGCTAAATTTAAAGTATCAAAAGTAAGAAATCATTCTCAGTTTTTACTGGATTGGTATCACTGTTGCATAAATTTGCAAGTTGCATTTTACTGCTGTAGATGTTTAAGGAGCTAAATTAAGCTAATCTGAACTACTTTATATACTGTTACTGAAGGTATTTTATCTACATCAGTGCAACATATGCTCTAAGATCATCATATATTTTAGCATCTCTCTCCTGTGAGAACCACATACCCCTAAAAAGTGAAATGCATTTTCCAGCTAATCAGAGAGTGTTTTTAAATAGTTGTAGAACACTTAATCAAACCAAATCAAATTTGGAGGGACATGGGTTATCACTGGACCCGAAAAGTATGAAAACATTTAATCAAGTTCAACTTAAGTTCAATTGTCACATATACTTATGCAGATACAATCATAATGAAATGTAAAAGGAAGCAACTAAAGCTGACAGAGAAATGTAGTGGAGTAAAAACTACAATATTTGCCTCCGAGATGTAGCAGAATAGAAGTATAAAGTAACATAAAATGGAAATTCTCAAGCAGAGTACAAATACCTCAACCTTGTACTCAAATACAGCACTTGAGAAAATGTAGTTACATTATGAATCATGACATCTCATTTAGACCGTCTAGTGAAAAAGAAAATTTCTACTAACTTGGAGTAAAACATACCATCAATGAGCCAGTACATCTAGCGTAATTTCCATCTTTTCTCATTTTCTTGTGTTATTTTGAACTCTAAATCACTGCACTGGAAAGAAGAACAAAGCTGACTGTCTCTGAAATATACAGTCACTGGTTATCATGATGTTTTTTTGGTCTTGGACCTCTGTGAGGGTTGGTTACGGTTGAAATCAGGGCCATTCATAGCCATAGCAACCATACAAGACAGAGACGCTGATGAAAATGTGATCATGGCTGTGTGTGCATGTGTGCACATGTGGTATCATGGGAAGGTTTTATCGAGCGGACTAGAGGTCCAGACTGAGGGGTGAGACGTTGACAACTTGGTCAATATTTCCATTAGGTCAAACGGTTACTTCACTCCACACTGACCTAACATTTAGCTACCGTCAGTCTAGTCTGGCTTTGTTCCTGGAGCGCTGCCAGCTAACAGAGACACACACACCTAAATATATTTAGAAACGTAATAATTACAGCTATACACAACACAAACATGCCTGCTAATTAGACAATGTATATATATCACCACTATACATAAAGAGATGGAGAATAACACTGTTTTCAATCAAGAATGTCTGTTTTATGTGTTTGTCAGAAAAAAGAAGCCTATTGAAAAAATTACATAATCAAGACAAAATATTGTATTAAAAGTTCTTAAAAATATCAGTAAACTCATTTCTGATGCAATATACATAGGAAAAATTTGAATCCAAATTGCTTACACAAACTTCTGGCAGTTATTACATTCACTATTTTGGTAGAGTTTATCATTTGTTCCATATTGTTATTGTTGTGCATCAAATATAATATGAAATAACCATAAAATGTGTCACTTAGTCAGGGGTCTTCAGTTTACTCAATGATAGAAAAGAGCCCCCCTAAGGAAAAAAGGTTGGAAACAAGTGGGATAAACATTAGTGAACAACTTTTTATTGCGGAGTTGTGGGTTTCAATTTAGTTCATTATTTTCCCTTCCTGCATTCTGTATTACACATTGTGTAATAAAGTAGAAATATTGTAATCACAATAACAATATTGTACTAAATGTGTATATTCATTCATTTAGCTTATTTTAAGATACTTGAAGTAACCAGCCCACATCCATGACACAATGAACTACTACATATTTAAAAATAAATAAAGAATTTTGTGTTTGACAACCACTGTCCATACGATATCTACATCAGCCCAAAGGCATTGCCTTCATGTTATTGGCCCCATAAAGTCACCATTAACACCCTGCCACCATCAGCAGGTAATTTATTGCTTTAATTACAGGCAGAAAGAATACCAGAAAGATTTTATAACCACTCTAATAGGTACGACCCCCTGCAGGTCCTCTACAGGGTCAAAGAGGGTCACCATCACTCTTCACAAAATGAGTTCAGGGCCTGGGAATCTGAAGTGGGTGCAAAGCTTCAGAGTTTAGAGTTTGAGGTGCGCAAAACATCTGCAGAAGCTAAATGTGATACTGAATAATTTATCTATTAGTAAATCTATGACTATAAATTACTGGCACATGAAGGAAGACGGAGATGCTTGGACTCCTTCATAGAGAGTAAATTAAACATTGTACTTGACATCAGGTGTAGCTCATAAAAAAAATATATAAATTAATACAAAGGTACGTGCCACAGCAACATTTCAAGCATATACTTGTTGAAGATATTTATTAGTGCCATTTAATAGTAGGCAAGGAGAGCCTGCATGTTTATAGGATACACTCACATTTTATGGTTCTATAATAAATATGGTTAGTTTGTCTGATACTGTGATATTCAAAAAATAGTGAATTCTATTAGATAAGAATATTAAATAGCTGGAAAATCACTGTAGGGTCTTGACGAAATGTAAAATAAGAAAGATTTGGCGAGTCATGCATGACATCACTGAGTCAAAAAAATAGAACTACAACACAGTAGCAGCTGCAGAATACACAAAAACAACATCCATTAAACATTTGAAAAATGGTATTTAACGTTTTTCTTTGATGACGATTCAAATTCTAGCTGCATTCCTTTCCCACGGCATTTCTTTTTTTTAGATTTCTTAAAATTTCTCAAAAACCAACCAAAACCACAGTAACATCAACCAGATTCAACCAGCAAAAATTCTTATTTGAAAAAACATTATTGGTTTGAACCCCTGCATGGTTCCATATGTCTATGGTCAGCCTGAGCATGCATCTGTTTATGTGTGTGTTTATGTGGTTTGTGAGTGTATTTGCTTATATACAGTTAAAAGTGTTGTCTGTGTGTGTTGTACTTGCATATTAGTGTTCATACATGTTATATTTGTGTTACAAAAGGCTCACAGGAGTGTATGTTTGTGTGTATGTGTGCGTGTTTTTTCTTATGTTTTCTTGTTGGCTGCAGTGGGTGAGCAGGGTGGGGCAAATAGACCCTGATGTGGTTGCCTCTGCGTTACTTCAACACATGGTGACAGGGGCATGAGGCTCCACGCATCACCAAGAATGTCTGGGAACCTTCTGTGTGTGTGCTCATGAGTGTATTTGTGCATGTGTGTGTGTACAGTATGATTTTTTTGATGGCAGATGTGGCCATACTGATCATTATGTATTTGTGTGTCATGACGATGGCCTGGGAATATTTGCTTCAGATACTAAGAGCAGCTGCCCAGCTAACCCCCAATGGTACACCGCCATCAATATCAATCTTTCTGGGAATGAATCTCTCTTTCGCTATATGCATATGGATTTTTCCATGTTCATGTGTTTCTCAGATGTTATTTTATGATAAGAATTTCACTTTTTATACAAGGTTACACTGTTTCTGTAAGCTACTGTTGCTCTACACACCACAAAAAGTGTTTAAATAGACTTTACAACATTCCCTTCATGCTGTAGGTACCTCTTTTTCTTTCCTCATCTTTCAGAACACACACTTAACAAAAGCTTGTCTGGGTTCTATAACCCTAATGTCTTACAACATGACTTATATGATTTCAGCTGGTAATAATTTTTTAATTCGTTCCATTGTTTTGCGTTTTGTTTAGTAGTGTTTACCCATGTAGCAACAGCATGACTCAAGTACAGCTTGTGTTCATTGTGGCAGAGGTGGGTATGACATCCCTTGTTATACTCCGTGGATGCTTTTTGTCCCTTAAACCCAACACGCTGTCTTCATCATTAGGTTGACTTGTTTCCATTTTTAGTTTTATAAGTTTTGACTCTGTAAGTTGTATAGGCAAACATTCAGACACACTTGCCTTAGTGAGCCTTTTGTAACACTATAACATAAATGATCAGGAATTTACAAGTACAACACACAATTACAGTACTTGTAACTTACTGTACTTGTATAAATACATTAATACACTCACAAACATTGAGATTTGTCCAAAAGCACAACAGCTGTCATATCAGTATTATTAAAAATTACACTGTGTTATTACCTCAGACTGATACTGAGGAGTGTTAGTCATCTATAGTGAATTGAAACCAAATAACAGTGACATTTAAAATGTGACTAATTGAAACATGACCTTCAGTTAGGCATTTGACTTCTCCCACCTCCTCAGTGAGCAATAGCATCTCAGAGCGTTCTAAGCAGTTGTGCAGAGCGGTTCCATGGAAGTCTGGGTATGCATGTTTCTGCACTGTTTGGTAAGACCTTAAGGCATGACAGTGTGATATCCAGAAAATAAATTGAAATTACTGCAACTGCATGTGAACAAAAGCAGAGAGCATGCTTTAATGAGAAACTCCACATTGCTGCAGCCAAGCTCGTAGTTGGTAGGACTTATATACCATTTCCAAAATAACTTTGTTAAGTGTCGTGGTATCATATATCTGTTTCACAACACACAACTCTGTAAATTGTGGCTATGACACATGTCGAGGTTCTCCACGCGGTTCCGTGGCGGTTCCCCGAGCGGTTCCTTGAGCGGTTCTCGTGGTGTTCGCTCTCCAAGCAGCTGCACAGAATCGGGGCCAATCCGCTGCTGACTTGACTGTTCTGCTTCCAGAAGTCAACCAACCCAGGCAAATGGAGTTCAGCTTTTCCAGGGATCTCGGGCTCCCGGGATCAAACATCGTTGCTAACAGGCGGCCCCGGCAGGCAGGCAGCGGTCACCACAGCACCGGCCCCTGGGCCAGAGGGAAACACCCTCCCTGTGGCTTCCCTCTTCTGACAAATATTAAAGACCTGGCCTTCCCCTTTGGCCATTTTTGTTATCCTTTATTTGCGTGCCATTTTGTAGCAGTGTAAAGAAAAGAAAAGAAAGAATCAATGTGATCTTACGCTCCATTATTTGTGTTCAATATTGAAGAATCAGTTAAGATCCAAAAATACAACAAAAACAGAAACACACTAAAGAATCAACATCTGTTCAAACACTTTCAGTAGCTTACTTTTATTGATGTTTTCCTGTTATGTCTCCCAGCTGTTAAAATATGAGAATGCATTTTTCTGAAAGGATTTAACAGAAATCATCATTGCAGAGTTTTCCATCATCAGCTACAAGTGAATGTTCTCTTGTCCCTTTTATTGGTCTCGCTCTCCTTCTCTTTTTGCCTTGCTGTCCCTTCTCCCTCCCTCTCTTTCTCTGGCAGGGTTACGGGATTAGTAGCTGCATCTTCAAAGGCAGGGCCATATGCCTGAAGATTTACTACAAACACACAGGGGATAATTGCACTGAGGGCAAAGGATTTACACTCCAACAACCTGGAATCACAGGACATTTCATTGACTGCTGTTAACATTTCACTGTTACCTTTCGTCTTAGACGGCTTGACAGAAACCCACATGCAGCACTTTATGCATTGTTCAAGTTAAGACTAATTTTCCCTCTGAATCATTATGTGACTCATAAAACATTTGCGTGTGGCAACTCCCTCCTTCTCTTCATCCCCAAAGCAAAATATACTAATTACACAATTCAGCCAAAGCGCACTTAGGTGCTGAAGTGTATAAACGAGGCATTAAAAACAAATACCTCATCATTGTCGGTTTAAGAGGTTATATTGAGCATGTAGAAGGCATATGCGAGGGAGTGGCGTAATGGAGTGATATGAAGAGGTTTCCTTGTGTCTCTTACATTCTGACACCAGGTGATGTTTCAGTTCCTTCACTTCACCTTCGCTTCCAACAGCTTGGGTATAATAAAGACTTGTGTAAACAATCAAAGCATGGTGAGAAAGTGAGAGGTGAGAAGAAAAAGCTGACGAGAGTTCACAAAGAAGGGTTGCCTTTGTGAGAGTTTTTTTAAGGATAGTAAGAGAGAGAGAGAGAGAGAGAGAGAGAGAGGCTGATTGAAAAAAGTACCACAAAGTTTGAAAGTCAAGCTCATTTTCTCCTCTTGTGGAATAAGACATGTGGAGAGCAGGTGTTAGAGCCAGCTGTGACAGAAAGAGGAGATGGTGCTAGAGCATAGGGAACTGCTCCCTCTACAGGTCATTCAAAATCATTACATCTCAGTGTTGAGGTAAAGGGATAGGTCAAGACATGCCCAGGCAAGGACCATTCAATCCCTGGACTGATCACCCCTCACTGGGTATCGTGGACCAGGTGTGTAATAGCACTCAGAGAGCTCATGGAGCACATCCACCAGTATGCTGAGCATTTCTGCAGAATTAAAGCATAATGGTGCTAGTGAACACCAATGTGAACATTTCTTTAGCTTAAGATGCTGTTGATGCCAGAAGTGTCTGTCTCTGATGTAATGTCATTGTTACACATCCTACCAGAGGGAAAAAGAACATAAAATGGAGTGCAATGTTGTAAAACACAATGGAGCATTTTTATGGCTTCATGAAAAATAGATGAATGTTACGGGCATGTGGTCTTTCTGCCTCATTCCTGAATTTAGTTGATGGACACTTAATGCCGTTGGAAAATTGAATTAACAATGTTGGGTAATAGACAAACTCCTTCACAATAGTCCAAAGTCATTTACCCCAGTTCTGTTTCCTTTATCACCAACGGGTCCAGTTGCCTTGGATACAATGCTGAAACACCAGCAATTTCACATTAAAGTCATGATGAAAAACTATCTCAGCGTGTCCTATGTAAAAATACCTAAGGTTAGTGATTTACTCTATCTTGTAAAGATTTCCCATCCTTGTATGTATGTGTTTGTGTGTGTGTGTGTGTGTGTGTGTATGTGTAAGTCCAGTGCATACGTATATACGGTATATATCCCATTTCAGTGAAGAACATACCACACCATAGCAGGACACGTAATAAAAACAGATATATAGCTGTATGTATTGCACGTTACTGCATTAAAGAATGTGGTAAAACAAACATTTAAAAACTGAAAAAACAGTGCAAAAACTGAAACGTTTTTTACACTTTATTATTCTACTATGCTATTTTTAAGCAATCATATTCATACCACAAAATGTATTGAGGCTGCATTGTTGCTGAGGGTATGAAACATACTATTACAGTGGCAATGAATCATCAGACAAACCTGTACTCTGAGTGAACCCTCAGGGAACCACTGAAATAAACATTGGAAAAGTATATACCCCTCAAAAAATCTTGACATACAGTATCATAAAGAATATATATCTTCTTCCATATTTATTTACAACTCCTGTCTGTTTTATTTTTATATTTTAAAACATGTATTGCACAAAGAGCTTATTTTATCCTCATAAATGAGGTTTCCAACTGTCAAGGTCATGAAGAAAAGAAGTAAGGCAAAGATGGATGGTACCAAGGGACACCCCTGCTGTGTACCAAAGCCTGCCAACTAGCAAAGGAGAGCCTCACAAAGGAAGCTTCATTTATTCTTTGGGCAATACTTTGCATTCAGAAGACTGAGTCTTTGCTTATTAAACCAAATCAATCACTATGTTGAGGATGCCTACGTTAAACTGTCACTTTAAGTTTAAGAGAAATAAGGAATGTTGTTTTGTCTTATACAGCCATACCACAACAGCATGATGACAGCAAAATTAGGAAAAAGTAACAACTAAATTGAGGCGTTTAATGAAACAATTGTGCCCTGGGCCATGTTAGGCACTGATCAAGTTCAAACATTTGTTAAATACGAAACATTACAGGAAAATATCACATTTAGTGTTCCTTTTTCTTTGGTGGTTTGTGTGAGCATGTGTAGGCCTCCAGACCAAACAGTCAAATTCAAGCGTCCAATTATTCTGTTTAATAGGTGGTTTGTGATGGTGGTTTCGGTAAAGACACACCAGCCAAACATTTAGCCTTTTGTTTTGTTAATGTCTGGATACGGGTATTTACAGAGTGCAAAGCATCAAACAATTTTGTGGGAGATGGAGAATATCTTGTTTTTTATGGTTACTGACCACAGTATTCATTCAGCCATTGAAGGAAATCCTATACTTACAAAGGAAAGATGGGACCAACTTAAGCAAACAACAACATTTGGACCTGTAACAGTCATAAGAGACCTCCAATTTCTACATTACAAAGATTTCAACCTGTACTAGTCATAAGGGACCTCACATACAGAAAAAAACAAGGACATGTGATTTTCCTTCCTATGTTATGATCAGTAATCTATGAGCCCTGTGTCCTAACAAAGGTCTAAGCCTGAATTTTTCACTGTACATCACAGAGATAATCTCCAGATGAAGATGTCTTATCAGTAATTATGTTTAATCCCCTCCTCAGTATGTGTGGAAAATAAGCCTGAAAGTTTTTACCGCTCATTAAATACTGACAGTCGTGGTGTTATGAAGCACAGTGTGTGTGTGTGTGTGTATCTGTGCGTCAGTACACACATATATCACAAGTAAAAAATACTTTAGGGTATATATTAGATATTTTTCAAATCGTGTCTGCATGTGTGTGTGTGTGTGTCTCTATACGTGTGTTTGTGCACATGAATTAGTGTGCTTGCACATTCCTGGCCCTCCAAAACCATGAATAATAAGCTTTACTTTGACATGCCCTAAAGATGAACTTGAGAATCAGCATCATTTGACTTCTTAGCTTTTGACATGGCTGCCAGTCAGCATCAGTGGTTGGATGAAACCAGAGCTGCTGCCCTCAGAGGATCTTCTCTCACCCTCTTTCTGTCTCCCCCCCGCCCCACCTCTCCCTTGTATACTGCTCTGTCTTATTCTTTCTGTTCCTTGCTCGGCAGTTCTCCACTTCCTGCACTGGTCAGGTAAATCTGTTTCATATGACTTTGCAAAAGGGGCCCTCTGCAGAGGTTAACAGCAAAAGTGGAACTCAATGGTAGAAAAAAAAATAATAATAATGTATACCTTCTGTAAGATAATGCATGATGCATGTACCCTAAAAATTAATATTTATTTATACATGTCAGGTGGAATTTCTGTCTTACACGCACTGCATTTGATCAAGAATTCAAGTTTAGTTTAGAATTCCTTGCGTTATCAATATTTAAAGAAAACCGTTGAAAATAGTTCTTAATCTCATTTGTATTTTTCAGTGAGTTAGATGACAAAATCAATACCATTATAAATGATGGAGTTACAGGTGGCTCTGGTTAGCTTAGCTTAAACAAACAAGATATAACATAAACGTCAAGCTTAAGAAGGCCTCATAGGTGTATTTTGTTATCTGTGGACAGAGCCAAGCTAGCTGTTTTGCCCTGTCTCCAGTTTTTTGTGCTAAGCTAAGCTAAGCCGAGTGCTGGCTGTAGCTTCCTGCTGTAATGTTCAGATACACAAGTTGTATCAATCTTCTCATCTAACTCTAAGCAAATTTGTGACGTGCATTTCGCAAAATGTTTAACTTCCTGCTCTGTTTTTCAAGTTGACTATATATGATGCATATACTCTGCATGTACTGTATCTTTGGAGCATTTCTGCTTATTTGAGCATACTGAATGCACATTAGAGGGACGATACCTGAGAGTCAGGTCTGGTCACGTTGGCTTCTTTTCAGTGAATATATCACTCATATAAAAATAAATAAAAATGAAATTCAGTGCTCCAGCTCACATTAACTGCATTGGGCAGGACAGCGTGGGTTCAGGTCGGGCTAAGTTACTCCTCTCTCGGTTTCGAGTCAGGTTTGGACAGAAATATGTGACCTGAGCCGCCCTTTAATGTACACGTCTGCATCTGTTTAGCAGGAGTGCATACTTGTGTGGGTGTGTCATTAAATATGTTATAGTATATTTTAATTATCCACAAAACATCTGACCTGTATACATGGAGCAGTTCAAGTAAACCTTACAATCCTGTCATGGTGTTTTCAGAGAAGGCCACACACTCCTGGATACTTACAACATGCTTGTCCAAGGATAATTTGGCTCTGTCTTTATTTGATTCTTGTCTCGCAGCCTGTGCCTTTACTCTCACTCTCGAAGTTTTATATCACTGTCTCTGCTTCTTAATCTCTGGTTTGTCGCCCACTGGCTTTATCTCTAAGTCTCAGTCTTCACTTTCTTCTCTGTCTCTGTTGTCTTAACCTCCTCATATACCACTGGTTCAGCTTCTGCTGCGTGCTTTAACAGATTGTTCTGTCTTAAATAGTCTACTACAAGGTGACGGCCAGCAAAACATTACTTGTCCAAGTACATGCACAGACACCAACGCACAAGAAGGTCAGTCATGTTCAAACATGATCAGAGAGCTGAAGATGTCACCAGGTCTGATGTTCTGAAACTGTCAACCAAACTAATAAAATCCAAGTTTCAAGGTCCCTGAACCAAAAATTATCTTTGGCATCTTTTCTCTGGCCAGAAAATGACATTTAGTCCCTATTTGGTGTCAGATATCATCCAGATTTCACTAATCAAGCCATTAAATGAAAATTATCCCGAAGTTCATGTCTGACTCACACATACAACCTTTTTCTGTTTCTGCCACTTGTTTTCTCTATCCATCTCTTTTACCCACACACTCTAACAGAGATCCAAGGTCATTATGGAGAGCCACTGAGCCAAAGACGATCAGAGAACACAGGGCAGCTTAACCCAAAAACCCCAAAGAGTATGATACGTAGCCTTTCACATGGTCTGATATTATCATATTCATGCCTCATTCATAACAGACAAACTGATCAAAAAACCTTGAGTTGTTCCAAAAGGTCATCTTTGGGTTCACTGAAGGTCAACCTAACCCATGAAAGCTGAGGGTCATGGGAAGCTGCAGTTCTTGGCTCAACTGGATAGGAACTTCACTGACAGGTTCTCTTGGAGGATGTTTGTAAAATGGCCGACCACTGATACCACAGTAAAGAGCAGCACTCGGTAACTTTGCCGTACATCCTGGGCCAAGGACATGGCGAGCACATCATGACCAATGATCTGAACCAGGGAGGAGGCACTGAGGAAGGAGTGGAAGAGTGTGGCCTTTACTCTGGGTTTGGAGTAGGAGAGGATGTGTGGATGCGTGTGTGTGTGTGTAACAGGGAGAGCAGAGAGAGAGAGTATGTGCCCGTGTTTTAGTGGGTTGAATTGGTTTGATTACATTTGGAGATAGCAATCAGCCCCATTCCACTCGCTGCTTTATTGTGTTTGATGTCCGATGAGCATCCAGACGGAGCAACTCAACACGCATAGCCTGTTAATGTATACACACAGGCACGCACACGCACACGCACACGCACACACACACACACACACACACACACACACACACACACACACACACACATAGTGGAGAGGTATCTCAGACAGGGCACCATTAAACTGGCGTATTCTGAGTGAGGTCTGATGTTTTCTCTTGTTGTGCCAACACTTTGTATGTGACGGTAGCAGCACAGGTGAAAAGAAAAAAAAAAAAAAACAGCCTGACACCATCTGTTAGCACCTTCGGACACTGTATCATTTCTTTCGTTTCTTTATATTTCCCTGTTTATTTGTCTGTCTGTCCGAGCTTTGTCTGTATCAGTCTTAATATCTCTCATTTTTTGGTGGCAAGTGGTTTCCTTTGTAAGTAAACACATTTGGAAATGCTCTGTCACTGTTTAGGGTGGGAAAGAAATGTGTGTGCCTGTGAGTGATTGTGGTGGGGAGGTACGGCTCACACACACACATGCAAATGTTTGACTCGATGCCGTGGAAACGGGCGATGTTTGGTCCTGATAGTTTCTCTCTCTCTTTAATTGTGGGGAAATGGGTTTCAGATGTTACTGCGCGACTGATCACTTTGGGCCCCGCTCGGCCCCGTCATGTCCTCCCAAACCACATCAAGGAGCCCAGGGTTGATGTGGGACGATAGCAGCCCAGTAAGGGAGGCCCACTGTGGGGCTGAAATGATCCTCTGGGTGCCCTTGCAATAACAGGATCCACATTAGCAGTAGCCGTGTGATCTGTCTGCTAAACTAAGCTGCTGCCTACCGTGTGATATGTGACTCTATGACACAAAAACAACAAATCAAACATAATTGGAGCAAATGATTTTCGGCTGTAGTTTGTTGAACGTAGTTTTTTTTCTTCAGCCTTTGATATGTGATATGAATAACTTTTAATTGTTGGGCTTCTCCATTTGCTCTTCTGCTGTGCAGGATGGGTCAGAGGTCAGGGTTGTCTACAGAGCTGTGTATTAGGAGCTGGCAGGAATTTAGTGTCTTGGAAAAGGACTTGACCACACAGGCGCTTTAAGACCTGAGACTCTAGTGTAAATCTTCACTGTTTATTTTGTTCAGTTTTTCCTTTCCATGTTGTGAGAGCCAATTAAAAAAAAAACATGGAGGTACTTTAAACACTTTATGAGTATAATCAAACTAATGAAAACTATCCTCCACATATTTTCAGCACCTGTTGAAGAGATGGTAGATCACTGTGGGTGTAACAAACCCACATTCCAGTAATAGAGCCTTTCGGTTGCTTTGGTTTGTTTTCCTTGGATGACTCCTTACCCCTGGGTGAGGACTCTGGTAATTCACATGGGAGAATGTAGGGGTTGATGTCATGTGTTCCAGCATCAAGAGTGGGGGGGTGTGGGGGAACGCAAAGACAGAGAAAGAGGGGAATTTGGGATGCAATGCTGCCCTCTGCTGTTGGGTAAGACCATGACAATATCTCACTTAAGAGAAACAGGCTTTTCACAAAATTGTGACTGTCCAACCATCCAAGCGCTATACTTACCTGCATGCAGTTTTAGGTAGGAGGTACTTCCCTTCCATTATATTTAAGATGGACTACATTTACCTGACAGCTACTTACTTTTCAGGTTTAGATTTCACATTAGCATATCATTGTCCTTAAACAAGTTAAACTAGTGGTACTTGGCCTCTTAGGCTTGTGAATGTGTCTACCTTGGGCCCCTGGTCACATTTCAGATATCTATGAGTTGTAAGTAGTTCCACCAAACATTGATTTTCTATTATATCATTTCATTTAAATAATAGTTTGAGACCCAAACAGATAAAATCATCCATTATATAAAAGTTGAAAGTATGAGTACAAATTTGTGGACCGGATAATCAAACTGTATATAAAGTAGTTAAAACTAGCTCCATCCTACGATTAAAATGCTACTTAGTGTACACATTAATAAATCTGTTTTAGCAATCTAATCAGTGTAAAATCTGATAATAAATCAGTCACAGTGGCCATTTTACATCACATTTTGCTTATAAAGCTCTTTGTGCAACTCCCCATATATTCATCAAGAAAAGGGATTTTTTTTGTGAGTTTCCAAATGATAATTAATATGAACCACCAGACTTAACATCTGTTTTTGTCATAGTTACTTCTAACTGTCCACACTAATTATCTAAACCCTCAAGCAGCTGATGGAAAACTGACATATCGCTCTTTCATTTGTCGGCTCAGAATGTGTAAAAATATGAATGTGAAGTGTTGTATCGCTCAGTAAAAACCAAGCTTCTTTTCAAAGCATTTTTCATGTAGTTTGAGGTACTGTGCCACTGCGTTTTGCATTGATTGATGGCTTAAAATGTGTTTGAGTAGAGATTTATTCTTCCTGGGTAATTTCCAAGGGGATTTTCTATTATCCATCTACAGCATGAATTTTCATTGGCAGTCACATTGGCAACGGGACGATATGAGCAGCACAGTTGTCCTTTTACCTACTGTCTTCTTTCAACCTGAAACATCTCAAGCATTCACTGGA
Organism: Sciaenops ocellatus; assembly: GCA_033000465.1. Classification (NCBI taxonomy): domain Eukaryota; kingdom Metazoa; phylum Chordata; class Actinopteri; family Sciaenidae; genus Sciaenops; species Sciaenops ocellatus. The sequence goes on from CP136868.1 coordinate 16,451,868, forward strand.
CACCTGGGAAATGAAGTCCCTCAAGAATGTTCTGGATTCGGTGTCTGTCCTGAGGTCTCCTCCTTCCATGGATCATGCAGCTAAGGGCCCTCCAGAGACAAATCTGACCCCTGACCCACATTTCACCTGATTTTATCTCCTTCTCTCTAAAGAGTTGTTCTAACAGATTGTCATGAGTTCATCTGCAATTCTTCTTTTTTTATCAAAACAAATGTAATCTCTAGAAATAACACAACATTTTTATTCAATAATCATACTTTATATTCAGTCATGCATGCTTTCTACTAAAAACCAACCATTGCTTTGACAGCTTACACACATCAGTGGGGGATTTTAGATGAGGTTGGTGTTGATCAGCCCAAGGATGATACTTCTAAAGCGATCCTCAGCTTTGAGTTTTTGTCTATGTAATTCACACTGTATTTGTTTTATGTGTGTGTGTGTGTGTGTGTGTGTGTGTGTGTGTGTGTGTGTGTGTGTGTGTATCTCTACATTTTTGTGTTGATTTGATAGTGGGATGGAGAGAAAAAAGGAGGGGCGGAGGATGTGGGAGGGAGGGGAAGTTAGATAGCCACCAGTTGATAGAAGTGTATCAGCCAGCTGGCCAGCAGCCGCAGAACTGTGGAGCTCTCCCTGATCTCTGGCTCAGAGAAAATACAACAGCCAGAGGCTACAGGGGGGGCTGAAAAGGGTCTGTTTGCATTGAAGCTCACAGGGCAGCTGTGTTTTGTTGCAGTTAAAATGGATATTATCATTAGAGTATTGTCCTTGTCTGTATTTTATTTGACAGTTTACAATGGAAGTGCTAATTGTTTTCTAGTTTGTCGGTTGAGCTTGCACCTGCAACTTTACAAATAAATAACTTTGTGTGGTCAGCCTTTATTAATTGTTTGATGAACAATAATGTTTACTTAAATAAATGTGATGCAGATTCTACAGTTTCAATGAGTTCTATTTCAGATTTACACATACAGAAACCAGGGCAGATCACAGTGCTTCTGCCCTGTGGGCATGATAAGCCAACAGACAAAAACATAAAACATCTGTTACCCATATTTTGTGAACCTTCCAAGAAGAGCAATCCGAGGTTACTTTAAGAAAGGTCATCATCACTTCAATCTTTGTCTCTCTCCAAACCAGCTCTCTCTCTCTCTGTGTCCTCCTCCTTCCTTTCTTTCAGTAGCTCCTATTGTGCATCAAAGCCTCGACACTCTGGTCCTATTGAGCAGGAATCTCCCTACTGTGTAAACAGGACTCCAGTCCTTCCCAACTGTGAAACAGATTGAATTTGAACCTGCGTGTGGACCTTAACATCTATACTGCACCATTCAGCAAAGGGAAATTAGGGTGTGAGCTGAAAGAGGTTTATCTTGTTTTGGATCTAATTTACCTAAAGCACACAGAAAGCACGGATGACTTGTCGCCACTTTTCAAAACAAGATGTGCGGTATCCATCTCAAAGTTTTAGTGCAGTCGTGTGGCTCTACAAGACAGCTACACACAGTATAAAGATATATTTTGGCTGGATCATACCTGAGAACTTGCCAGAAACATTGAAATTTAAACTGATTTCTGTTTGTTTCTGATTACAGAGTAATTAATTGATTGCTGTGATTGAAATAAAGCTTTCTGTGAAGCAGATAAAAAGATGTTACCACATGTCACTGTTATTATTTTCACTTAATTCTTATGTCTGGAAGACTACATGCGGCATGGTCTTCCAGACACAGAGGAGAGGGTTTATTTTGGAAGAACAAAGAGTGATGGTAGGACTAAACAGCATGCCACCAAAGGCAGGGGTTGAGGATAAGCAGAGAGCGTGTGTGTGTGTGTGTGTGTGCACGCGCAGACATAAGTGAGTGCAGTTGTGTCTGTCACTATCTACAGTAGTACTTGGGCACTTTTTATGAAGTGTGGGTTTCGTCTCTCGAGGACTTGGCATTTAGGATTAGCCCAGTCTATGAATGTACACACATCATGCACACACTTAACTGCTCATGGACACACATACACATGTACACATACACACACACAAGCACACACTGAGTGAGGATGATTTCCTACAGTCAGACAAGGGCACAGCCTGGTGGGTATGAAGAGTAGTGTCACCTAATCTTTATTGCAGCAAATGCACTCCATGAACTCCAGAGGCATTTTTTTCTACTTTTATAGCAGTATTTGCAGTATATAATGTGTCTGCTTCAATGTACATTGTGCTTACAATTGTACAGAATTTTAGACATATTTCCCATCAATTCACCTTTAAAGTTTAGTAACTTTGGATATTTTCCTGGAATTCAAAAGAACTGTGGGTTTGGCTGTAACATGGGTTTGTCAAGATAAAACCACTGGAGGATCCATTACATCTTAATATGTTAAAACATAACTCTCATGAAGTAAGTCTATCACATTTGTTTGCTGCCTTGCAAAGATTGAGATTGACAGAGATTGTCTTGGGCTGGCCTAAAGATAATTTCTGTGACAGTCTTTCTAATCCGATAACACTAAACATAACTCAATGAATGGGCACTCCATACTGTACATAATGAGAAGGTCGTGTCTAGATCTTAAGGGTTTCTGTACCAGAAAAATCAATACTATTTTGTGATGATAATGTAACATGTATTAAATGGAATATGGACATTTTTTAGAGTAACAGTTTAACTAATAGCTGATCATAACAGCTGGACAATTTACAGTAAAATGATTCCAAGATGAGCATTTGTTTGATTTTGTGTGAATATGTTCCTCATTTTTATGTAATAATACTTTAAGAGCATGTTTTCTTTATACCCCAGTTTGTGTGTGTGTGTATGTGTTTTCACATGAGTAAGAGATGGAGCCAATGTCCGTGTGTGTCCCCATCCGCCTTTTGGCTGCTCCAGATAAGAGCATCAAAGCATTTGAATGCTTATCGTCCCTTGTTCTAATTATAGCAGTGAGCCAGTACAGGACAGAACTGCAGGCTGGTTTTATATGAGAGGAAGGACCTACATCCACCCGTAACCATGAGTGTGTGTATGAGAGTAAGAGACCGAGATCATAGCCTTTGATCACCTGGCTGCGTTTGATTGAATTGGTACTGTGTTAAAGGCTGGTTTTGATATTGCTGCCTTTGTCTTTTGTTACATAATTCAATAGGAAGCGGCAGGTGGGGTTGTTGAACACCAGATGCTGCTTTTGTATCATTACATGTGTTACATGTGCCTGAACAGGGTGGCCACACAAGCTTTGTCAGCCTCTGCTTCAAAGCTGGTATCCATAATTTTTATTTGAATTGACAAATTCTTAATATATCCAGCTGTACTATCATAAAACACACAAACCTGGACATTTAGTGAACATTTAGAGCTGCTCGCCATTGCTCTATTTTTTGATCAGCTTGTCGAAGTTTGTTGGGTTGCATTCATACTTGCTGACAGACAGTTCACTTCATGTTTGTGTTTACAGCAAAATCAAGCATGAGTCCCTTTGAAATGTAGTGAAGAAGAAGAATAAACTAGCAGAAAATATGTGTTCTCAGGTTCAAATAATTAAAATTTGTACCCACGTGCAGTTTTTTTTTTTTTTTCCATTTCTCAATAAGGTGGTGACTCTTTATGATATATGAACTTCCCCATTCAGTGGTGTTAACAATCCTGCTTTGTCATGAATGAAAAAATATGTGAATATCTGCTAAGGGTGTGTGTGTGTGTGTGTGTGTGTGTGTGTGTGTGTGCGCGTGTACCATTATCAGCAAGTCCAAGGCCATGCAGCTGCAGACAAGAGGAAGAGAGGCAGCCCTTTTACAAGTCTGTGACATTCACAGTGACCCACCTGTTTCCGTGTGTGTGTGTGTGTGTGTGTGTGTGTATGATCCCACCTGCCTCTCTCTCACTCTGCCCTCCCTAGATTGTATTTTGTCTTCACCTGCCCGTGTCAGCCATGCTAATCCCTCCCTCCAGCTTTGACAGACACGTCTGTGATAAGACACGACACCCAATCCCTTTACCAGCGTTTGATCTGCGCACACACACATACACACACAGGCATACTCCCATCTGAACACTTTCAAAAGACAGACCAAAACAGGCAGCGATCATAATATATTTTTATTCTTTGTTTCTTTATCCCAGTTTAATTTACTGCTCGTCATTGTATAAATAATTACTCATGAGATAGACAGAGAAATAAAACCAATTAATTCCAACCATGTTTCATAAAATGATGAGGACGGATGTGTGGTGGGAAAATCTTCTTCAGAAAGTCAGCTTCTCAATAACTAGAGAAACAATAAAGCTTTTCTCATCATTTATTATTTATTCACACTGTAGACTTTATGCATTGCTTATATGCAGTGATTTACCTGTTTTATTGGGCTCTAAACATCAACTTGGGAGTCAATATGCAATCATAACATTTTATGTCAATAACAGAAAAGGCTATGTTATTGCATTATTACTGAACACTGTGGATGCATCAACACTTGTGCTTTTTATGGAACAGGAATGTTATGTAAATGAAAAGAAATATGGTGAGGTACATAAAATAACAAGCTCTTTATGATAAACCAGATCTCTGCTGGTTCAGCTCCTTGTCAAAAAAGAGTGAAGCACATTTTCATGAAGCTCATTTTTGTTCTGCTTTCTGTATATTTTCAGTGTGTGTGCCCGTGTTTTATATCACCACCATGTGCACAACAATCAAAACACAAAAGGGTTTTAAGTATGGCGGTATCTTTTCCTGTCAGTGTTGTGGATTGTTTCCACTAAACTCTGTCTCCCTGCTCACTCCCACTGTCCTGCTGGCAGACCCTGAGTGAGTTGACGGGAGAATTCTGTCACTAAAGCTAATATTAGTCAGAGGTCTGAGAAACCTTCACTCCTCCTCTCTTCAATCGTTCTGCCTGATATATCATCCCACAGTTTCACTAGAACTAATTAAATGTTAGGATGAGGTGGTGAAGACACATGCCGACAGCAAATGTTACCAGCAAGCCTTTCATGACAAATATTTCCACTCATAGTCCGGGCTGGTTTGCAGTTAGCTGGATGTGACTGCCCTCCAGCGGACAACTTGTAACTTGTCCAACACAAATTTACAGATTGAAAATGTTTGATTTAGATTGGTTGGTTGTTTTATTATTACTACTGTCACTTAATAGGGTCTTATCTAAAAAAGTATTGCATGTGCAATAAAAATAACCATTGAAAATCTCAAAATAGTTTTCACCTTACTCTCTCCCTTTCTCATGCCTGCTGGACAGAAACATGTAAAAAAAAAAATAATAAAGTACATGGATAACATGTTATCCTCTTTACAGATGTGACATTAGTTTGCGCTTTTTCTCTGAAATTAAAACAATACATAGATTATTCATGATAATAAAACATTCTCTAGAAACAAGAGGCTGAGAGATGTGTTCACATTCAGATAAAGTGCAGTGATTTGAGAAAATGTTTCCTGCAGTTGCACTAAAACACCACCAGGAGGCAAACTCACCACAGAAAATGGAGAAACTTGAGAAAGTTCTTCTTTCATGTATCTTACACATAACACAGAATACAAAATGTGAACCACAGCTGTAATTTTTATGATGTTTTGCCCTGTTTTCTTTAAACTTTAATAACAAAGGAAATATAAGATAGATGTTCAGTTTGATATTGATGTTTGCATTATGCATACGTCATCCCAGATAAGATAGATTAAATATAAATAGGTTGAAAAACTATACATATGGTACAGCATGTTAGAAAGGAGATGATTAGGCAGTTAAAAAATAAAGCATATATACACTGACCAAATGTCCTGAGGTTTACTGTAGAAAGTACATTTTTAAAAAGTTGTTTATGTTCCATTTAACATTCGGGTAAAGTTCATGTAGTACATAAATGACTAAACTATAGTTTTTGGATGTGTTGACAGCAATGGATGTTCTGTCTGGTTCATTTACACATCAGATGTTCCATTCATCCTGCAATGAATAATCTGAGTGAACATCTGGAACAGAAAACAACTCCACTTTAATGTTTCTATTTTTTGTATCTAACTTTTGTTTTTGTTTGTTTCTATTTGTATTTGCAGTTCTTTTTTTTAAAATCACTTTGATTTTTATTGGTTTTTGCATATATAGGTAGAACACATAATAACACAACTAATAACAGTTCAGAGGGAATTACAGTTTACATCCAGTAATACATTTCATTACACTAATTACTTGACACTTCAATTCATCAGTTTACATTATCATCAATTAAATTATACATTATACATCGCTGATGTCTTCATGTTGAAACCTAATCCATTTTTCCCATTTACGGTTAAACTCATCTTCCTTTAATCTTAAAGAATGGGTCATTTTTTCCATCATAAATATTATTATATTATATATTATATTATATTATATTATATATATTATAATGTGTGTGTGTGTGTGTGTGTGTGTGTGTATATATATATATATATATATATATATATATATATATATATATATATATATATATATATATATATATATATATATATATATATATATATACACACACACAATTTTGCAATTGGGTGCTATATCATAATAAATCTTTAATGACTAATGTTAATTATCCAAATAAGGTAACAGAAATACCTATTCTATGGCAATATCAGGAATTACCAATCAATGAGAAGACTGTCTGAAGTCCACAATTTAAAAAATAAATGCTAACAACAAAGTTAGAAACAAGCTTGTGAACAGAGTGAAGGAGCTAACGAGCCAGATATTTCCTTCAGACTTGGTGCACCAAAAACATCTAAAAGGAGAGTGAATATTGAACTTAGATTATTAAACTGACCCGGAACATGACTCCAAATAAATTCAGTGTTACTCAATGTCAGCTGAATGTGTGATTTAGAGGCTAAAAAAGTTAATGTAGCTTTAAAATTTCGATTCTTTTACTTAATTTTACATTCAAAATGTACAGAATAATAATACACCATAATAATAACTCAACTACCATTTGCAAAAACATATGATATGTAATGAAATGTGTCCAGAAACACAAATAAAAAATGTTTTTAAAAAGTTTTAAAAAAACTACACAGGAAGCAAACCTTTCAACTTCCCATGTCCCTTTTGTTTCATCACACCTTATAATTAAATTTTTCCCTTTGCAATCCAAATAGTGAAATACAATAGAGCAACAAAAGCTTCATGTTTCATGTGTAATATATTGAGATTATTCCTCTGCCACATCCTGTTGCATTTTGTTTGATTTGCGATGAAAGAGTTTCTTTTGATCGCCATCTGATTTCTGCTGTGTTGGATCAAAGGTTGGCATGATCAAAAGAATTTTGTGTGAGATGGGAAGCATTTTGCAGTTTTGGGATTTTATTGTCTTTCATGTTAATTTGTTAGGTTTGGTTTAAATTGCCTCCTTACTTCACAGCTTTCATCTTTTCAGAGTTGTTTTGGTTGACTGTTTTAACAGGTGTATCAGACAGCTTATGGATGATTATCATCAGACCTGAATTGAGTTTGATCATCACTATGATGGTGTCGATGATAATCAGATTATGCTGAGGGTGTCTGTTGTGGTAACAGTGATGATGACTGACAATTTGTGATGATGACAACAATGGGTGGAGGAAAAGTAGAGGAATATGCAAATTATTTTGTTTTCAAACAACAATACGGTGCAATTAAATCTCCAACAGACACCACTTTGTATCTCTTCTACTTTACACTAAATCAGTAAGTGCCAAACTCAATACATTCATACTCTGATTATCTGTAATCCCCTTTGGCATCACAATTCCTCACCATCCACTATCCAAAATGACAAGAGATGAAGTACAAGTGGAGGATGACAGGAATTCAGTCAAAGTCCCGAAATACTCATGGGATTGGAAAAAAAAAAAAAAAGAATGAAAGAAAATCTACTGGATATCTCTCTTATGTCTCCCCATACCTTAAAAACATTATAGCCATGGAACATCTCAAAATATGGAGCCATTTTTTCAATAACCGCTTATCCTTTTCAGGGTTGTGGGGGGCTGGAGCCAATCTCAGCTGGGAGAGCAAGTCGCCAGTACATTACAGGAGTGACTCATAGAGACAAACAACAATTCACTCACACATTCACACCTACGTTCGATTTAGAGTCACTAATTAAGCTGCATGTCTTTGGACTGTGGAAGAAAGCCAGAGTACCTGATAAGAACCCATGAGGACACGGGGGAGAACATGTACATCTGAACCAGGAACCTTCTTGCTGTGAAGCGACTCTGTTAACCACTGCACCACCGACCAAATATGAAACAAATGCAAAGTAAACATTACATGAATTTGGAAAAATGTCAACATTTCAATAAATTGCAATATGGGACAAGTAAGGAAATGACAACAGAACACATTTCCAGTTATTGCATAATAATTCAGATAAATGGTAAAGCCCATACTGAAGACTTTGTTTGCAGTGATATTTGTATCTGTTTCCTTTCCAGACAGTCATGTAACTTAGTGGGAGGGTACCAGTTCTGTGTAATTGGATTACTCATTACTGAGTTTCCTAAGCCATGCATGTACTGCAGCAGTAGCTGGGCATAGGACTGTGGCCTACTACATGGAATCACTACTGCAGCAAGCCTGTTGTGATAAAAACATTTCAAGAGTATAAGGTTAGAACCTGAAGAATGGACAACAACTGCAGGTGATGTTTTTCTTCTGTTGAAAAGGGCCTGGCATCAAGCATACTACACATTCTTCAAATTTTACCTCCAGTTTGCCCAGAGCTGGTGCAAATACTTCTGACATATTTATCTCCTACAATTCTTCAGGGAACATTCTTGTATGAACTTTTGGGAAAATTGTTTCTGTGCTTTCAAATACATTAAAACCAGCACAGAAATACAGTTTAGCAACACTTTGCATTTTGTTTACAGGATGAATTTATGGTGAGGTTACGGATATTTTTTGACTTGTTGTTTTTACATTTTCTTTTTAGGGACATGGAGTATGAGACAGCTTCTGCCTCTAGTCCAACAAATCACTATGTCAACAACACAAGTGGTGGAGCAATTTAGTTTGATCAACAGCTGCCATTAGACTTGAATACTCCAGATATTGTTACTCTGCAGCATTTACCTGCTTGTTTGATTTTAATGAGTGAAAGGCAAAATGTGAAATGTGACCAGGAACACAGTTTTGAAGATATCTCTACATTTATGCAAACTAAGTACTCCACTACACAGACCGACATATTAACCATCCATTAATTAAAACAAAATAAAGCATTAAGGACAGTGATGTGTGAATAGAGCTATCCACCACATCGTTTGCCACTGTTGGTCAGTGTATGGACCTACTTTGTGAACTGTTGACAAGATTAAAAGGAAAAATAATGTGATTTATAGATAGCACTCATTTTCCAAACTGGACTAGAACAGGAACCAGAATAGTGCTTCTTATCTGTATATAGGCTATCAATGGCAACCTAAAACTAAAAACAACACCCCTCGTGATTGGATCATTGATTGGTTTTCTCATTGGTTGGCTCAGCTGTCAGTCATTGGCTGCCTTTGCTGGTTCGTTTATACCCAAGACTTAACGCAAGGCGACTAATCCTCGTTTCGGCTACAGCCATAGGATTGTGTCGCAGCGTCTCCCTGCTGATCCGCTGACAGAGCATCTGTTGGAATACAAGTTTATTCTGCTTCATCTTCATCCCCCGCCGCCCAGGAGCGACCACACCGAGAAACTGAACGTGTAAATGGAGTTTCAATCGTTGTCGTGACTGTTACTCTACCGCCTCTCACCCTGCCAAAGACTGCGTTGAAGTTGCAGCAGCATCCACACCACCGCGGCTCTCACCTTTGCAGCCATGGGAACCGTCCTCTCTATATCTCCGGCGACCAAGAAGGCTTCTATTATGGACGCCGAGGTAGCAGGAGAAGGTGTCAAAAACGACAAGAGCATCAAGCGGCACTCGATGTTCGTCTCTCTGTCCTGGAAGAAGCTGGTGGCCAATTCGGCCAAGAAGAGCGCCAAGAAAGTGACCCCGAATCCGCTGCCAGCCCCGTCCAGTCAGGTGGCTCAGCTCAACAGCGAAAACATCAGGAAAACGCACCAAACCGAAGAGAAGAAACCCAAAGTGCCGATCCCGGTCCCCGTGCCCACGGTCCCCACGCAAAACAACGAGGCTGCTGTCCAAAATGGGAAGACTACCACGGTCCAGAAACAGTCCAGCAACCCGTCTCTGGTGTCACCGAGGCGGATAGTCATACAGGCTTCAACGGGGGAGCTGCTTCGCTGTTTGGGGGACTTCATGTGCCGCAGGTGTTTTAAACTCAAAGAGTTAAACAGCGGAGAGGTGATCCTCTGGTTCCGAAATATTGATCGGACTCTTTTGCTCCAAGGCTGGCAGGACCAGGGTTTCATCACGCCGGCAAACGTGGTGTTCGTGTACCTGTTGTGCGAAGACACGGTCGAGGACAGCATCGACAGCCCAGCCGAGCTGCAGGGCACCTTTCAGACTTGCCTTTACCTTGCCTACTCCTATATGGGCAACGAGATCTCCTACCCACTCAAACCGTTCATGAACGACTCGAACAAGGACGTTTTCTGGGAGACATCGCTCCGGATCATCAACAGGATGAGTGCCAAAATGCTGCAGCTGAACGCAGACCCGCACTTTTTCACCGAGGTCTTCCAGGACCTCAAAAATCAACGAGATAGCAGCGAATCAAACCTGGACCGCTGAGACAAATAAGACACTGGTGTGTGTTTTTTAAAATAAAAAAAGACGAATGTATTTGCAAAATCACATAAAAGGTGGTTTTGAATTTAAAGGCCATCGTTGAAGGCATCTCGCGTCTGGGCTGAATATCTCTCTAATTATGTTACACAACCGGTGTTTAGGATACAGTGTAGGAGATTTCATACAATGCATGCCAATGGTATATTGTCCTCTATTGTCTTGTCCCTCTTTTGAGTGACGCTGGGATTTGACTTCGTGGTACAAATCACATTCTAAGTGACACTCAAATACCCTTGTTTCATTCATGATTAGCCTAATTTACTGGTTATAAATGAGTGGATGTCGCAGTGGAGGTGAGCTTTCCAGGCAGGACCAGAAATAGATCCGTGTTTTTGTGGAGGGAGTCGAAGAAGGCGGAGCTGTCCGAGGTGCTGACCTGTGCGGACATTTCTCCTCCTGCTCCCTGCTGCTTTGCCACAACAGAGCCAAGCGTGGCTTTAAGAGAGACAAGAGTCAGCCCAGTACTCCTTCAGCACACCTTCAGTACATAAGCCTAAGCCTTGTAAGTAGGGGTATACAGTATACTGTGCTTTTTTTAAACCTACTGATAGGTAAGCTGTTAGACATGCAACAGATATCATCAGACGCATGTTCTCTTCAAGGGTAACAGCTTTCTATCTGCAGAAAAGTATCATGCTGTGTATGGCTATATCTACACACCTGGTTGGAATGTGTTCAGCTAATTTTTGTGTGTTTAAAAGCACAAATTTCTTCATATAAACAACCTCACTTTGAGAAGAATAATTGTTTTTCGCCTACAGATGTGATGTTGTAGTGATGTAGTGATGTACCTGTAAGTGGGCAGTTGGTTCAAGATGAAAATGAGGGTCAAGGACAGATAAAAGTAGAGGAGGGAGTATCTTTCCCCCCTCGGAATGTATATGATGAACTGCACTAAATAGGCCCATAGATGGCCATGCAGCAAGATTATCAAACCAAGGCCTCTGTTATGTATTGCTTCCCGATACATTGCAGAGGCTGACATAAATAGACACTGAATGGAATGTACAGGTTTAAGAGATTTTTTTTAATCTCCTATGTGCCAACTATCAGATACTCTTGGCCTGAAACTACGTGGTTTACATGTACATATCCCACATTTTAAAATGGCTCTGTGGTTTATTTTGTTCTGCCTGTATTGTAGGCAGCTGTGTACGATGTAGTTCAAGCACAACAAAAAAATCAAGTAGAGCTTAATGGTCTGTAAGTGTTGCTGGGGTTCAATTCACTTTCAGTGCAGTCAATTCAGGATGTTTCTACGTAATGTAAATATTGAATGTGAAGGTCTCATTATTAAGTGACAGACAACTATCATTTGCACACATCATTTCAGTTTCTATAAGCTAAAGGTGATTCAGGCATACCTTACGGTTGTTATTCAGTATTATGCTCTTTCTAAATGATCATTGTGATGTTGTGTTGTGAACCCATTGCTTGGAAAGTGGAATCTAATGCTGCTATTTTGCACAGCTGAGAACAAACTTTTGATGTTTTGCACAGTGGTATAATATAACAGTCGTGTACCAGTGTTTCCTTTCAGTCACTGGAGCCATTTCAGTTGCAATTAATGTCACCGAGTCTTCAGTCACCTGTGAATTAGATCTTTTGTACAGTACATTTTTCCTATATGTCAACTATGGAAAGTGAAATCTAGATGTGTGTGTTGTCTGTGGTGTTGCACCACAGTTGCATTCACTCTCTCTACATGTTAAAAAGGTCAATGCAGTAATTGTTTAATGGTGACCATGATGAAATAAACCCAAACTTATGTAGGATCTCTTATCTCTTGCGCCTTGTTTTGGTGTATGTGTGTATATATAAATATATTGGGGACCATGTTTGGGCAAACCTTGCAGTTTGCTGAAGAGGTAATTAACGTGGACAACCTGTTATCTTCTAACACCATTAACTAATCCTTTGATTTGCAGGGAACCTTTGGGACATGGTTATGCAATAGAAATAAGTCCATGACGAATATGCTTACTGGGATGATACCAAAGGTTGCCATGAGACTGAAACTCAGGAGATTTCATTGGTTGCCATGAAACTCATCAGAATGTATTTTTACATAGAAAAGTTTACTGCACCAAACCTTTAGAGATACTGACACAAAGATACAGTTTTTGGATGTTTTATATTCTTATGAGTGCATAGGAAAATGGCACATATATATCGGTAAGAAAAGCTACATTATATCTCAGAATATGTAGCAACTGATTTACCTGTGTTGTGCACAGAACAGTGAAGTAAGCTGACACATATAGAGGATATTTTTGGCATCCTATCTGTGTGTCCTGGGTATTCAAATCGGGGCCACATACTGAAATGGGAACACAGAAGCCAAACAGTAGGAAAGTAAATTGAAGGAGGAGGGCAAAAAGTCTATATTATCAATAATACTTTTTAGATATGCAGAGGTGAGTTGAATTTTACACAATAATGATCTTAGTTTAGTACATAATAATATGCTGTATGAGAGATTGGAGCTAAATTGATCAGGGTTTCCTCCTGTTTTTTTTTAATTTTTTTTTTTTATGAATAAGCCACGTGGGCTGGAGGGTTGCTTCATGTGATTGGTTAGAATCTGCTGCAGTCTCAGAACTGTCTGTGACTCTCTCTCTCTCTCTCTCTCTCTCTCTCTCTCTCTCTCTATCTCTCTCTATCTCTCTCTATCTCTCTCGCTGTCTCATAGGGACATAGAGCATCTATTTAGAGAGCACAAAATGTCACACACAAAAAAAAAGAAAAACTCGACAGAAAGGGAACAGGAGTGGAACAGGTTGAGGGGGAGGTAGAGGTAGAGAGAGCAGACCTGGGGAAAATCAAAAAAGCGGAAATGAGAACATGGTGAGGTTTAATTCATGCACTGCCATCTAATGCCAGTCTGATGATAATAAAGAATGTGATCAAAACCCCATTCCACTAGTCTAATACATTTACAAATGACCATTGCAGAGGTGAATGTTATTAAAATCTACTATGACTGCAAATTGTCATATGTAAATTAATTTACAGTTTGACACATTTTGTATAAGTTTGTTGACTTATTAATGAGGGTTTGTATTTAATAAGCACAATGCACTACTAAAACATGACATTTTGTCACTGGATTGATCAATGTCTAGTCCTTTAAGATGAATTTGATATAAAATCCTCTTTAAAATTATAGTTTTGATCACTGCCATATATTTTTTGGCACTAATTTTGCACGACATTCAGCTAGTTTCAACTTTCAACTAAACTAAAGAGTTACACACTTAAACACATTATCTGTGAGATCAAACTAGTGGAGAACTACATGTCATGATAGTCAAAATAGCTTTCTTGTAATAGTTTTTTTGCCTTTTTAGTCTTTATAAGCCGATTTCATGGCAGAATCCTGCAGCAGCGTTATGCAACAGCCTCTCAGTGCAGTGTTGTGAGCGCTCTCTTTATTATTAAGATTCAACCCAGGTCTCCTGCATATCTGTCTTCCAGCCTGCTTTCAGCATTCTTCTCTGCTGTGTCTCTATAGTAACGGGTAGGTAAGTGAATGAGAGCTGGACAAAGTGAGCTGTGTGGGGCTGAGCGTGGGCTGAACCACTGCACAACACACACATAGACACACATACCGCTGTAAGCAACAGAAGACACTCACTCAGTATTTGTGAGTGTCTGTCGGTGCAGGCATGTCTTTGACTCCTCCACATACAGCCTTGGTACTGCTGTGTTTAGTAGTCTGCTGGATTTGTTGTCTTCATCTTATCAGTAACAGCAACAGTTTACTCGCTGTATTATGGATGTCAGACTGATCTTGCTATATGTTATTTGGAAAGTTGCACATTAGCTTCATTTCTGAGAAAAGTTCACAAACACTTGATCTGCACAGGATGGCTGGAACTGGGTTTGCCTCTTGGCAAAGTAATATATTGGAGCTTGTACTCAAAGGGTTTGAAAACTTCTTCTGCCACTACCTACCTGTATGTATTGTCACAACCTGGCTCAAGGCTGGACAAAGAAGGGAAGAACATGCAAGAATTTTAACTAAAAAATGTTTATTTCATATAACTGAAATGGTGGAAGCCATGTGAGGAAGTGACTGGCTACCTGCCACCAGCTTATGTATATTACAGCCAGAAGAGGTGAGCTGCATCTCACTGATGACCCAAGTCCACCTGCCAGGCTCTTGGAGGGAGACATCTGCTCAAGACGTAATCACAGTATTAAGCCCTGAGTCTGTCTCTTGCAAAGGTACTCTCTCTGAGCATCCAACATTCGTCACCCAAATGGAAAAAAGACTAGGTTACCCGAGGAAACACGCTATAGAGATTATGTCTATTTTGCTGTCTTCTTGCTATATAACCACCCTGCTAATCTCTTTAACTAGATTACTAGGTAGCGAGCAGTTGCAGTATGAGGCAGTTGGTTATCACTTTACATAGCAAGGTGAAGTCAGTAGAGAAAAAAAAATCTTGACTCAACTTCATAGTTTAGTTCATTGAAGAGTGAGTCATCTGCTGTCATGTACTTTATGTTGTACAGCTATACTGTTTTAACATTTAAATTTAACTTATACAATATGAAACAAATGCAGAACAGTATACTAATTCCTCCATTCACCACACACCTACACAGTGTTCATTGTTATTTTCTCTTTTTATTTTGCCAGTGAATCACTTCACACTACATGAATTTGCATTGATTATTCATCCATTTAGTTTTATGTAACAGCCAAAACACGACCCCGGATTTCGAAGTATACAGGTACTCCAATCACAGGCCATTATCTAAATTGACAAATTTACATGTCAGAAGCAAACCATTACATGTTCCCCGCCTCCAGCTTTTAATATTTGCCACATTTAAGACACTTTTAGATTACGCATATTGCACCAAACTATTGCTTTCATAGTATGTCGGCAGATGGATTTTTGATTACGGTTTAACTCATAACGGAAACAGCTGTCTTTTAACTAATAGCCCTCAAACTAATACACCACTTTGATACTTATGGTGAAGTCACAATGTCTTGACCGGGGATCTTTCTCTGCCAGTTTTAGCCTTGATATTAGCAGTTTAAAGCATTGAGGAAGGAATAAATGAGGTTTATTTTGTGTTTTTTAGATCACAGAATCTGGGTCTGTTTCCACACAACTGAAAAAAGGGTAAAACACATCTTTCTAAATGGTTCTTTTTCTTTTACCTCTCTTGCTTCTTTTTACTTTTCCTTTCTCTTCTTTGAGTCTCTCACCTTTCTCTATGCCTCTTTCTCTCGCCCTCTTATTCTCAAGTCTATTTCAGCACCACGTAGGTGTGTTGTTCTAATTTAGCTAAGCCTTCATTACCACTCTCTCCAGCTGGAAGAATGACTCACTGACTGCAACACTTCCCAGTGCCACACAAAGCCCACTGACTGTCTTACCCTGTATCCTAATAATGCACTGTTGTGGAGCAGAGAGTCTTGATTCTTATCCCTGCATATGTGACTCATGAATACCTGTCATGATAAAATGTAATTTTGAGCAAACGTAATAAGAAAAGTTTTTGTTTTTTTTTTTGTTTTGTTTTTTCTGCTTGTTCTAACTGTAACCTAGAGTTTTGGCCCTTTATTTCCACACTGTCCAACATAATCATATTTTGTTTCAGCACATGGTCAAATTTCAGCCAAGTGACCTTAGGCTCCTGCCTCCTTCTCACGGTGAACACAAATTTCACATTTTTCTATGCATGATGTTCACTTTGTCTTCGTGTTTTCCCTGTGAATACGACACCGTGCAGTAACCTACTCTCAGGTTCCTACCAACACCTGAACACGCCTCTCAAAAATCAACCGGAAAAAAATCTTTTTGGAAACATTACCACATAACAGTAATTCAAGACTGGCCACATGTTCACTGTAATGGATTACCTCAAGCTGTTTTGAATGTCTGAATACTGACATGGCTGCCAACATCGTACAAAAAAAAACACGTTAATAAAATCCCAAATCTCAAAATTTATGCCATACTTTGGAAAATGACCAGTGGTGATGCAAAGCACTGGGTATGTGCAGTGGTGGATTTTTTAAAAAAAGGCACCTACTGCTAAGGTCAAACCCTCTGCGCAGATATTGACTGATATTTGAAAATATTTTCACGCATAAAAACATTTCCCAGATTTCATATCTGTAGCACGTTGCATCTTCAGTGAGTTTAGTAGCTGGTGACTATAGTCCTGTGACAGATGCTTTCTAAGTAATTCAGATCAAACAAAGAAAAAGTCATCAACACAATAAAAGGTTTAAAAACATAACCAGACTGTGTTTACTGCCTCAAGTGATTTGACCTATCCTCATCCAGATCCATATTTAGACGTATCTAGTTTAGGTAGCTTGCTAGACCTTAAAATGGAGGAGAACTCACTTCAGCAGTTTTGTCCCCTTTGTCACTAAACACTGTACTACGATGTATGAATGTATTTATGGGGACCCTGTGTACTGTCTTTATCTGTGTGTTGCTGTGTTTCTACATTGAACTGGCTGTGAAAACAAATCTCCCTCTGGGACAATAAAGTCTAAAGTCTAACATTACATTAGTCATACCCATAAAATTTCCAATAATAGCCATGTATTTGTTTGAAGAGTGTAGTGCAGCCGGCCTTCATCGCTGTGTTTGTTACAGCAGATAATTTGATATACACTGGTGATATTAGTAATGTCCCCTCCAGGAATTACTAGAAAATTCCATGTTTGGGGTCCCTACCACTTGCTGTTGTAATGAGATCTGCATTCTTAAGTGAAACAGTTCAAAACCCTAATTATTTTTATTATTATTATTATTATAACTGAGCTCATTTAAAGTACTGTACAATTACTACACCTCTATAATAAAAATACAAGGCAACAATTAAAAAATTGTCAAATCCACTGGAAGGGCACCCATAGAGGGCACTGTATCAAAGCAAAGTGCCCACTGAGTCAGCAACAAGTCCTGTGGACAGGTTTAAGACTGATTGTTCACCCACAGACAGTCTGTAATATATTCAAACAAGAATGAATGACTAAGAATGCACTTCAAATAAAATCAGAAGTAGCTGATTAGAGCCACAAACACCATTCATTGTTATTTTTTTAAGCAGTTTAAGATATTTTTTTCTCTTCGCCTCTCCTCCTCCTCACGTTTTCTTCTCACTCCTCAGTCTCCTACGTTCACAGTGTTAATCTTGTGGCTTGCAAGGAAAACACCCACCCAGTATGTTACGCAAGCAGAAGAGAGAGGATGAGTGCTGCTTAGCAGCAACAATAGAAGCAGCAGATTAGAGGCATAGCAGAGAAGACGGTGGCAATTACAATGTTGTGGAAGTGACTCCATCCCCGTGGAGTTTCCTCTGTTATTATAAGAAGCACAATATAAGAAGTCTAGACTGGGTGAACATATGAGGGATGCACACCTCTCCCCCTCACCCTAAATCCTTACAGACTAAAGCAGTGTCATGCAGCGAGAGAGGGAGATTCAGTTGTCAATGGCGACCCCAAGTCTTCTTATTGATATGCAGGACACACACACAAACACTGTAGTTGTGAATGAGTGACCTAGTCTCTCTTTCTTTCACCAACACCCCAAATCACACACACAAACGTCCTCTTTCTGAATCTGCTCCATCAAAAATGACCATTCTGTTCTCATTCCCAGGTTGTACAAGATGTCTGGTCAACCCGACCAAGGTCTTCATAGACACGTGACCCTTTGGCCTCTGTACCGGGTTTTCATTTGACTTCAATGACCACAGGTGCACCTGCTGAACTATATATACTATGTGATTATTGTTAGTTATTGGCGTTTACCAAATAACCATGTATAAATCCATTACCTCTCCAGTTATATCTCAACTGCCATGTCCATTCAATCATCTGATGATGCTCAGTCCAGACATACCTAAATCCATATACACTGATAAAATGAGGTTTGGGATTAATCTGCTATTTTGCAGATGCTTCTATGTTCTACATAGACCATCTCTATTATCATCTGGTTATGTAAACAGTGTTCTGATGTTGGAAGAGTTATGGCGCCACCATGTGGATGAGGAGAGTAGTTGTCACTCTTTGCTACAGTATATTGTATTATCAGAATCAGCAACACCAGCAAACTACGGCATAAAAGGTACAGTTTACATGATAACTCCCATATAATCACATGTAATACCTCAAATGTGAAGTTCTTATTTGTATTTTGCACTGTAGATGTGTTATATGATGAGCTGTTGCTATAGGCATTTAGAAGTGAGAACAAAAAACATCTATTATAGACTTTTAAACAGTCCTCAGGTGCAAAAATGTCAAAATACACAAGCAGCCTACAATGAATTCAGACTTTATGTATACAGTGTTTTGCAGTGGCGGACTTAGGTCTGTCTGAGGGACAGGGTTTTAATTAACAAATGTGCATGGTCACACGTTAATTAATGGAATTTTTTTCTTTCCCTTCTAAATGTATTTCAGTCGTGTTGTTTGGAGGTAGTATTGGTATACAGTAAATATGCCCATTTGACTTCTGTATTATGGAAAGAACTGCTCAACTAAGTAAAGAGAAATGACAGTATAAATCATCCATATTCATCCAACATCACGTTTTTCATTTTCAACCAATTTTCCTCAAGGAGTAACTGTAATTCTTGTCATGTCACAAAGTTGTGAAGATAGCTCCTTGATGTCCAGCTCATTGACAAAGAGAACAACAAAAAACAGTTTGATCATCACGGGACAGCTCAGTTATCTCATCCAATACAATGTTTTTGATTCATCCATTTCAGTGAGAATGACATAAGCGAGGGGTTTGATTATGTCTTCTAGGACAACTGAAACATCTGTTTTTCTCTAATGGGAGAGCATGTGGTTGACATTATCTAAACAAGTTCAAGGAAGTTTGTCTTGCAAGATCGTTCGTTGCACGTTCTATCCACTAGCCAGGCCATGATTTCTGTTTTTCTTTCTCCTTTTTGGCCTTGCTTTCCATGCCTGCTCTCTTGAAAACTTGGTCCAGAGGTCTTTGTCTGAAGTTGCTCCATATCATGTGTGCTTCTGTTTCTTCATGTTCCTTCATTTTCCCTTGTTCCCTTGCCCTTTTTCCAGTTAACTCACACTGTTTGTCAAGCTGTCTTACTTTATCTCCTTCAAAAGGAGTCTGCAGAACCTGGACTAATTTTTCACAAGGTACTCTAGCCAGGGGTTTATTTTGCATCACTCCCTGTGGAATGAGCACCCCTCTGATTTGGGACACCTCAGAACTGGCTGACAAGACCCAATGGAGAAACAGAACTCTATAAATCTCTCAGAGTAATCTACGTGGTGCTTCTGAACATGTGCAGTATCGGCTGGATATTTTAATGCAGTCAGAATGTGCATGTGTTGTTTGTTGCTGTGACCTTTTGGATTTTCACTGGCTTCAGTTTCCATTTCGTCACATTCACTTCCATCCCTCCAAATTGTTCCTCTTCATAATCTCTTTCCTCTTCTTCATCATCACCACCACTACTGTGAGGAAATTTTCTGTTCTAGCATGCCATATATGAGGCTTACACGGGGGTCAAGCATATGTCTTGAGGTCACTGTAAGGATAGTGTTTAATCTTAGATTCGTATAGGGACACTGACTTCTTCTCCTTGGGATACAGAGCAGCTGTATGTTTGTGTTTAAGAAAGCAGGCACCATACTGATCATTGCTATGGTAACCGAGGAGGATACGGTTGTCTCACTCACTAGCCACAACAGATAGGTACATAACATAGAACCCTCTACAGAATCAGATAACAACTTCAGACCTAAGGATAAACATATGTCCTTGTTTAATGAGTAACGACCAATTGGCAAATACCTTATATTGATGCATTGAGTATTAACATTTATGGATATAAAGTAGTTGCAGCACTGAGACACATAGATGAGCCAGAGAGGACAGCTTGTTCAGAATTGAGGCAGCGTTATGTCATGACAAGTGTATTGATAAATCCTTCATCCTCCTCGATCAAGCTTCAATAAACCTTTCACTGCACTTTCTCTAGACTAACTAAAGTGACCATTGATTAATAGAATTTTCCACAGCGACCACCACCTTCACCATCATCATCACCAACATCTCCCTGATATGATCTTCATGTTTATCATCTCTCTCCCTTACATCATTATTTCTCCCCCTGGCAGCTCTTAGTTCCCTGATATCATTACCCTCCCTATGCTTTTTTTTATCTTGTATTTTTATGGTGGACCAGGGCAGGTACACTAACTGCAGCACAATAACTACAGTCACCTGCATCTCAACAGAGTTTACAGTACAGAAACCCTCAGAGTCAACATTATGATAACTAAAAATAAATTCACCTGCATCTCCACAGGATTTACAGCAATTCACTCAATTAAAGCGTACAGCAGAAGCCTAACTGTTGAGAGAAACAGAGAAGACTTTTAGGCCTAGAATCCTAGAACTTGCTTACCTTGTGCATTGCATATTTCCTGGCTCTGCTTTGTGTGAAATCGTCCATGATATCATCGAAGTCCAATGTCTTAGTCTGTGACTTGAGGTGTTTTTGCGTCTTCTTAGTCCTCAGTTATTATTAATCCTGGACAAAATAATTGATCACCCAGTTTACATCAGTCTACAGCGGCTTATATCTGGATCAAACGGTCAGAACACACAACTTTATGTCTAACTTGAAAGTTTCTTGTAACTGAAAAATTAAAATTGCGGCCAAAGACATGTTTACACTTCATATCGTTATCAGCCGTGACACTTCCGTGACAAACATTTTGCAGCATGACACAACGTTTCGTTTTCAAAAATTGGTGGGTGGGCCTCCAGTGCCCCCCTTGCTTATGATTGGCTAGTGTTCTCTATCAATTATGTTTGCGTTGTACTCTTCAAAATAAAAGTTCTACCTCTTTGCCTGTATAAATGATACTGTAAACCGTAGACAGACACACATGGCTAAGTTTAGATCATACTTGTATTGTTGTTATTGTATTGAGTCCTTTAAACTTTAATAATCGTTGATTATAATTAAATACTATTTTATTATGCTCTTACTGACAGGTGGCGCCCATCATTTTGTTTTACGTGTTACAAAAACATTTTATATTATTCAAATGTTATGTTGGTGCATAGATGACAAAGTAATGCAACTGCGTTTTATTGTATTGCCATTCATCGTCTATTTTGAAAATGAAAGCACTTTAGTAAGTTTTCCTCACGATGTAGTGTGTGTGCAGTAAATTGTGTCCGCAATAATTAGTAAGCTCAGTGACAGAGAACCAAAAGCAAGCACGCCAAAAGTAGTTTAAAAATGACCAGCAGGTGTCGCACTGTTTCTCAGTAAGATTGTACACTGTCTCGAAAAGTATGATGACAGCATGAAAGATATGTTGACAGCTATACATAAAAAACAAGCACATAGCCATCTATAACTAGAAAATGTACTTAACACACATTGCACATGTTCAGTAAAATGCAATATTTCCATTGGTTTAAATGTAAAACATATTGCTAAGCAACATACCTCACACACTATAATAGGATATCAGGATTACAGATCTAACTGTACTAAACCCACTGACACTAATTTGAGGGTGTGGCTGAGTGTGTGTGAGAGAGGACTATACCAAAAATAAATACTCTCAAGAGAGATATCTTCAACTTCTACCTTCTAACTATTCTGAAAATCTGGAGGACTTTATTGGCTCCAAACAGATATGAAAATGTAGGTAGAATCTTGAGACCGATATTTAATAACAACGGGGCCATCAGGAGGACATTTCTCACTACAGAGGCACTGTATAAGGGCACATAAGAGCACACAGAGGCCAACTAATTGTAGAGCATGTAGGGCTGATATGGAAACGCATCTTGTTTTCTCCACTGGAAGGGACCCTAGAGGGCACTTGATGACATTTTCTTGCACATTGGGTCACTGTAAAGAGCACCTTTATCATATTTTATTATCTACCGTAGGGTCATCCAAGAGGAAGCTTGCAATTTCAAATTTGCATCGATCAATGAGTATTCTTTTCATCCAAATTTCATCGCATCAGCATGACACCTGGATGCAAGTGGACCTTTAATATTGTTTAAAGTGTTAGATGGTTGTTTGGCTCATTATAATAGACTATTTTCTTCTGCATGGACCAATGACTGTAAAAAAGCCAAGCCAAAGAATCTCAATCACCCCCTGGCGGCCATCAACAGTATTGGTCATAAAGCCATAAAGAGATAGGACATGGGCTAAACTAAAATATCAAAGAACACGTCAGATTAATTTTTCCTAAAAACTGGTTCAGTCAATTTAGGCAGTTCCTGTCAAGCTGATCTATTTATTATTAATTTATAAGTTTGGTTTTAATGAGTTATTCCGTGCTATAAAAAGAGGTTTCAGGAGGCTTCATGACTGATCTGAGAGTATTAGGTGTGGCGGTACCTAATGATTTCTTTTCAGGAATTGTATGTAGCTGTTACAGAAGGAAAGCTGAAAGATTTACAGCTATTGTCTATTTCAATTAACAAAATGAGTTGTTGTCGTTGTTGCAGTAAACTGTTCTAACCAACCTGAAGGATTAAATTTGTGTTTTTCAAGCTAATCAGTCTTATTATTTGTTATGATTATATTACTTATGATCAAAGACTAACAAGTTAACAACTTTGCTCACACAGTCAAGCATCAATGAGGTGCAACAAGACATAGTAGCCAGCTAATATTACTTATAGTCCAACTTACTAGTCGATCAGCTTGGAGTCTGTCTTTCAGTCTTTCATTTTATGAAGCTCGCACCAATGACTAAAAGTCAGTCCTACATTTACTCTTGTCTGGTGACCTCTTGCTTGGTCACTTTCTCATTTTCTCTCTCTTCTTCACCTCTGTCATTATGTCCATAGAGATTGCTGAGCCCAGTTACATTGCCTTTACTTGCCCAGCCCAGGTTCTGGGGTGACACCGGCTCCACTACCTGTCAGCAATCACTTGTGCCCCTATACTGAAAACCTTCTCTTCCTGCCTGTGGTATAAACACTAAAACTCCCCACTCTGAGCAGCCCAGCTAACAAACTGAGCTAACAGCAGCTATCGTTTGTTGCAGTTTTCATGCATGTTGCTTTGCTATCTACCAGTTGCTAACATATTAAATAGCCTATATGCTAACCTATTAGAGCATAAAAGTGGATGATTTGGCTGTGGCTCTTTGAATATTTTTTATTAAATAAAGCATGTTAAATGGTTAGTTGCTGTAGTTACCATATTTTAACACACTTCAGTGATTGCAAAACTAGTGATAAAGAGGAAAGTTGTGTGCTTGTGATTGAGTTGCTGGATGTAGGTGGGATTTCGACCACGGTTCAAATCATAATCACTATTGCGCAGACTCTACCAATGACTTACTAGCAAGATGGCAGCGCTTATATCCCAGAAAGTTTGGCTTCTTTTTGTACAGTGGAAGGAAGTGGTGACACATGGGCCATATCATTGGCCTGGAGTGTTAGGCCTGGAACACATTTACAGCTGACCTTACAGAAACATAATGGTGGATGTTTTGTTGTTCTGTTGGGCTGACAGATCACAACTGCTTGCTTCAACTGTTGGCAAAATTACAGGCAAACACTGCATAATACTGTCCAACCTTGAGTGAACATTCATCTTGCCATACAACTATTTTATTTACTATTTTATTTATTGCCATTTAAATGGATGTATCATGAATACAAACCTATTTAAAAATCTGTAACACAAGAACTCTGACATCACATGTAGTGTGAGCATAAATGTGGCACAGAAGAAAAGTTTAGTGGCACGCTGGTGTTTGAACCAAAGCAAAAGTTCATCGGCACATAATTCAAATAGACTTATTCATAACAATCTGTTTTATTGACTTCATTTGTTTTTCATTGGTACAGTTGTTTTAGCTACAGTATGAGGCTGAGTGAATGAATGCAATGTAATTCACTAAAAAGCAGCGATAGCCGGAGCGTATCTCCACAGTACAGTATTTACAGAAAAGTTCATGAATTCACAGTTTCTGTTACTATTCACGTTACACAAATCACAACCCTGTACCCCTGTACTGGTTTCATTTTTATTGCAAGTGGGTCACATTTGATATTCTTAAAAGAATGGATGGTTGTGTCTAATTTTCAGTGATTAAAGTGACAATGTATTTCAGGTGACTGTTTCCAAGTGGTGATAATTTAATACATGAAAAATCCATCAGGCATTAGGCCATTCCCAAACCACAAGATGGCGCCAATAGTCCACTAATAACTGGTTATTTGCTCCTGAGTTGATGGAAATGAACCCAATGTAAAAACAATCACAGAACTCCAGACAGGAGAATGGGAGGCAGCAAAGGAACAGAAAAAGATGAGGATAGGTATAAAACAGACAATTCCATTACGTTTTTTTAAGTAATACTCTACTTTGTTCATTTCAAAAGCCGGGCTCTCATTTAATTTCATAGATTGTGCCTGAAATGAAGAAATCACATAATTCGGGGCATTATAGATTAAAATCCTGGCAAATATAATTATTCAAATACCGCGTGTAAAAGTTCAAACCATAGTGCGTAATTTGAAAGGCGGCTCTTGATGGATTTAATAATTGGTTTAAAATCTAACAGAGATAAATTGTTTTTTGTTTATGTACATGTTTTTAGATGCCTTTCTTACATATAACCATTGTCTCAGCAGCATTTGTATGACTACTGGTCCATAATTACACGTTTAATAGCCCATGCCGTTGAAACAATCGTTACGTGTCCAAAACGTTTATATTTAACCAAATGAAGCCAGTACTTCCCCATGCAAATGACCAAAACCGATCTTTCGTTGCTGTCATCTCTTTTCATTCCTTTTATTACCCGGGATGTCTATATTTTTACAGTTTGTCTAAAAGATGCATTAGGAGTCAGTTGTAATGGCTATTGATGTTACTCAGGCTGTTGATGTTGTTGACACAGCTGATGTGGGATGGAGACACGGTGCCAAAGGGCCCTGGAGGCTGGAGGTTGTGGCTGTGATACAGAGCCGCCGAAGGAGTACCGGGCCAGTAGGAGAAACCCGACGGCCCAACACCGGGAGCCACGAGGTTCAATTTGGAAATCCCAGAGAAGGGAATCGGTGAGAAGTTACCCTGAAACTTGTAGATGGCCTGCTCTGTGGTGGAAGGCTGGCACACCTGCGCCAAGCCGTGGAAATCAAACTTGTAAGCGTACCGCTTTCCGTGGACTTTTGTCATGATGTTTTTGTCGTAGTAGTAGCGCAGCGCTCGGCTCAGCTTGTCGTAGTTCATGTTGGGTTTGCTTTTGCGTTCCCCCCAGCGCCTAGCCACCTCGTCCGGGTCGATGAGCTTGAACTCGCCATTGGTGCCCTCCCAGGCGATGCACGACATGTTGGTGCTGTCAGAGAGGAGCTCCAGCAGGAACTGCCACAGCTGAATCTGCCCACTGCCTGTGTGGAAGAGACCATGACCATCAATTTAATGTTAATGTAAACTGATCAAAGATTAGAGAAGAATCTGAACTAATAAATCAGCAAAACCATAAATCCTTTGTGAAACCACATCAAAGGCATGTGTCTGCGGTTCTCAGTATTAATACATGCAGTCAGTACAATGATTAAACATTTTGTAGTTTTTATTACATTAAATTGTTAAAATTTTGGCAGCAGATTTTGATAGATAATGCCTTTTTTCTCAAGGTAAATTGCAGACTAATGGGGAAAAGAAATCTAAAGGCTATTAGATTATAATTATGCTTTGAATTAAAACTGTGCTTATATTAACTGTGTTTATATTTCAGACATACTCGTTTCCTATCATTCATAAAAATTAAACACTGCATCTTGAGCAGCTTTTTTTTTAATTGGAATTGATATGATATAATCCAAATGTATTTTTTAACACGGTATTGTTGAATGTAGTGATTCATAATATTTCGTACAGCGCAGACTCATATGGGTATTTAATCTACAGGTCATTTACATTTAATTTGCCAGATTTTATATATATGTATATACATATGATATATTTTTATTACGCCATAAACTGTTTTGTTTTGCCATTTGGCTTCCAGGTGTGTTTATGCCCGTTCAAGTCAATCAGCACTCCATCACAGTGTAATTAAATCAGTGATCATGACCCGAGGATGGACGGCAGATGGATTCTGTGGTATGGTTTCTATTTTATGTACTTAGCCTAAATTATTACTATTATTTTATTTATTTATTATTATTATTTAAATGTATGATTCAGTTTTGAGCCCAGTGGTGGATGAGACAAGGGTGGAAAGAATAAAAATATTTTTATTAGCCTCACTAAAAAGACAAAAATCTACGTTATTTGTGACCAAAAATATAATTCAGCTGCAGAGAATTATTATTTTTTTATCAAATGCGCACTAAATATATCAATAACAGAGGTACAAATTAAATCAAATGAGCCTTTTAATATTGCTATAGTAGTTATTTATTTAGCAGGTAAGCTTCCTGGAACAATTTCTTTCAAGACAAGTTTGTTATTATGATAATAAAGAAACAGTCTGCCTCCGAGGATTATATCCAACAGCTATTTTATTATTATTATTATTTCATCATCGGTATTTGAATTTTTAAAAATTATTTATTTATCATAATGAGCTCATTTAATATTATATCACTGTGCTCTGCGTGGTGAGCAAAACATGTATTATGTATTCAGGCCAGGTCATTGATTCTCTTACCTTTTTGTACTCCTGTGTTTATTGGACCCCAAGTTGTTCCTTTGCTTTCTTTCAACAGATTTTCTGTTGGATCTGAAATCAAAACAGACACATCGTCAGTATCATCTGCTGCTTATCCAACCTGTTAAAGCACAGACCTGTTTATCTATTTCATATTGTCTATAAATTATCAATTTTTAGGAAGCCATTTAGGCCACTCTTTTATTCTAATCTTACTTTGTTGGGTTAAGAAAGTAATTTCACTTATGTCCCAAAAAATTCTAGAAATAATTGTCATATCTTCTAACAAGAAAACAAAATCAAGATCAAGGATAAGATGAATCAAATAAAACAATCTTCAGACGGATTTCTTTTCATCTGTTTTTAGAGGAAACCGTAGAGAACAGCTGCTATGAGATCCTGTAAAATTGACCAGACCGGGTGCATAAGATCCAAACTAAAATAAAATGTTAAAATTGCCTAATCTCAAAGTTAAAATTGATTAAAATCCTAATTCTGTCCTCGTCCAGTCGCAGTCTAATGGAAGAAGCATGTCGTCTTTGCGGTCTCCTCTCTCCGAGAAGCCAGGAAACGCGTCCAGGAAAAAGGATTTCCGATTTCCGACAAAAGAGCAGACGGGCTTTCAGATTGAAAAAGGCTGAACAATGCTCTGCCCTGGAAGCGGAGCATCACTGCATCAGGGCACCGACACCCAGAGCAGAATTACAAGAATTATAACATCTTATTTCTATAATTCTTCTTTAACGGGACAAAATGACGAACCTGAGAGATACATGTTGAACATGAGGTTTCCTCCGCAGTCCTGTCTCATTGTGTTCAGTTGTTCAGAAAGGGTTGGATTTCATTTCGTTGGTGGCGGAGGAAAAGATTTTTATTAAACTTTATCTCATAACTGTGATCTGGAATAAATGCGGGTGGACAGATTGAAGTTTCCAGGCAACTGTCACTGGCCCCCATCTCTGAGACAATATTCAGACAGCAATTTCCCCTGGTGCATTGCTTTAATTAAAAGAGCAATTTACCTCTGTCAGCCCGCCTGGTGCCCACAATAAAAAGAGGCCGATAGAAATTCGGCCCTTATCAATCCACCATCACAGTTTAATAAAGTTTCCGCGTTAAGATCTGAGTTTCTATGGTGAATTGAAGTGTTTGACATGGAAACCAGTTCAGATCCTCCTCACTTTTCCGCCTCTTTACCTCTCGGCAAACAACAAAGACCTATTTCATGTTGGGAAAAGAATATTTACCTTGAAAAACACGCTTCAGTGCACACGAGAAAACAAGAACATTTCATCCCCCCCATAACCTTCTGTTTGTAGGTTTAAGGTTATACAGCATCAATCTGAGGGTAATGAGGTTGTAACTTTAAAACCATGGCTTCTGACGTTATCAGGTCCACTCATATTTTATAATTCTCGTTTTTTAGAGGCAGTGGGATGTGTGAAGCTGGTTTGGATTGTAGAATCGGGCTGAATGTAGTATAGTCTAAACACCATTTGTAATTAGTATTACCATTAAAATCGTGGTTATATTATAAAGGTGATACATTAAATGATTTTCACAAGCATGACATTAGCTGTCCTTTTTTATATTCAGAAGATAGATAGAACAACATTTAATTTAGGTGCAAATAATGTTGTCTTGACAGGCACATATGAGGATGATACAGCACAACCCTGTGATTAAATGTCAATTTTATAAATGAGATCAACACACATATTTCTAATAGTGTTTAATGTAATCAATCCAGCTCTAGATCATTATAATTTAAAGTCTATTTCTCTGCTCTGAAGCACTTTGGGATGTTTCAAAGCAACAAATATACATTTTAAGAGGAAATCAGTGTAATTCACGAGTGTGTTAAAAGGTTTGTCTGTTAATATCTAAATTGTACCTAAATACCTTCTCTTGTCTAGAAATTGAAATTATGAATTATGAAAAAGGGTCAATAAAAACATTTCTAAAAGGAGAAAACACTCTGACATTGACATATATGTATCTCTGTTGGGATCTTGTGTGGTTTGTCTTGCTGAAAATACAATATATCTGTCATGACACAAGCAGGCTAACTAATGCTACTGAAGGAATCTAAAAACACAACTTACTTTCACCTCTGTTGGATTACATGAATTCTAATAGCTCTAACTTGAATAAGGTGGAAATTAGAAAAAAAAAAAAGGTATCATGAGTCATCAAAGTGTCACCAGAGAGTGAAAAAATCATGAAATGAAATACAAAAACAAATACAAAAAACAAAAATGAATACAAGCCATACTTTGCAGCCCTGTGTTGAAATGAAGGTCTGCTAATCATTCATCATGTGTTTTAGTGTTTGCTCTATGATGTGTCACCTGACTGAGCTCATACATAAACATCAAACACTGTATTATAAATGAGTTTAAGCTATATATTTGTATGTTACTTTATTTATTCAACTACATAGTTCTAGCATACACGTTTGCACAAAATCAGTCTTTAAAAAAACAGATTGCATCCGATTTGGCCTTAATTTGACCCACTAGTTTAGTTTATAAAATGTAACATATGGTTTCAAGGTTTTTCCTCTCAGACAAAAGGGAGCAAAATCTTGCATAACAGATCAGTGCAGAATTAATTCCCCACATTCCATCGTCTTGGATTAAATGTTCCACTCTTCATTTGGCAGCGATTCCTCAAGGCTGTGGTTGTAGGTGTGTCTCTGGCGTCCCAGACTTGCTTTAGCTGCCTGTGTCCAAGTAAAAGTCGCAGGCAACTTAAAACAAGCCTCGAAAGCTAGACTGTGTCCAATGATGCAGTGGTAGATAAAAGAGGTGGGTAAACTCTAGTTTGTGCCCAGCATGAGGCAAGAAATCCATCTATAGAAAGGAAAAATTAAAACATAATTACACAGAAACATCAGAAAACATTCATTTATTTAGTTTCTTTTTTTCCTAATTCTATTAGCACATCATTTGGTTGCTATCAAAAGAGTTAAGCCTGCATCTCATGGTAGCTATCCTATAGTAATCTGCAAGTAAGTTTGCCTATTGATGTGTAAATGTAAACCTTATAGTGGCCTGTAAATATAAACATTGAGGTTAAATTGCATAATATCATCTGTAATTCATTACAGTAAATGAATAAATACCTTCATTAAATTACAGTTGCCATCAAGAATTAATGCAAAGTTCCCCTGTAAAGCCTTTAACTTACCTTGGTCCTCTGAAATGCGTTGCCAAAGTACCAGAGTTTGCAGCTTACTAGACTACCCAAGTGTCACTCCTCTATAAGTCACAGTGCAGCTGCTTTAATCAGTCTGCAGCGGAATGTATATTTGAGAAAGGTGTGTGTGCATGGTTACACATTTATTAAAAGATCCTGTTTTTTTGGGTGTGGGACTATGGGCTGGTGCAGGTTTATGGGTGTGTAACACGGAATCCAATGTCCTGGACCAACCGGAGGAGTGTGTGTGGAGGTAAACACACTCCAGGATCCCGGCGTGTGACTGTAAGATAAACATGATGGTGTAACATTAGAATAAACAAATAAATGCTACTAAGCTACCAGATGTTAATGAGGTAGTTTTGTGCAAAGTTGTATTGGGGAGATGAGAGACATCAAAATGTATGAACCAGGACTTTTATTTTGTTGTTATTGTTGTAAATGACATAAATCTTTACAGTAATTCCTGGTGTATGGGTTTTTAAAAATCTTTACCTGCCTGGTTTACTTCTTTCTGCTACATCTACATCACCACCAGTAGCACAGTCTGTAGGGAGGAGTGGCTGCCGAGGTGCCTTTGAACAAGTTACCAAATCCCTAACTGCTCCCGGGGTGCCGCTATATTTCTAACCATCACTCCACCATCTCTCCACATTTACATGTGTGTGTGGTTGTATTTTGGGCCTATATATGTAAAACTTGACTTGATTTCTCCATTGAGGGATCAATAAAGTTAATCTTCTTCTTGTTGTTGTGATCTGTACAGATATACAGTATTAAGGGAACCAATAAGGCTTAGGGATAATGTTTTTCTCTTCTAACTAACCAACTAATCAATGTACTATACATTTAACATACATTTAACATTAACACTGTCATTGAATTACTGTCCAGTGGAAACCTTTTACCATTTACCTCCAAATTTGGTTAACTTTTCAGCTAAACTGATTAAGAGTTTCTTAATGAGATTAAATAACCCTTATGCTTTTGATGCTAAACAAATAGTTTTAAAAACATTGAGCTCTCTGACAAGGTATACTGTATTGCAACTCATATAAAGTTGACTGGGACATAAGACTGGGACATAAGTGAATAAGTTTCATTCACAATCAGTTTTTGTGGCGAGACAAACAGGACTTTGGACGCTGCATCTGCATTTACACACAGACTACACAGAATTTTTGCTGTATGTAGTAGGGAAAGCAAGCTGGAGCATGACAATGAATTTATTCTATTTTCAAAAAGTGTATTTCACGAGTTGATAAATATGGTGTATGGTTTCAAAATGACCAATCAGATTATCTGTTCCTTTTTTTTTTTACAGCTCTTCACTTTACTGGCCATTTTGGCAAATTATGATCATAACAGTGTAAGAATAAACATAGAAACAAATGTATAGTAGTGCTCTTGTTTATTGGAAATGTGAATACAGTCTGACAAGAACAATATTAACAAAGCCTAACAGAGAGATTTGAATCAAATCTTTCCGTCTATGTTCACTAAAATGATAAATATGTCCTTTAGATAAATAAAAAGCAAAAACTATCTCTGATAATAGCCTTGTCCACGAAGCTAAAAAAGAATAAGATGCTCTGGTTTTGAAGTGCATCGGTGTGATTATGATTTCATAACCAAGGTGCAAGATGATTGACAGCTCAATGTAGTCAGTTGCTTTTCTGAGGTGTTCATTTTTATTCATTTAAGTCAGGTGATCATTTTCATTGTAAAAAGAAAAAGGAATACCAACAAACTTCTAGTTTTGAAGAAAAGCCTTTATTTCCTATATCAAGAACATGCTTTAGCATGGTAGAAGAAGTAGGTACTTAGATATCCATACATGCAGAGCCACAGAGAGATAGAAAGAGTTTGTCCATCTACTGTTCTGTGCAGCGGTCTGTCCGGGGCTCAAGTTGAGAAAAGGGGTTCGGGAAGGCAGAATGCAGGCTTAGTGCTGGATCCTACGAATGGACTGCACCTGGTTGGTGTGAGCCTGGGTGCTGTACTCGTTGTAGTTTCTGTACTCGCCTTGGTGTCTGTCTCTCTCCAGGATGTACTGGTAGCCACGGTAACCAGGGAACTGGTAGGCCACCCAGCTGCAGAGAGAGAAAGGGGAGCAGGAGGGTTCAAGGTCAGATCAAAGAACACAATATATCATTTACACAAACTGTGTCAGACAACAACTCCAAATCACATCTAGTTTGTTTTAAATACTGCTATTCCAAATGACAAAAATAATCATGTAGAATTATGACTATAAGATGTATAACTTACGCTCCGGAGTTGACTTTCATAGAGGGGACCTCCTTGCTGCACCAGCCCATAGCCTGTAGGGAGGGGTAGTCATCGCACATCTCAAACTTACGGCCCTGGAAGTCCTCGCACTCGTACAGGGTCACCTTGCTGTCACTGTGCTTCTGCAAAAGAGAAAGAGAAAAAAGGCAATCAGAGAGATATATCTGGTAAAAAAAAGAAAACAGGATGAATGGAAGGATGTGGGAACTTACAGCGCACTTGATGGGTCTGAAGGAAAGCATGTGCTCGGTTCTGTAGCTGCTGTTTCCACTCCAGGCCTCGTAGCGAGGGTAGTCTCCCTTCTCCAGGACAAACTGCTGTCCCTGGTACTCTGGGTACTCATAACCCACCCAGCTAAACAGCAGAAGGATGTGGAGGAGAGAGACATGGAGGGAACAAAAGAAAAGAAATGTTGAGGTTAAATGAGGAGAGAACACATAAAATATCCAAACCACTAAATGCAAAGTTGTTTTAGTGCAACAGATCCGAAACTGTCATTTTCGTTAAACAACAGAGTGCAACGCCCACAGAATAGCCTCGAGGGGAAAAAGCATGCAGCTTCTTTTGTCACTAGGATCACAAAGCAAACATTAAACAGTGCTGCTCCTGCCTCCACCACTGCTGCTGCTGCTGCACCCAGGGCTTTTTATCTGATCACCAGTCATTCAGTCAGTCCGCCTCTCTGGCTCAGAGCCGGCAGCTGCACACAGCCAAGTCATATCACAACAGGGTTACACATGGATGCATGCGCACACACAAATGATACATGCCAACTAGCAATGCAATAACATTGTTGGATGTAATTTATGTTTTTTTGTGTATGGCCTTTTCTACTTGATAGAGTCTGTTTTTTGCTTTAATCAGACTTTTTCAAGAAGCAAATAATGTGATTTTATCAGACATTGCTAGGGGCCAAATTGCTCTTCGATATCCACTGTTTATAAGCAGCAATGTGTATTTAATGAAATATAGGAGACTACAGTCGAAACATACTGTAACTCTCTCACTGTCAGCATTACTCTTCTACCATTTATACATCTTTATGGGGTTTACTTAGACATCAAAGAGTACATTTTTAACCAGATTGTAACAATCTGTTGACTCAAATCTGCTGCTATCATAAAGATGTCAGAACTTAAACATGTACACACGGGTCAAGAGGTGAAAGTGAAGTGATATGAAAAAATGCAAACAATGTGAACTTACGGTCCATTCTCAACCTTGATGGAGCGGATCTTGTTGAAGCCCCTCTCCATGATGTTCTGGCACTCCAGCATGAACTCACAGCGCTTTCCCTGGAAGTTCTCCTCCTCCCAGACTGTGATCTTGAACTGGCCCATCTGCTCCATCTGTTGAGTGTTCATGGCTGCTGCTTCTCCCTTTGGGGTTATCTCTGCGTTCCGACAAAATACAGTGTTAATAGATGGAAAATGTAAATCTCAGTAAGACATGCATGTCCTGAGTAGGTATAGTAAGTAAAGTGAATGAATAACAAATGTTTTTGAGAGAGCAAACTCCCCATCTTAATTAAAACAGTTACTAGAAATCAGCTCAGTAAGCTTACAACTGTAAACTTTGTATTTTAGCTTGATATACCAGTTATGAGGTAAAACAATTATATTCAAGTGCATTTTTTCTGGAAATATTATAAGTTAAGGTCACTTTCCAAATGTGTCCAAATATGAATGTCTAAATATTCATCATTTTTCCAATTCTCCACAAAACATTTGTTTCTACTGAGGAGATTCAGTCAACAACCAGACACCCCTCTTGCCTATAAATTGTACTGTATACAATTATTGTTACATTAGTGCAACAACAGCCAACCACATTTCTGTAAGCCATAGCTTAAAAGCATACATGCTTTGAGATAGAGTTGCTAACCATCCATAGCCCAGTTTCTTTGATTTTGAAGTTAACAAAAACACATCCACATTACTGGTTTGAGAAAAATATTTGTATGTTGTTACCAACA
The DNA here is from genome assembly GCA_033000465.1 of Sciaenops ocellatus. Lineage (NCBI taxonomy): Eukaryota > Metazoa > Chordata > Actinopteri > Sciaenidae > Sciaenops > Sciaenops ocellatus. The sequence continues at coordinate 16,486,810 of CP136868.1, forward strand.
CAAGCACAAGCACACCAGTAAGGCATCATCTTGCTAGCTACCAATTCACCCTTAAAAACAGCAGCATGACATGGCTTACATGTTTTTACTTCTTAGCAAATTAAGTCTTAAAGAGCATCCACAGCTATCTATCTGTCTATCAAATACACAGTATGGGCAGCATCTTGGTGGCTGTCGGGCTCCACCCCAGTACACTTAGCTGTCCCCTGATTGATTCTTAGCTGAGTCTGAGGCAGTGTGTTGGTATACTTACAGACAGTACTGAGGTGGGACAGATCCAGTATAATCAATGTCGGGGAAGAGACCCTCGCCTGTGTTTTTATAGGGCCAGGCCCCCTGGACCTGCGCCACTCCATTTGCCCAGTAGCCTTGCACACTCAGCAGCTGAGCGGGCCGGCTGAAAGGGGACATTAGCCTCATGCTTTGTGGAGGCTCCATAGCACCATTGTCCCCAGAGCCCCAAACTGACTTAGTCATCAATATGGCAGCCATGGTCAGAGGGAACCTGACCCAGGACTATACAATAGTAACACACTGACACAACAGTTTGATTGGTGTGGCAGGATAATAGACACATTCTGGGAGCTGATCCCCCCTGTCTCACACTCTCTCTCTTTCTCTTCCTCTCTGCTGTAGGTAAATTGGATCTGAAACCAGAGGTGGGAAAAGGGCCCAAGGCATCCTACAAAGTGAAAAAAAGGACCCAAGCCAGTTTCATCTTGAGGATATCCTTATCTTTTCCTTTTCAAATGATTAATGTGGAAGATCTGGAAGATCAACCTTGAATTGCTGAAGTGAAAAGCTACAATAGTAACAGTAGAACTTTCTGACAAAGAACTGATGGTATGATCTCTTTAACAGTCTCAAAGGGATCATACAGGTGAGAGTTACTAACAGTACATTATCTAGTTTTTTTTAAGCCTACACCAGTGGTCTTGCCATACATTAATATATATATATATATATATATATATATATATATATATATATATATATATATATATATATATATATATATATATATATATATATATATATATATATATATATATATATATATATATATATATATATATATATAATAAAAAAAGTATTTGATTATAATGATTAGAAAATAATAGGTTTTATCAAGAGTAAACATTAGATTTAAATATAAGGGTTGACAAATAACATTTAGGGTGAATAAAGACAAAGAGCATTTCTAATGTGGGCAAAAATTAATGTTTATGTTTTACCTTTTATTTTAATTAAGCTTTTTCAGGTAATGTTGTAGAGTGTTAGTCACTATGTTAACAGACCTGTAATTTAAATTGGGGTCATACCAGGTTACAATACTGTTTTCAGTTTTAGTGTTGAGGCTACAGTTTCTACATTTGATTACAGATTTGCCTATATTGTTGCAGCTGAGAAAGATCACACTGACACATCATGAATGAAAACCACCTCACACTTCTTCTTATGTTCTTCTTTTGTGTGCTCAAATTATAATTGCAATTAGTAGTGTTTCTAATACTCATTCTTGTGTTATTTGTGTTCATTCCTATAAAACATATAACTGGATTCAGGAAACAAACAAACAAAAAACATTTTCTTTATCATAATTTGGTGTGTACTGACAAACTGTATCTCCATAGCTGACTGTACACTAGTACCATCAGTTCTGAACCATAACTACAGTTTATAAATAGGCTTTTCTTGTCAAAGCAAACACAGATTTGTTATATTCCCACCTTGTCATTTCATTTCTTCAATACACCAATGTTAAACAATATTGATGGTGTTGTAGCAAGAAACTGTGGATATTAGAGATGTATTTTCCTTCATCATTGGTGACATCTAGTGGCAAAGATATGTATTACATTCAGGTTGGCAGAGGCTTTTAAAAATGGTCATTCCTAAGGCAACATTGTGCAACTTTGCAGCCATAAAATAACAGATTTTAAATAATTTTAATGCTACACTGATCAGGTGAATGATGATGTCATTGTCGCTCCCTCTCACACCCTGTACACCTGTTCATGTAACATGTAACTTTGTATACTATCACAAAACAAAATTCTTTACAGTACTACATCACACACTCACATCTATTTCATTGATTGTAGTGAAACTGGATCACATTTTATGAAGGAAATGTTCTCTGGTTTTCCATCTGATGTCCTCCGGCTGCTGTGCAACAACTCTCAAGTAAACGGCTGTAAAGGTTCAAGGCCCACTGAGCAGGCAAAAGCTGACGAGGAGCAGAGACAGTGTCGTGCCAGAACCGGAGCTGGGCAAGTGGGCCATGTAACTGGCCTCGGCAGACTCTATGGACATAATGACAGAGGTGAAAAGACCAACGGAGACATTGCCGAGGGAAGCCAGGAAGAGAAAAGAAGAGCATGACTAAGCAAGAACCCACTGGACAAAAGTAAAGCTGGGACTGACTTTTAATCTTTGGAGAGAGCTTTGTGAAATAAGAGACTGAATGATAAACACTGAGCTTCTTACTGTTGGACTAGTAAGTAATATTAGCTGACTGCTATGTGTTGTCTGCTCAATGTTTGGCTCTGGCTGACTCGCTAGTTTTTGATCACAGGTAATATAATACACAAATAAACATGTAAAACGGTCTATATTTACAGTGTACTCTGGAACTGGGTGTTGCTCAGTTGCAAAAATATGAATTTGCAATGCTGTTTTAAAATAATTAAGGAATTGAGATAGATGGAAGTATCTGATGCCTGAAACAACTATGATAGTGAAAAAAACTATCCAGCTAAGAAAGATACAGTAAAGGACTTGACTAGTTTGGTTATGACTGTGT